>JARHVA010004691.1:120000-702500 GCA_037957365.1 Torreya grandis
TCATATTGTCAAAAATTCAAGGGGAAATGAACACTATGAATACCTAGTGAAGTGAAAGGATTGAGCAACCAAATATTAAAATTGGATGAATGAATTCAAAATTTGAAAAACATGGTAAGAGTATAGAGGAACTCACAATGATTTCATGAGTAGGAGCTCATGGTCATTTTCATTACTTTAGGTGTTTGATGCATGAACATCCAATGTGAAGGGAAATCTTACATCAACCAAAAATATGTTAAATTTGGTTTTTGTTTTGTGTTGTGTCTATGACATTATTTGCATAAGATTGTGAACCATTGAAAATGATGGTTTAAAAATATTATTTTTTTCACAAAATAATGCAAAGATATTTCATGCACTTTTTTATTTTATATTTTCTCTTAATTCATAAACATTTATCAAGATGATTCTTCAACATAGAGAAAAATTGGTAGGAGGGACTTCTTTATATCATAGAAAATTTTTAGCATGAGTTTTTCATTAAGTTTTAGATGATTTGGAGTTATGAAACTTATTATATAAGAGTTATGGCATTGATAATTTGATTTGGAACATCACTTGAGAAAATTAGAGAGTGGTTTTATTTTCATGATTAGTATTTTAAAATAAGTATTTAAGGGATGGTGTATTGAACATTTTCCAGCCATTGAAATATTTTAAATTAAAGAAAACAAAATTGTATCAAGTGTTCATGTCTATGTATTTTTGATAATTTATGTGTATTGGTTTGAGGAATATATAAGGATCATAGAGTTAGAGGTTTTCCTTAATGTGATACCCCATTTTTAATTTCACCAAATAGGTTTGTATGTATCTCTCTCTAGATAAATTCTATCATATGCCAACTCTAGAAGATAGTGATAAATTAAATTAAAGGTGTGTGTAATATTTTCAAGGTGGAATTAAACCATAAATGGATGAGGGTCATAATAATCAAATAATGAATATGGACCCAAAGGAAATAAAGGCTCAAAATAGTGATTAGGATTAATAAGGGGTAGAAAATATGGATCTTGGTGTGAAAGTTTGACAAATTGGAATATTTTACAAGGAAATATGAGCTAAGGAGATTCAAATGTGGGGTAAAAATGTATGAAAATAGAAATGTACATGTGTACCAAGTATAATAAATCATGACAAAAATGTTATATAATAGGTTATTTTACCCAAATTATGTGTCTACGAGCACTCACATTACTATAGACACTCAAGTTTAATCATTAAGTGTTTGAAAATGTTTAATATTGAAATCCTTCCCCTTATTATATTATTCACCTTTCCCTTAACTTGAAATATCTATGGGAGCATTTGATGTTCCATTCATTACCTTGAAAATATTGAAAAATCATTTGTACATCCCTATTATACTTATTGTTTTCCTATCAACCAAATTCCAATCGTCTCTTTACTTATAAGATAAGACCACACTAGTCAGATAGGGATGAAACCTATCCATATCCACTAGTGTGGCCTTGTCCTCCACACAATGATGATAAAATTATAAATTGATATGTTCCATATTACCCTTATTAAACTTTTATAGATGTAAGTTAACATAAATCTTCCAAACATTCCTCTATACAAGCACATCAAAGTCATTAAAATATATCTTTCAATCACTTGAAATTTTTATTTCACATTGAGTAAAATGGCACTAATATTTCCAATTTTAGTTTTAATGTATTCTAATAGTCATAGGCCAAGTCTAATGTAATTTTATTGTAGAACAAGGGCACTTGTATATACATAATATTTTCAAACTTTTATCAATTATTGATACTTTATATCTTCTTGGAACCCATCAAGTATCAATATCTCTAAGTGCATGCCTTAAGGGGTGCACTAGGAAAGGGGTGGGCAGACCATTGTTGCTTCATAGGATTGTTTTCTCTTTTGCCACATGTTACACACTTATCTCCAAAAACCATTAACCCTAAGCATATTATTATCTGTTATACCCATTCCAAGAATTTTCTACATTTTATCTTCCATTTCCTCACCTAAATCCATTTTTTTAGTCAATTGTACTGGGTCGACCCTATAAAGTTACAGGGTATTTTTCACTTAGGAGCTAGTTGACCATTGGCTGACTTAGCTTATGACCTAGTGAATTATTGTCCAAAATTATAGTAGATCAACTGGTTCATCCCTATCAGTTGATATTTTTATAAGGGTTTAGTGAAATATACACCTATAAATACAAGTTAATTTCCATCATTTATTATGAGAATTAAAAGAAGAGTGAACAAACATCTATTTATTGACCATTTTACTTGAGAAATAAAGCTTAAGGTTCCAAACTTTCTTTGGAGATATAGATCTTATTTTGTAGATAAGTCTTTTGGATGCATCAATAGGTTTTTTATCCTAGAATTGATGTGTCTTTGTCATCCTTACATAACACAAAAACCTCTTACAAAGCACCTTGGCCAAGGGAGAGATTGACGCTAGGTGGGTTCGTCTTCAAAGGTAAATATTCCTAACTTTATTTCTCCTTTGTAAGAGTAGATATATAATGTATTTTTACTTTTATTACACGTATTAAGATTTCATATACATTTATGTGAGTATATGTATTATATTAATGTTTAGTTTTATTATTTCTAACCCCCACTTTATGCCATAAGCTTTGGCGAGCACTAGATTATATTTACTTTTCTTGTTATTAGTTTAGGTGAAATATAAAAACCTAGGACCCCCTTAGGGTTATTATGTGATCATGTTATATTAGAGGATTTGGAACCCTCCTTATCATGGTTTATTATGATAAATGGTCCTATAATCAGGTCTAGTCGATCCCCACATTGGTCATGCTCCTACTTAACAAATGTATTCCTAATCAAAAGTGTAAGTATGCTTTATCTTCTCCAAGTTAGGATTGATTTATAGACATGATGTATTTATGATTTCATATATTCTAGTGAACCCAATGTGAACTAACCCTTGCAATATTTTTTCACTTATTTTTCATTATTTTATCATTATTTTTATCATATATTTTCCATACTAGGTCAACTGCATTGACATAGTTATAACTTATGTGTGTAAGTTTAACACACAGTCACATCCAAATGACTATGATATATTTGTAAAATTTATTTTTTAAGAATAGGATACTAGATCAACCTAGTCAACCTTGTACATTTTTTTAGACATCGAGTCTAGACTACTAGGTCAACAGATTCAACCCTGTACATTTTAGGCACTCAACACTAGGCTTCTACAAAGCTAGATCGACCCAGTTGACCTTGTTAGTAGCATTTTCAAGAATTTATAAAGGTTATTTTATATAAATCTAATTTCTCTACATATTTAGACTCACCAAGGTTCCTTTCTATCTTTTCTATCTTTTCTTGCAGTCTTTCTTTTCATAGTTTTTAGTCTTTAAAACTACCCCTGTATAGTCAACTAGATCGACCCTATCAACCTAATTCTATATTTTGTGTGTTATCTAGATAACTAGGTCAACTTTGTCGACCCTATTCATTTTCATACCTTTGCTTCCATAATATATAGGTGACATTATAGACCATTTTCTATATTTTTTGCATATAATGTTTATTGTATCAACACTATACCATGTTTCAAAGTTGGAATTAACTCTTATATGCTAGTAATTAGATCACACTTTCATTCCTTGTTGCTTGCATGCTTATAATAGATAACATAGTCTAATTATGTGGTTTTTAATTTACCATTTAGTTTTACTATTTTCAATTTTATGCACACACTACCAAATCACAAAATCTTAAACAAGTATTTTAAAAATTGTCTACCCAATGCCTACCTACATGGATTTCATCACCAAGGGGGAAGCCAACTTGGTTTTCTTTCCAAGTATAAAAATGTGGTTAATGGTATATTCTAGCTAAACACCTGATACCCTTAGTGTTATGGCATGTGAAGTGAGGGGGTAGGCCCCAATATCAAGCCTATACCACTTCCAATACATATCCCTTTCAGCCCAAACATCCTGAAACTATCCATAGATTACTTTCTAGTTCCTTGCTTATATCCAAATTCCCATCACATTTAAAACTATATTCTAATAATCTAAACAACATTTAGGTTAACCATCTAGTTGATTGTTTGTTCATTGTCATTTGTATTTTGTATTGTAAAAACTTTCATTAGCCAACATTGGTGTAAGGTTTTGTGCTATGTGTCTCAATTGGATCACCCTCATTGATCTAATTGATTGTTTGTTTCCCTTCAGTTCTTAATGTTATAAATACTTGAAAAATTATTCTTGAATTAATACATATTCATTTCATTTAACATAGTCTATTATAGGCTATCTAATTTTCCTTATTTTTTATATTGGATCGACCTAATCAACCCTGTATACTTTTTTAGCCTTTATTTATTGTGTTAGGTTGACCCAATCGACTATGTACTATTTATAGGGCATGTTTCCTATGCTTGGTCAACCCAATCAACCCTATACTATTTATGTCATTTCTTGTTTCCTTGATTTTGCATTTCTCTTATTTGGTTTTAGTTATTTTACTTCATCATGAATTTTTTATTTGAATACAACACTAAGTTTAATTCAACAAACATGATGATTTTTACCAATCTTCATAGGGTCTGCCATATGTAAGTTAGGGATCCTCTCCTAGATGAGTAATTTTCACATAGCCACTTGCACAACAAACTGTGGGACACCTCTTAATTTCTCTTCACAACATAATCCTCTCTTCTCCGTATAAGATCAACCTAAATTAGAGTATACCCTTGAAATGCTCTTCTTTATCTCAAAATTTCCTCAACATCAAGGAAAATATCCCTCTACCATTTACCATCTTATGATTAGTGGTCAATTTGAAGATCCTCATTAACCTACTCCCACATTCTCAAATGTATTTGGGGGTATCACCTTTTTTTATTCTTATCCTCTTCCTTCAATTATGACCCCTTCTCACACCATGACCTCTTCTTATTTAACATCTTCTACTTCCATGCTTGGTATCTCCACTAAAATGGTAGGTTATACATTTAGTGGGCCTATTATAAGATCCATTATCCTTAATCCTTCTACTAGCGCATCATTTTCTACCCAAGGTAACCATGATTCTAGTGCTTCCTCTTCTCATCCATTCACTAGTCCATCTTTTGCTTCATAAGAAAATTTTGCCACTAGTGCCTCTCATTCTCATAATTCCTCTCAAGATCTTATCAATACCAATAGTGGTGCTCAAGTGACTAATACCAACTCTAATTCTTCAAATAGTGTTAATAATAAAAATCAAACCCATAAAATCTTGTGATAAACACTTAATCAAATGAATAACTTTCAAGTCCATAACACAAATCAAATGATGAGAATCACAAATCACCTTCTCCATCTTCAAACTCATCATCAACCAATTACTTAGGGCACACATAATCAAAGTTCTCCCCCTCCTTCTCTTTGATATTCCCATGTAAATCTCATCCCTCAACCTCCTTTGGTTAACAAAACCATTAAGCATCTTCAAAATGAGCCTCTTATCACTCAAATTGCTAATATTGATATAGGAGGTATCACCCCTAGAATTTATTATAATGGATCAACTGATCCTACTCTTCATCTTAAAACATTTATAAATATTTATAAGGATTGGTTAAAATTTAAAACTTTTTATGCTACCAAGCTCTTATCCAAAAAACTCATGGGTGATGTCTTTTATTGGTAAAGCAAACTTATAACTCATTCTATTTATAGTTTGGAGGATTTAATGAATGCTTTAGTTCAAGATTTCCAAACTAGTGATCTTCATGAAAACACTTTGTCCCACTTCATTAATTGCAAACAACTTGAAAATGAAACTACCCAAGATTTTGTTAAAAGGTGGAAAACTTTGTCAAATAAGTGTGAACATAACATTACCAATTATAACCTTTTCCATCTCTTCACTGATGCTCTCTTCCCCAAGTTATAACATCAGGTCCACACTCTCTCTCCATGTACTTTGGAGGAGGCTGTTGACCAAGACAAACACCAAGATTTCCTTATTCATCAGTTTGAGCCACCCTAACCTTCTATGAGTCTTCGTCTCTTACTCAAGAAAAAAAATCATAATGCTACCAATGATGGTGTTATGGACTCTTATGACACCATTCACACTATTCTAGTTGTCATTCCTAACCAATCTTCAAAATCAACTCCCTCTTCTCAACAATATACCAATCCTCATTTATCTTCACCAAATATTATCAATGTTCACAAAGCCTTATCCTAAGCTAAATAATTTAAGCATCTACCTAAGCCTCTTCTATGAGAACTTGACCCTACTCATCCTATGAAATCTTGCTATGATCCTAACAAATTTTGTTGGTTTCACACTAGTTGGGGTCATTCTCATAATACATGTAGGAAGCTCCATAATTTAGATATGTATTTTATGTTTGGTCCTAATTTTGATCATGATTATATCATTTGAAAGCATCAACAAGCCTATGCAATTGATTTTAAGGCTCATGAATCACATACTAAATCTCAAGCCTTAAATCAAGTTAATGCTCATTTAGCTATCTATAAAGACCCTATTCCTAATCATAAACCTAATCAAGATACCCAATAAAATCCCACCCCTTCCACCAACAATGTATAAAGTCTTGTTAACCCCACTTCTGAAGAAAGTGTGATTAACATGACTAATGTGTGAATGGTGGTTGATTTTATTGATTCTTAACCTATCTACACTCCTCCATTATCTGAAACATTTCATGATATCTAGGATTCTTCTCCAACTCATTTAAATGAGTTGGGGCAAGATGTCCTTATAACCTTTGATGATATAATTCCAAATTCTACCTTGGATAACACTTCCCATTCTATTTCTACCCTTTCTCCATATTTTAACAATAATGATAATCAAGATTATACTAAGACTTCCTATACCAATTCTAAAAATCAATCTAAACCAATTTCTTTGTCTTTGTAACATAATTTACAACCTTTTTCTCAAATTTCTCCTTTTTATCAACACAAATTCCAAAGCACTTTGGTTTTTCCTTCCAAGGACCTTCTTAATCATTATGCACCTATTTCTAACAACCTTATTATGGGTTAGGATGAGTGGGATCCCATTATGGAGCTCACTAATCTCCCATCTCAAATTCCATTCCTTGATCTTATGAGGTCCTCTCCATGTCATAGAAACTATCTTATGCAGTTATTATTCAAAATGAATATCCCTCATCCTCCCCTGGCAGGATGTGAATCAACCTTATCTAGATCCAAGGATAGAATATTACAAAAATGTGAAGAGATGTCCATCCATGTTGATGAAATAATGGAAACTTATCTTTCCTTAAAATTTCATATCACCTATATGATTCCCAATAATATTTTTCCTTGTGTAGATGATCCTACTTTATTCATTAGTGTCTAAATAGGTGATATCCAAGTCAAACATGCATTGATTGATAAGGGTTCAGGAACTTGTGTTGCCTCTCTTGATTTTATGAAAACCCTTGGATATTTTGAATGTAATATCAATTTCACATGTAACACATACCAAGGATATGATCAAAGGCAAATGCCTTTGTTAAGTTGTGTGTGGCTTCCCATTATTGTCCCAATTGTCACCATTCATGTGAAGGTGATGATGTTTAACTTTCCTCTCTCTTATAAGTTCTTTCTTGGTAGGTTTTGGACTCATTATATGAAAGAATTTGCTTCTTTCACTTACCAATGTGTTAAATTCACTCATAATAGAACCATTTATAGGATTCACGGTGACACTAACCCTTAGAATTTCAAATAATTATAAGACCGTGGTGTATTCAAGATTCCTACTCTTGAACCTTTACCCAATGTTTCATTTCATGAGTATCAATGATTCAACTTTCTCATCAATTCAACTCAAGGTTACAATGGGCATCCCTAACTCATTGGTAATATTCCTCCTAACCTCTTAGATTATGATGAAGAACCTGATGAGATTAACCTAAAGATTAAAACTTTTTATCTCTCATCTCATATCTTTTGTCTTCTTTACATCCTTGTTCTTGCAAAACCTTATGATGATATTCTTATTGTTTTGACCAAGACTTGGAATTATATTCACCACAGTTCATTATATTACAAGGTCATCCTACTTGCATCATTGACCTTGACACACCTAATTATGATGATGTTTATTCCTTAGATGATCCATTCTTAGATGGTCTTTTTTAAGCCCACGATGTTGAGATTATCCCTTATCATTCTTATTTGTTTGAGTCTTTTTTATGTATATTCCTATTTTCCCTCATCTATAATTATTAATCATAGTATTTTTCCTCTTTATCAAAGGGTGGAGATGGCATCGACACCTCCAATCTATGAAAAACCTCATAGGATTATGCTTATAGATCATGATATGATTAGGCCTTACCACTTTGTTAGGTACCTTGACCCCTATAGCCTACTTATCCCTAAGATGTGTGTGACCCTTCTTTGGCCTTCTATATATCCCACCCCTACCTCAATAGAACATGCATCAAATCCCACTCCTACTCTTACTATAATTGAGCCCATTTTTACTCCCTCTATAGTTGAGTCTACTCTTGCCCTTGTTGTTGTTGAGTCTATCCCTACTTTTGATCCCCTTGCTCCTTCCATTGAGCTTAATTTCATTTCTTCCCTACCACCACCTTATCTTAGTGATTGTTTGCTTCCTTTACCTCTAATGGATCCATTACCCACCAAATGGGTCAACAAGCCTTACTAACTTCCTTCTACTTCTATTATACCTCTTCCTATGAGTGGTTCTAGTAAGACCACTCACAAACATATATGTTGTTTCCATGACACATATAATCATTCATATACCCTTTATCATAAGTTGTGATAATATTTCAATACTTTACATCCTTATTCCCCTTGATTCTTAGACAAATCCATGCCTCCCCTAAAGTTTCTTCCTAAATATATGCCTATGTATGGCAAGGTATATTATTTATGACACCAATATGGCACCCATCACACCAATCATTGTTGCATCTTTTAGTAACACCTTAAAGATCACCTTATATATATATATATATATATATATATATATATATATATATATATATATATATATATATATATATATATATATATATATTATAAGACCTTCTACCATTCCTCCCATAAGACATTCTCACAAAAATTATCCTCCATATTCTCCCATGGTTCCACCTCCTATGGTTTCATCCCCTCCTATGGTCCCTTTTCCACCTTTTGTACCTCCACATGTGACTCCTTTACCCATGGATCTTTCATCACTTATGGATCCTTGTCCACCAATGATTTTTGCATCTACCATAGAGCTCACTCATGAATTATACTAAGCATCCCTTACCTAATTTCCCTCCTTAGCATGATCCATCTAGCATTTATACTTTTTCTATTGAGTGGATCAGATGAGAAGTATTTTCCTAGTTTTCATTGAAGATAGAAGAGACATTAGCATTAGTTTACATTCAACTTCATAGAGATCTATCTAATGTTTTTAATAATGTGTGTGGGTAAATTTATCGGTATTTATGAGCACATACATGGTGATTTTACATTTACATTTGGATTAGATGTATGCTCTAATATTATCTTTATTTATCTATTATATCATTTGACACTATGTCAAATTCTTATTTATCTTACATGGTGACTTTACTTTTGCTTCCTATATTGCTTATATTATCATTTATGTTTTCACCTATGGATGTTTTTATTTATCATTACTTTCTCTTTCCTTCTTACATTTTATTTCTCACAAATTCCCTTCTTGTGTCTTCATCATTATTTTCTTTCTTATCTCTATTTTTCATGGCTAATTGTCATTGTGACTCGGTTTTACAAACCTAGTTACCTTTAATAATTTCCTCTTTACCATGTGATCAGTTAGTAAACAATTAAATCTCATTATAATCTCCTTTCACTGGTCCACTTTGGATCTCCTTTTCCCCTTTATTCCCATCTTTACAAACTAAGCATATACATGGTTGATATTTGAGATAACATGTTGCTTCATTGTTAAGCCTAAGTGTCCTAATCAGTCTTGACTTTGGTTACTTATATTTTTTTATCCTAAGCCTACAACTCATTTATGTGTATCACTCTATCTCTCATGATTGGTCATTCTACGTACGTATGGAAGAGGAATCTTAAAAAGACTTAAAAACATTTAAAAGCTAAATCATTTAACAAAAGGAAATGATAAAAAAGGCAACATCATTTTAAAATTCTTAAAAGTCAAATCGCACTTAAAGATGCAAATCAATTCACATTTTTTTTCTAGTTGAAGCTAAAAATCCATAGTTGGCCTCATGGTAGAGCCGAGGTCCATTGGGGTGTGGTAGGATAGTAGATTAGAAAAGGAGAGTAAAAAATATTTTAGTGATACCTAATTTCTCATGCAAGTACCCAATCTTCATAGTAGACCAACGGCTCTATAAGGGATTTTGAGAAATGGGGAACACATCATGGGAAGGTAGGTCCATTTTAATTTTTATTTACCAATCTACCTTCATGATTTTATCTTAGTATCACACATATTTACCTACATAGCCTAGTGTCTATAGCAAATAGGTTTCTTTTGTACATTGATGGTCACTAGTCACTTAGTATCATCTCATGTCCTTAGTATGCCTCCTTTCTCTTAAGGTCTTCTCATAAGACACCTAAGTTATGATTTTTACATTCCATTTTTCATGCCCTACATTCCTCATATTTCCTATTGAGAAATATTAGTTTGTTCACTAATCACTCTCCTTAGGATTCCATTTGTGAGTTGTGTTATAAGACCATGGATAGGACTTGTCATTCCTCACAAATTACCACCATTTTACCTTCCTATTACCCACACCTATTGTTACCATATTTTCACATTTATTCCACGTCATTGGTTTTCCCTTTATGAGTTGAAGTGTAAGAACATGGATAGGACCTATCCCTCCTCACAAAATTTTCCAATAATCCAAGTCACAATCAAAATTGCATGTGTCAAATATGAGATAAGATGTATTGATCATGAAGTTACATGTCATTGATATGCTTCCCATCTTGATTTACTATGTTTTATGCTTAATTCATTTTTATTTCACTTTTATCTTCTTATTTTCTAAGTTCATGTAAGAATTCAATCATTTTCTTGAATTTTTTCATACTTCCCATCTTGAATTAGTGTAATAAATTTAAGACCATTTTTTTTCCTCTTATACTTCCCAATGTGATTTAGCATGATTGAATGACTTAATTTTATTTGCTTTTATACCATTTATTCCTTTTACATGCCTTTCATTTTATTACATTATTTTCATACTTCCCAAAGTGATTTGGTGTGATTTTAATTATTTTTAATTTGGTTCCAATCTTTTTTTTTGGTTTAAAAACAAATTTATTTTTACCATCTTGTTTACCACCCTTTGGTTCTTTATACTTTGTCATTTTTTTGTTATTACACATTTCCTAACTTGAAATAGTGTGTAGTACATTTTTTATTGATTATATTTTACCAAGTCCTTTTTGCCTATTTCTTTTTAACCATGCATATGCCCTATATAATGCTAGAAAAGAAAACACACCTCATATATTTCCTATATAATATACAATAATAGATAAATACTGTGCTAAAATGAAATATATCCATATAATCCATGACCACAACCATAATAATAACACATCCAACCAATATCAAAAATTACAAAATGATCCATACACACACACACACACAAAATGATCCACACACACACACACACACACACACACACACACACATACATACATCATGAGTTTTTATAAAATAATACAACCATATATAATGTTATAGCTCTATGGCTAGGACCCATCCTACCTATCTCATGGCTAGGACCCATCCTAATATCTATTTGCTTTGATATAATGTTGTAACAAGGGTTACCAAATGTGTCTATCTCTCTCTTATTCCTCTACTTCTGTCATATGGGTTAGGTTATTTATGTGTTTTTCTCTATCCTACTCATGTACCTATGTCATATGGGTTAGGGCCACTACCTGTATCACTCTATCCTAGGCATGTGCCTATGTCATTTACATCATTATAGTTAGATGTAAATCTCTCTCCTCATCTAGGGCATACAATTCCCATGTCTCTCCTATACCCATCTCTATTGGTGGCTACATCCCCTTTATATATGCTTATATCTACCTCACTAAGTCTCTAGCTAGTCTAAACTAGCTCACCTAAGCTAGGGTAGATGGTACCCTAGGATCCTCTAGTGTAGAGGGGTCATACAACATTAGTGTCTCATTTATGACATCATGGAGTGCTACCTTCATTAGGGACCCCCATCTAATCTCCTCATCCTCTACCACACCTTTAAAAATCAAAGCAAATAGATATTAGATCATTGATATATCTTAAAATCTATCTATCTCTAATATATCTCAAATAAACTTAAACAATAATTTAATCATCTTTTATTACCTATTTATGTATTGGCCACTACTATCTTGCCATCTATGTGACTATCGAGCATAGTCTCCCCATCTATGTGGCCATTGAAAACCTCCTCTATCGGTCACCTCCTAAAAAAATCCTATAGTCATATCTCAAGTCCATCTCAGCCTATGCTTGAACGGCCTCTCTATATTCCAAATCTACATTATCCTACCTATTAGGTCATCTAAGACATCTACAATCTCTTCTATCTCCTATTCTTTCTACCTCCATTGATGTCATGTCCTTGATGGTCACTACTCATCCTACTATAGAGTTGGTGGTGGTACCTCTGATGCTCCTACCTTTACACCCATTTCCTCTCAATCTGATGCTTGACATTCTTAACCAGTCTATAGTCTCTCATGATGTGGCCTAATCATCAGCCTTAACACTAGTGGCCCTAGTCCTCCTCTCCCTCATGTCTCTCTAACATGTTGGGATCAAAACATGGGCACCACTATTGGTGATTTTAGGTGAGGCAATCCCATTTACTCTAGTACTTTTTCCATCGGATGTGGCTCCATCCACTAGATGTAATGCCCTATCACCTCCATCGATGCTAAAAGTAGTGCAACTATGTCCCAACTAGGCTATATAGTAGTAATATGCCCATATGACTACCATATTATATCTACCCATCTCACTATCTATAGTGTTGTCATGTGGGTCATGACTCATACCACCTAGTCTCATCTCCATCTCTATACTTGAGGTAACCTATCATCGATATATGGGGTAACCTAATTGATTGATATATGTGGAAATTATCATAGATCCATGCCATCAATAAAATGGTCAATCCAATAGACTTCTACCCTCTAGACAACAATCATACATATCATGCATGATTTTTACCTAGATGATAGATCTTAGGTCATATAACACCCTCTCCTCCAGTATCATCTAACTCAAGGCTATCATAAAAAGTGGTACCTTACTATCTGACTTGTGACACAAAACTCGTGATATCATAAGTCCTATCACAATATTTTAGATAGATATAACATGTGAGGAATACACATCAAACATAATCACCCTCTAACCTAAATATATCATTTATGAGCATGTAGCCCATACAACTAAGGCTCTCCTCTCCTCATCTCTATTAAGTATCCTAGTAGTCATAGGTGACCTTGTTATGGTAAATCCTAAGATGTCATGTACATCCTTTAGGGTGATTCCCATGTCTATCATATCCCACTCCACTTCCCACTTGAAGGTGTTAGTCAATCATTCCTAACATCCTAGAAATATGACTAACAATCTGAGCTCAAGGGTATCCTACACATCTTTGTTATGCCACTTAGGCCTATAGAGATTAGTCTCACCCTATCCTCTATCATCAAGCACTCCAATAGATCTGGTAGCCATGATGCATCTACCAAATGCTAGAATTTGGGTCACCCCTATAATCAGGAAACAACAAAACATGCATTAGATCTTCAATGTCATGTATAGTCAAAATACATTCTTTTTTAAAAATATAATTAAAAACAAGCCTAAAATGATTTAATTGATTCATTTGAACCTATTTTTAGGTTACTTATCCTTGTTAACCCTTAATTGGTCATTTTGGGTCCTTCTATCACTCTTTCGACCACTTGCATGCATTTTTATACTATTTTAGCTCTTTGGTCAAACTAGTTTGACCAAAAATTCCCTATTTTTGACTTGGTTGACTCAAAAATCTAAGTCAACCCTTTTATTTCCCCCTATTATTGCATTGTCATACTAGATCTTTCTGCTCAGTTAGCAAATAATACTAAATATGTAGCCTACAAAATATATAAGGTTGACACATACCTACTGGGTTGGCAGTGTGGATTTTACCAAATTCCAATGTACTAGGTCAACTAGGTTGACCTAGTTGTTTTTCCCTACTGATCCCTTACATTTTGTGTAAAAAGTACCTTTTGGCAATTATCTCCCCAAACCCTTTAAACCCATTTCCCTAAATGATTTTTCCTACCCATATCATTTGATTTGGTTTCATTTCGATGTCTAGAAGTGCTTAAAACACCAATTTCTAAAAATATACTTAAATCACTAAAATATTCAAAAACTAGCTTAAGATTCTTAGTTGCCTACTTGTCATGCATCGGTTGTCACCTTTGGGGGTTCCTCTCATCTAGCCTATCATCTTCTCAACATCCTAGTTTGTTTGGCCTTTCAGAGATCTTTTTCTCTCCTTTACAAGTCAAAAATGAAAAATGACTTTTATTTCACCCTATTTAAAATATTTGTTTATAATTATAATCTTTCAATTATTTTCTAGTAGATTCCTTGTTTTTCCTGTATCTTTGTTTCTACTCATCCATTTTTCAAACCATAAAAATTTATAGAATCATGATGATGTAGGGAATCCTTTCCACAACCATAGGCCTATTTTCCAAAAACTTTTACTTTTTGGCTATTTTTTTCATTAATTTATATAGGTCTATATAGTGTTCTTCACATTGGATGCCTTCACTTCTCTTGCAATCTAATTATTTATCTACATCACTAAGGTAAGTAAAGATATGTGTTTTTCAATTTTGTCCTTTCATTTATCTTATTTTTTTCTTATTGCACTTTACTTAGCATCAAGGTTATGTGTTATTATGTTCTATTTTCAAAAGTACCATCCTGTGTTGTACTCACGTGATACATGATGATCTTTGATTGGGGCATATGTATACATATAATAGTTTCAAACTTATATCGATTACTGACACTTTTTATCTTGCAAGAACCCATCGAGTCTCAATCTCTCTTAGTACACTCTTTAAGGGGTGCATTGAGAAAGGGGTGGGTAGACCATTGGTGCTTCACAGGATTATTGTCCCTTTTGCCACTTGTTACCTACACACTTATCTTCTAAAACCATTAACCCTAAGCTTGTTCTTATCTATTGTACCCATTCCATGCATTTATTATATTTTATTCTCTTTTTTCCTCACCTAAATCCCTTTTTATTAGTTGGTTGTATTGGGTCGACCCTATATAGTTTCAAGGTATTTTTAACTTAGAATCTAGCTGACCTAGCTCATAACCTAGTGAATTATTATCCATAATTGTATTGGGTCGACTAGGTGGACCCTATCAGCCAACTTTTCTAAAAGGTTTTAGGGAAAGATCTACGTATAAATACAAGTTCATTTCCATCATTTATCATGAGAAGCAAAAGAATTAAAAGTGAACAAACAACTTCTTATTAACCATTATACTTGAGAAGTAAAGCTTATGGTTCCATACTTTCTTTGGAGATATGGATCTTATCTTATGGAGGAGTCTTTTGTATGTATCAATTGGTTGTGTAGCCTAAATATGATTTTTCTTTGTCATCCTTACATACCACAACAACCTCTTGCAAAACACCTTGGCCAAGGGAGAGATTGAGGCTCGATAGGTTTGTCTTCAAAGGTAAATATTCCTAACTTTATTTCTCCTTTGTAATAGTAGATAGATAATGCATTTGTGCTTCTCTTCCATATATTACGATTTTGTATACATTTACGTGAGTATATGCCTTTTATGCATGTTTAGTTTTATTTTTTATAATCCCCACTTTGTGCCACAAGATTTGGTGAAAACTAGATTAGATTTATTTATTTTGTTATTAGTTTAGGTGAAATATCAAAACCTAGGACCCCCTTAGGGATATTATGTGATTGTGTTAGATTGGAAGAGTTAGAACCCTCCTTATCATGGTGTATTGTGATAAATGATCCCCTAATCGAGTTTAAAAAATCCTCATATTGGTCATGCTCTTTCTTAACAAATGTATTCCCAATCAAAAGTGTAGGTATGCTCTATCTTCTCTGAGTTAGGATTGATTTATAGAAATGATACATTTTTTATTATATACAACACTCATTATAAAGCCTTCAGATTAATCTATCTAATTACATTCATATAAAAAATATCAAGATTCACATAGTTACTCTAGGAGGGAGAAATACATTGGCATGACACCATTTGGGAATATGTAGGCAACACTCATATTACACATTATGTTTTTAGGATAGTTTAACTATTATGCTTGATTGATTCCCCCCTTTCAATTTGATATTCATTTAGCTTATTATGTAGGAGGTAAGGATTTGATTTTTAAGGTATTCGTGTGGTAAAATGACACATACAAATAATTAGTAAACCCTGTCAGATAATAATAGGTGATCACATATAAAAATTGATATCACATTAAACTGAAACAAGATCATAGTCAACATACAAGGCCATTGTGCATCCTTGTCTCAACACATTTTTAAATTCTACTTTTGGATGTGACATAGTTTAAGGTTTATTATAGCCAATTTCTATCAATAATCAACCTACACACTCAATATAATTTCATTTTGAGTTATGTTTGTAAATGTGTTTGTCAATTTATTATTTATTTCTCATTTATTTATTTTTAAATTAATGTATTTTGCCTTTAAGCTCTATATATTTTGTAGATATAAATTAGTTTTCAATAGTTTAGCATTTTATTAGATTTCATTATTAAATAAAAAAGAACATTAAACATTATAACAAACCCATGTTTTATTTAGAACACTAATTTCTAGGATTTAATTAAAAATTATCTTAGTTCATGACACAAAGAAAATAAAATTTGAACTTAGATATATATATCTAACATAACAAGTCAATCTTATTCAACTCTTAATTTAGTTTGACATCAAGGAAAGTTTTTTGTGACCTGGGATAAATCCAACACTAAATAATTATATTTTGACCTTGAGTTGATTATTTTATCTCTATAAAAAAATAGAATTTCATTTTATATTTTATAGATGCTTGTTTTTAGCAAATGTGTTCCAATATTTGTAGAGCTACTTAGTGACTATCATTACAAGTTAAGTGGTGATCTAGTTTATAGACATTGTAGTATTATGGGTACTTTCTTAATTATAAATATATTGTACATTAGTAAACATATATTTTAGTCTCCCCTCACCTCACTATATATTATAAATGCCTAAGAGGAGTATATCATCTAGGGAAGTTATTCTCATTATACTCTTGGAGATGGTATAGTGGGATTCATGTATCGTTAAACCTCTATAATTAGTGTTTTGAAATATTATGTTGAAACTAATCTATGAATGAGCATGTCTATTCAAAATCCCATAAAATCATTCAAATCCTTTCCTAAATCACATTTTTACCTTGATTTTTTCTTATACTAAATTCATAATGGGTTTAATAAATGAAATTTTATCTCATGTGTTGCATATAATTATGAAATTTAATGTTGCATCTTGTATTACATTTTATCATGTTATTCATTATGTTCAAGCATGGATAAAATGTAAATCAAATCAAGATGATACCATGTATAACATAAACCCTTAAGCACTTTTCGATTATTTTTGTTACAATGTTAGATCCTATAATTATTATCCTAAAAATATGACCATCATCAAAAGATAATTTTCACCATTTAGAGTCAATACTACATAATTTTTTTTAACTTAATATTGAAATAATAAGTCTTAGATACAAAGGAGAGTCTACCTATTGTGGACGAAGCCAACCTATGCCATCTCTTAAGTTTACACCTATGTACACAATATTTTTAAAACTTTTTCATTTACTGACACTTTCTCTCTTGTAAGAACCTATTGATTTTTAGTCTCTCTAAGTGAACACCTTAAATATTGAATCCATAAAGGGGTGGGTAGATCATTGGTGCTCCACAATATTGTTGGTTAATTATATCATACATAAACCTAATAAAAACACTACTTATCCAACTCAAGTAATTATACTCTCAATAAACCTTAACTAAGAAAAAACCTATTTTTTATACTAGGTTAGCCCTAGTCAACCCAATTTTTAATGTTATGACACACATTACACTACTATGTTGACCTAGTTCAAGGCCAAACAATAATTTTTTAAAACTAGGTCATGGTGGGATGACCTAGTTAGATAAAATTTTAGAAAGGTTAGGACCTGTCCATTTCTATTAATACAACATTCACTTCAATTCAATTCATTTTCCCATTATTATAGCTCACAGTTTTACTACATCTACATTTGAAGGATCCATTACTTACGGTCTGCATTGGAGGAAATATAACTTGTCTTGTAGGAAGCTTTAGATGCAAGTAGGAATATTTTATCCTAGAGATTATTTCAAATAGTGTGATCCTTACAAATCCACAACAATATCTTCCAATGCACCATTAACCAATGGGTATATTGAGACTCCATATGTTCACTCAAAGATAAGTATATCTAACTTTTATTATTTCATTTGATAGATATATATTGCACAAAGTAATAGGGTTGAATGTATAAATCATTGGTTCTAATATATTTATACTTAAAACTAGTGTAGTTATAGAGTTTTCTTAGTTTTCTATCTTCCACCTTAGGTTATCTAAGCCCCCATTTACTTACCATGATCCCTTTTTTGTTTTCAAACATCCCCCTTTGTGTTATAATCTTTGATAACACTAGATTAGATTTTAATTTATGCATTAGAAGACATAACTAGGGTTTTTGCATGATATTTTTTGTTAGAGGATTTGGAACCTTCTTATTTAGAGTTGTGTGATAATTTCTCACTTATTTAGATTTATCAGATCTAATTTTATCATGCTACCAATAAAAAGAGTATCATAATAGATGTTAGTATATAACCCTCTCTAAGCTTGGATTTACTACGTAGGATAAGTTATATATCTATCTTAATTTTTTCAAACATTTATAGACATTATTTATAAGATATATAACACCTCAATTTTGTACACTTGAAAAATACATATCATGGATGTGCCTTAAAATTATTGACATTCCCCATTGTTGAAAGTCTCTCATCTACCATCTCTTTGTGCTTATTGTTTATCTCTTAATATAACTAATGTCATTCTAATGACCCAAGCCTTCTATCTTTCCTAAAATGTTTTAAATTTTTTTATATTCTATCTTTAAAAGTTTTGGACCTATACCTACTTATATTATTCCTAAACATTTATGTCCTAGTTAGATGTCTACATCAACACAAATGTCCTGACCTGACATAAGTGTTCAATGCTATAAATTCATTTTATTTTCAAATGAAATGTATTTATATGGTATACCTAAGTTATTTTATGTGAAATATTCTCTAAATGTATTGGTATAAATAAAATATCAATCCTCATTCAATCTTCACCTAGTGAAAGACATAGTAAAGACCTAGGGATATCTCACCTTCTCATAATTTGATGATAAAAAAGCATTTGAGTGAGAAAAAATATTCCATGTTCTCTCTTATTTACATATCATTCATAGGGACATCACATCTACAAGTATTAAGTATTAAAATAACATTCCATGAGTTCTATTTTCAAAATTACAATATAGGTCACTATTGTACTTGATTTACACATATTTCATCCTTGTGCACAAACAAGCCAACACATTAGAGGAGAACTACATTAGTCTAAGGCCCTCTTTAGATTAGTAGATATATAAGAAATTCCCATTGATATATAGGTCTTTAGGGTTATCTCAAAACTATTTTCTAACCCTAAAATATAGATATGGGAAATCTAGGGTTAAAGGGGTAAGAGATATCCTAGGGCACAAGGATGGTAGATTATCTCTAAATTAGGCCAATTATTTGTGAAACTTAGATAAAAAATATACTATATTTATTATTCCAATATGTTAAAGATATAAATCACATATATACTAGATATTTCAAAGATAATGAAAACAAGATACTTACTTGATTCTAATACTAATAAAAAAATGGATCTAGAACATGAATAAAGTAGACTAGATCTATATTCTAGATCAGTCATATGATTTTGGAACTTGTACCTTTGTAGCTATGGTCACTTGAATCAACTTGGGATTATTATATCGATGATAATATCTATCATGGATGTATGTGTCCAATACATAATACCTATTATAACTAGATGCAATCAACTGGATGCTTCTAGATTTTATGTCACCTTCACTCTAGTGTAATCATATATAGGTCATGGACTTTCACTCCTTATCAAATATCAAAACCCTATTTCTTCATCTTCATAGTGATTATGTAGAAAATGGGTTAGTGGGCACATGGTGTCAAGCTTCTCCAAATACCCCTATGTCAATGAGCATTGCCTACATAGCCAATATTCCAAATATGTACTCAAACTTATGTAGTTATCCCCATACATGTTGGATTTTATGTGAATAATGAAATGTGTGATAAGTACAATAATGACTTAACTTGTAACTTATAAAATGTGGTTCATAGAATGTTCCTTTAGTAATTTATACACACACACACACACACACACACACACACACACACACACATGTTATCCCTATGACTGATATGGAAATAAAATAAAATAAAATAGGGAAGCTTTGATCACTTTAATGATTAATTGAATAGTTTTGATAGGTTTCCTTATGAGTAGGTAAGAAGTTAATAGGTTTGTATTAATGAATGAGGGTTGATATATATTTATATCAAACCCTTTGGATAATATATCACATTAAATCACTTAGGCCAACTATAATAATACATTTCATTTGTAAATTGAATGATTTTAGGGCATTAGACACTTGTGTTGGAATAAGACACTTGAGTCAACATAGGTGTCTGACTAAGACACAAGTGTCCAAGTTATTAGAAAATAGGTGTAGGTCCAAAACTTATATATATGGAAGATAAGTAGGTCTATAAAATTTTAGATATGATAAAATGCTTGGGTCATTATAATAACATTAGTTAGACTAAGAGATAAATAAGCAGGCACATAAAGATAATGTATGCAAACCTTTATGCAGTGAGAAAGGTATAGATGTTGAAGGTACATTCATATATGTAATTTATGAGTGTATAATATTGAGGTGATATATAATTATAAATAGTGTCTACATTTTCCTTTTTAATCTAGTAATTATATTGCTAGTTTAAAAGAAAATAAATATGTACCTAGGTGTATATATCACACCTTATCTTTACTTGAGTTCAACTTAAGTGCGTTTTTGGTGAATAACATGAAAAAAATACAATGTTACAGTATATAATAATTACATATAATTTGAAATTAAAAGTATTGAAATGATTGAAATTAAAAGAGCAAGGTTTAGGAGTACACCTATTTTTGATGAAAATGTCTTGCCTTTCGATAATTTGATTTAAAAAGATGTATCATTATGAATCACTAAAAGTAATATTATGACAAATATAAAAATATAAAAATTTCATATATCTAAAGAGATAAAGAGATATTGGAGGACACATTCCCCTAATTTTAGATAAAAAGGTGAGTTGACAACCTAAATTAGAGATTAGATGAATTTTGTAACGCAATCATACTTCTAACCTAGTGAATATAAATGAACCAAGTCAACTCACACTATAAAACTAGTGAGGTTGTAATTTGTAATCAATTCCAACCTATAAAATTGGGAAGATTGAATGATCTGATCTCCTCAACCATACCAAAAATTGAACCAACTAATATAATATATTGACTTAATATAGTCTACAAAAATATAATCTAGTGGGTGATGGAAATCCTTGAAAGTGTTTGAAATCTAAAATTTATTTTATTTTCAAATATTGGGTGCACATTATATAGTATATGCAACTTAGATATGTATCATGCTGAAATAGCATATAACAATGGTATCGATGTATACAATTTTTCCACAAATGTGTATCTAAATCATATAATTGTGAATTTCAGACAATTTCTATCTATGAATAGAAAATGTTTCCAAAACATTTCCCCATTATAATCTAAAACTTAAATTTGTGTAAGTGTTTAAAGAATGATTCCAAAACATGCCCCCAATGTACTCTAAAACTAAAAACTATTGTAAGTGCCAATGTGGAGAAATGTAAAAACTAGTATAAGTGCCAATGTAGAGAAAATGTTTCCAAAACATACCCCCAATTTAATTTTAGTATGTTTCATACTGAATAAATTTTGAGAACATGTTTCTAAAACATGCCCTCACTACAATCTAAATCTATGAAACAATATGGAAGTCATGCCTTTATGGCATGCCCCCCCTAATATGCCCTCATTTTAAGGTGAGGTAAGTAGAAACTAGTAGTTACCTTACCTAAAAAGGATAACATAACCATGTAAACTATGAATTTACCATGTACTATATAGAAGGAACATGTCTAGGTATATAAATCATTAAAACATGAAGAATGTGATCACATCAAGTCCTAATATACATGACATAGATCATGGTAATGTCTAGATAGTAACAATACAATCTCAACAAGTAATAAAACACAAATACAAAAGCACTCAAAAATAAATAAAAATACAATGGTCCAAGGGGACCTCAAATAAGGTGTATGTTCAAATGCCACATAATTGAAGGGACATGACTTAGTCAAATGTATATAAAATAATAAATGACATATTCAAATGTCAACATATGAAAAAATGACATATTTAAATATCAAAAAATGCAAACGAAGGTAGATGGGTCATAAATAATGGAGCATATTCAAATTTTCAAACAAGGAAAATAATATCAAGGTAAGACACTCAAGGAAGTGCATAAATGAAATCATAAGAAACTAATATAAACATAGCATACTAGTCTATGGATCATATGTGTTATAAAAAATTGTTAAGTATGTAGCATATCAAGTACAATGTGAAGGATATAAGCATGGATAAAGGTATGTGTAATTACATATATGAGCACCAACATGATAAATTAAAGTGACCATAGAATTATATAACCTAGATGTATCATGATCATAGAGGTGGATTCCCCCAACATCCTAGTGACATGAGTAGAGGGAAAATCCAACATCTAAAAGTGCATAGATCATGTATTTGGGTATGCCTAAATGACACTCAAAATATGTGTGAAACACATGTATATATAAAATACTAATATTCCATCTACCAACATGGAAAAGACAATGTATATTCCAAGGAGATAATTACATATGTAAATATTGAAAATATTTTTGGATTTTTTAATCTTTTTTATTGTTTGGGTGCTTTTGGAATATATGAAAGGAAAAGAGTATCCTATTATCCCATCCAAAGGATTCTCATAGATATATTTCCATTTTAAACTTGGTATAATAAACTAGTGATACTACATAAGATTTTGCATATGTTTAATATTTGGTATTATTTGATATGTTATGTTATGTCTATGTATAATAGGACTCCATGGTCATGAAGAAAAAATTATAGTTGGGGTTTGTGGAATCCATCATTGAATGCTCTACAATTTATTTAAAACAATAATAATAGAAACATGTGTAGGTGTTATGGATATTTGAATATGGTGTGTAATAGATGAAGATTTGAAATCCATTATGGATCTTTGATGTAATGGTTTATCAAGTGTTGGTCACATGGTAAAGGGAATTTCCTATTACTTACCCTTTTTTAGAATATTAATCATAGGATGTTGTGTAATTAACAACCTAGGTATAAATTTTGATTGCTCAAGAGGATTTTCATATGGAATTATGAAAATTGTAATTACTTGATTGACATAAATGTATTTAACACACCCATGCATTGTTGAAGGTACTGATTAAAGTGTATGTATCCAATGTCATCCCAATAACATATCAAAGACACTCATGGAAGGTATAGCTAAAAAGGTAACAACCACATGTGTGGTACCCACCTATAAAGGTAAGTCAATCTCACTAATAACCTATTATGAGGTCCCATCAAATGATATAACTAATTTCATTGAAGGATGTTAATCATGATTTTTATTACCCAAATACATAAGTAATGTCATAGTAAAAATGTTCTCACTTTCACCATTGTTAATCATAACATCTTCTATAGGCTAGTGGTTAAGGTATGCTTAGATTAATATAGAAAGAAGATATGAGTCATCATACCTGATCTCATTATCATCAAAATTAATGGATGGCCTTTGAACCATAAGAGGTGAATGGCACATATAATTACCAACAATCCCATCTAATGGGTGCTCATGATTATATGGATGATGGTGCATATTATAACCCCTTTTCACATTTACATCCTTGTTTAAATGATATTTTAAAGGATTGTTAAATATTTTATGTTTTTGGTGATCACCAGGTTATGAACCTAATTCTTTTTATCACTCTAAATTTCACCCTTGGGAGGGGGGGGGGTTTCAATCATTCATAATTTATATGACACATGGATACACCTCTAGAATGTGGTTGGCCTAATTCTTGAGGTGAATCTCTAGATTAGGGATAGCTCCCTTGATGTCTCACCTCAAACTAATACTAAACCTATTACTTGTAAGGAAAAGGGGGAGATGTAATTGAAAAAAATTAAATGAGAGGTGATTCACCAAATTTCATGACCACTATCACTCATTTTCAGGTGCACAATGAACAATAGGATTGATTTGAAACCACAATACTACTAATCTAATCCTCTTGCATTAGTATTTAAATGTAGAGGTTATAGATGATGATTATGGTAAAATGGATTATCAAGAGGTATATAATAATATACTAATGAATGTATGCCACTCCTTTAACTCTAAAAAACTTATTTAAACACACCATATGACCTAAAAGAGAGACTTTAAACTTCATTAAGGTGAATATATAAGACAATATACTTGGATAATTGAATCAACACTTGATAAGATCAACTACCATTAGATACACACTAAAATATAGTCATAAGAGAAGGTAAAAATTAGATTTATATTGCTTTAATGATTTAAAAAAGTAGTATGGATTTTCCATACTCAAGTGTAAGGATCTTTATAATGCCAAACAAAGCAATCCATATATAGAAATGAGAGAGGAAAGAGAGAAGGGATGTTGAGAGAGGTTGTATAAAAAGTATTGTTCATAAAAAATTAGTTACCATGCCAAGTGGAAGATGAGAGAATAGTCTAATAACTCTCTTCAAACTTTTTTTCTTTAGTTTGATGATGATCTTCAAGGTGTCATAGGAGTTTTCTTTCTCTAACCTCTCTTATTTTTATTGAGGAGTTACAAGTATATCTTGCATATAATTATCCTTGAGTTTCCATTAGATCTTATTGATTCCTATTATACATTTGGAATATTCAAATAGATGTTTTAGAGGTATCTCAAGTGTTTCAAGAGTCTTCAATATCATACTCAACTTGTCACAAGGTTTCTATTAGAGACCTAGTGCAAAACAAGACCCTAATATTCATTTGTAGGCTCTTAGAGGTAAAATGTGGGTTTTCCACTTCTTCACCACTCATTACTACCTATAAATGGATATTTTAGAGTGAAAATACCTTGATACAATATTAAAAACATTAATGGAAGACTAATCTTTCCTTGATATTTTTCAATATCATGCAATCAACCACTTGCATGTGCATTAGACACCTCAATATTGCATTTATGTCACTGGAGTTTTATTATTCACAACTTGTAGAGAATTATATGAATTATATAATATTCTTATAAATATTAATTGAAATGTTTCATGTCTCAAATCACCTTGAAGAGGTCTACAAATATGTCCTCTATGCAAGCAAGAAGGTACAATCTTCATTAGGTCTAGTTTCTCACTTGATATCCTATTATAACACCCTTGAATCCTCTCAAATATATGTTTTATGGAAACCATATATTTTTCAAGGATTATAAATCTTATTCCACTGATTATGAATCTTAGACCTAATCAAACCTCTATAAACAGTCTTGAAAAAATAGTTCATAAGCCATTTTCTTACCTCTTCCACTCCACACGTGCCAAAACATGGCTCAAACATGTTCCCATGAGACCCAAAAAGGTCATATAGGTAATTTCAATATCATTCATTTGAATTATATCCACTCAAACCATAAATCTTCTCCATTGAGTTCCTTAAAGCAAAAAACTAGCAATTTTTGGGTGTCAACACTCTTAGTAATTGTTCATAAAGTTAGGGGTCTTAATTGGTGAAATAATGACAATAATTTGGTGTATAAAAAACTTAGGAACATATATTAATGGAAATTGACCCCATGCATCTTCTCATTGTACTTCTTGTATGAAAATGGAAATGTAATTAATCTATAAATCAATCCTAGCTTGGAGAAGGTAAATCCTACTTACACTTCTGATTGTTGATACATTAGATATTCAAGGTCATAACCAATATGGATCCACTAGACCTAACCAAGGGATATCTTAACATAATAATCACTAGGAAGTTTTTTAAAGCCTTCAATCAAGTAAAACTATACAATAACCCTAATTAGGTCCTATATTTTCATATTCACTAATGTATAAATAATAAAATCAAAATAAAGACTAATTTAGTGATCACCAAGATTTTGGCACAAAGTGGGGGTAATAAACACAAAATTAAACATCCATAAAAAACATATACTCCCATAAATGTATTCAAAATCCTAATGCATGTGAGATAAGTACAAATTCAAATCTATCTACTCTCACGAAGGATGAACAAAGCTAGGAACACTCACCTTTGAAGATGAACTTGCCAAAACTCAATCTTTCCCTTGGCTAAGGTGCTTTTCAAGAGGTTGTTATGGTATGTAAGGATAACAAAGACAAGTAAGCTCTAGGCCACATAATCTATCTATTCATCCAAAAGACTTCTCTATAAGACAATATTCATATCTCCAAAGAAAGTATGAAACCCTAACATACGCTCCTCAAGTAGAATGGTAGATAACGAGTTACACAATATATATATCTTTTTCTTCTCTTTCTTAATAAATGATGAAATGAATATGTATATATAGTTGGATCTAACCCTAGTCCTTTCTAAAATTTTAACTAATAGGGTCAGCCCAATCAACTTTATATTATTATCAACAAAAACAAATTAGGTTTGGCTAACCTAGAACCTAAATGATTTTTTTAATTAGAGTATAAGGTTGATGGGGCTAAAATTGTATCATAAACCATAAAAAATGAGTTTATGCTAAGGAAGGGATAATGAAGGAACAATATTACTAGAGGAGGGTGAAATAGAGGAGGCAAATCTTAGGGTAATATTTTAAAGATATGGTGGGAGTGATAAAAAGTGGTAATAAAGGTGAAACAATCTTGTGAAGCACCAATGGTCTACCCACCCTTCCCCAATGCACCCCTTAAGGTATGCACTTAGAGAGATTGAGACTCGATGGGTTCATGTAAGAGATAAAACATTAGTCATTGATTAAATTTGAAAATATTATGTGTATGAATATGCCCCACTCGAAGCTCATCACGTGTCACATAGTTAAAACACAAGATAGTGCTTTGGGAAAAGAATATAAAAACATACAATGCTAAAGATAAATAAATTTCATTAATGAGAAAATAAGATAAATGAAAGGACAAAATTGAAAAACACATACCTTTACTTACCTTAGTCTTTTAGATAATGAAGGAGATTCAAGAAATGTGAATGTGTCCAATGTAGGGAACATTAGACAAGCCTATATAAATTAGTATAAAAAGAGAAAAAAATAAAAAAAAATTGCAACATATACATATAATAGGTGAAAACATTCTTTATGATGTTAATATTCTAGAACATTTTATAGTTTGGAAAAAGAAACATGATAAATAAAGATATGGTCAAAATAAGAAATATGACTATAAATTTTTGAAAGGTAAATAGTTTTTAAATAGTAAATATAAATAGGGTGAAAAATAATTCATTTGTTATTTTTACTATTATGAGAAAATAGAACTTTGAGAGACCTAGTGTGAGCCCAAAGAGCCATTATGGTGAGGAGATGATAGATGAGATGATGGGGATGTATAGTGGCCATAACAAGATCAACATAGGTAAGCAAATTGGAAATTTAAAAATTTTGAATATTTTTATTTGAAATTAAATGAGAAATATAAAAATGATTTGTAGGAAAAATATAGGTACCAAAATGAACCCTATGAAATTTTAGGTAAACTAAGGATATAATGGGGTACTGGGTAGGAATAAATTAAACCAATAAATGCCTAAGGCATTTATGATAAATGGTCAAAAATTCATTTCTATGGAAGAGCAGCGTTGACCTAGTTAACTTAGTCCATAAGGTGAGCCAAAAATATAGGGTTGAATTCATAATAGTGGGCTAATTGCATATCATTAGGATAAATTAGTTGGTAAGTGGAATAATATCAATTGGGTATGAAAAGATTGACCTAGTTCACTGGATAGGGCCAATATAGTATCTCAAAACAAGGCTAACAATGTAGAACATGGCTGATATAGTATTGTAAAACAAGAAGATGGTCAATCTAGTATTGAATAGGTTGATCTAGTTGGAAAAGGAGGTGTATGATTTAGTATCACAAATAAAATATAGGGCTGATTTAGTATTAAATAGGCTAATTCTATAGAAAATTGAGAAACCAAATTAAACTAGTTGATTTAAATAACTAATTTGTGAATTTTTAAGAATGTATTTTGATTATTTATGATATGGATATCTAATACATCTTTTTTCTTTGATATTTTATAAATACACCAAAGGTATTAGCACCTAATATGCATCATGGATTATAGACTTATTGGATCAATTGATTAATGTGGATAGATCATGAATAGTTACACTAGACTTTAACAACATCATTGAGATGAGGTGAATCCCACTTAGTGTTGATCTCATTTTCATATTCTTTGGATCATGGGAAGGGTTGATCAACACTTTTTTAGCGGTGGTGGATTGGGATACCATTGAGGTGAGTATCACACTAGAGGATGTTCACACATTATTAAGATTGTTGATAGGAGGGACACTAGTGATCACAAGGACACTAAGTGATCTAGAGGAGAGGTGAATAGTATCCTCATGGATGCTATGTTTAGACACAATATACCCTAGATTAAGGGTGAGTTTATTTGATGTATATATTATAGAGATTCTAGACATCTATAAGGCCATGATCAAACTTGTGATAGAATGAGCATTGTGTCAGAAATTAGATGGCAAGGCAATACTATATGTGATAGCCTTGTGCTAGTCCATACTAGATCAGGGAGTAATCTCTAATTTTGGGGATATCATCTAGGTCTAGCTCATGTATGATATGTATGGGATGTTGTCTATAGGTTAGAATACCATGGGTATTTTTTTAATACTTTAATATACAAGAGGTTCACCATGTAGTCGATGATAGGTTACCTTGGGTTGTGTAGTGGAGGTAAGACCATGTAGCTCAGGTTGTGCCCCATGTGCTAGTGTTGTAGATTATTGCATGAGGGAAGATCATGTGGAATCAATACAAACACATCGCTACTATATGGACTAGTTTATTGATAATTAATATAAGGTTGTCATGGGTGTTTATCACAATAAATTACACCTCATGGGTAGATTTGCATCCAGTGGCACATTTTCTAGGTTAGTTCAGACTCATGTACTTAGTGGACCCTCTAGTAATGCCTCCTTATTCGATATGACTTGCTAGAGAGATGAGGGGGATGGTAGGAGGAGGATTACTAGTGGATATACTTGTGATTAGGTCATGGTTGATAAACCATGGGTTAGTTAAGCATGATAGTAGGTAATAGTGAGAGGAGATGAATGGATGTAGATGTAAGCCCATAATAGGCACTACATTAGGCATCATAGTAGCATCAGCATTAGTAACCACCATAATTTCATTGTATATGGAGGCACCATCAATATTAACATGTGTGGGTGAGGATTAAAATGTAGGAGGACCCAATAGTCACTCTAGGACATAGCTAGTCTGCAAAGGCAAATCTGAGGAGAGGATCATGGCAAGCTCTAGTGGTGACTCCTATATTTTCATTAGGGTAGAGGAGATCCATGGAGGAGGTACTCAAGGGACAAATATATGGATAGATAATTCTCAATGGGTGAGCATATGGAGAGAAAGTGATTGATGACATCACCATTGGTGAGAAAATGTTGTAATTTTGATGTAAGCTTTGATATAAGACACTAGTTATATGTGATTTTAGTAGAGAGATAGATGGTTTTGAGATATGTATGTGATCTAATATCTATCTAGTTTTGGTTTTATGGGTCCTATAATAAATTAAAATAGATGGGGATCTCTAGTTATGGCTTTACACCATGACATTTTGGATGGGGTGATGGCTCTATGTGATTTGAGCACATTGGATGATCCTATCGTACCATCTACCCCAGCCTAGGTGGGATGATTTAGATTAGTGGGGGAGTTTTTGAGGTGGTTATAAGCATGTGGGGATGGATTTCAGCCATTGTTAGGAGTGGGAGAGGGAGAGTGAGAGACATAGGCCTAGTAGGCCTTAGCTTAGGAGAGAGAAAGGCACATGGCCACCACTATCTAGATTGGATAGGTGCAAGCTCAGGTGCCCAATCTATAGGGATAGGTAGAAGGTTTGAGATTGATTGAGATAAATATCCCCCCATTTTTTAAAAATGGGGACCCTTGTGTCGAATTGTACAAATTTGTACCTTGAAATAGAAAATCCACTTGATCAAAGCATCACTAGCATGTTTGCACATGATTTGTATTTTAATATCTTCCATACCATGGTCTAGCTAACTTATTTGTTTATGATTCTGATGTAATCTTATTTAAGTTTCTAACATTGAATATTTGTGTTTTAGGTTTAATGGAACCCATTTGGGGGTGAAAATGCTTAGGGTTTTATGATTCAATGTTAAATTGATCTTTTTCTAACCTTGGTCTATAATTTATTGGTTAAATTCATATTTTAAAACCCTAGACTAATTTTTTACCTAGACATTTTAATTAAAAATTGGTGAGATCTTTTATTTGAATTTAAGTGGGAACAATTTAAAATCCATGGACTTAGTTTAATTTTTATCCTAAGGCTTGGTCATGTTTTTCAACACAACCAAACCTTAGGCTAAAAATTCATGTTTGATCCCTTTTTATATCTTGTAATCCATGATCCCTTTTATTTTATCATGGTCCAACTAAAAAATGTAGAGTCAATTGTATTATGTATCCTAAGGCCGTATCCCAAAATTCCATCATATTTATTTATATAATGAAACCTTAGGTTAAGACCTTATGCTAAGTCATATTCCACTGGGTCATTTTTTATGTTTAGCGTAGCTTTAAAAACTTAGGTTAAAATCCTTATGCTTGGTCCCTTTAATCATTCCTATGGTCCTTTTGTTCTATGTTTATATCCTTGGTCCATAATATTCATGCCTTGGTCCCTTATAAATTCATGAGGTCTTGTAAATATGTTTAAAACATATCTTAATATTTTTATCCTAAGTCCTTTATATTTGCCTGCAAGTTTAAATTTTATTCTTATATATGAAATCAATGGCACACATTTAAGTGGAGGACCAAGATTGAATGAAGCAAGATTGGTAGTGAAAAGTCAAGCAATGGTCCCCAGCTTAAATCTTGAGCAAGTTCAGAAGATTGATGGTATGCATTCTAGCGTATAGATCCAAATCAATAAAGAGATCAATGAATAAATTTCAAATGAAAATTTGATATAACATGAGACTATCATGTGGTGAAAGTGTGTGATTTGACAAAATTGATAAAATGTAGAGCTTAGAAGGCTCGTAGGACTACCAAGTTGTACAACCTCAGAGCCAAGAACAAAATCACAAAAGCAATGAATAGTCAACATGTGGCACACATAGAATGCATAAAAAACCATAAAATGATAAGTGGTAGGCTTGATATATATTCCCCATCACATGCTTAAAATTTATTATTATGTGATCATCAAAGACATTCCTATGGACATCAAATGATGATTGCACAGATGTCAATTTTAACATAATTGCTTAGATCCAAATTTTAAAAGGCAATGATCATATTTTGGATAGTGATGAATGGAATGACATAGTGATGCCATGTAAATGCCATGTCATATCCATGAGAGTGTGATATGCCAAATTAGAGACCTTATAGACCTAGTAATGTAAAGGTTAGGGTCTAAGATCATAATTTTTGAGCTAGCTAACACAATTGGAGCATTTTTGGAACCTATAGGAATGCCCTCATGAGCAAGGACCATAACCAAGTCTTGTGAGCATTATAATTGACTTGAGGGAGCTAAAGTGTTACCTGTATAAGGATAGGTTAAGCTAGAGTCCATTAGTAAGTAGTTTAAAAATATTTATAACAATGATGGAGGACCCCTCCTTTATCCTCATGCAACTTGAAGATGGGACTGTGCTTGTATTGGGTAGCATCAATGAACAACAAGGACCCTATAATAGTAACTCAAAACTTTAGTAGCATAGGGATCCTAAAGATCAATGAAATAGGAATATTATTTTTATAACTAGCTTTGTATAATATTTTAAAATGGGATATTATTTTGTATAGACATGTGCATTTTTTAAGAGAACATTGTCTATAAACTAGTATATTAAAAGTAAAAGGTCATTTTTTATAGAATGCAACAAAAAGGACATCTATCATATATACTTGTATAAATTTAATTAGATGAGACTAACCAACATGCTAAATCATATCTTATAAAAGAATTATTATCAATTGTCAAAAGGGAAGAGAGCTCTTAGAGCCAAATTACTTTGTAAAATAGGAGCAATTAATATAAGCAAGGAATTTTGTAAAGAGTGTCCAATAGTTGCTTGTGTTCATTATTGTCATGGCTTCTCTCTCACTTGTTGTTCTCATTTCTAGATTTGCATGGTTCTTATGAATTTTTGGTGTGTTTATCTGATTGTAGAGTTATTAACTTATGCCAATGCTAGGTTGATTCAAATTCCTTAGGTTCACTTTATTTTCTTACTCTTCTTTCATTTGGGCTAATGTTGTTTGCTTGCAAGGGTAAATCTTTAAAGTGAACCAGGTTCTAATTTGCATTATTCCCACCTTCCCTAAGAGTTTGTTTGATGTTTGATAGGATTTGTGATTAATATATTTCATGTTACACATTGGTTAAGTGCATGTCTAGATAAAATCTAAAACTTTGTCATGTTGTTTGGAATGAATTTTAGCAACATCTCTTTCTACCCTACCCTTCCTTTTGCTCCTTTTTTAAACCATATCACTCTAGTTCAGCTTGTCATTATAAATATCCATCTTATATTAGTAATTATTTTAGTTCTTGATCATAATTCACTATTATTAGCATAGATACTCAATATTTTTCATAGATCTTCTATTTGGCCATGGTGGCTCCCAACCACCAACTAATATAAATATTGTGAAATAGTCACTTCTAATGCCTCTATTCCACCAACAGATAAAAGGATTATCACAACCTATAACTCATGCATTGAATTGTTAGAATTATAAAATAAGAATTATTTTTTAAACACTCCAGACACATGTGGTGCACATTTAGGCATCATCACGAGGAGATTTATTGGTGCTAAAAGGAGGGCCAAATAGATCTTTGTGAATTTTTAGAATATTTGATAATTTTGGTGTATTTTGATCAAATATTGATGTAATCTTTGCATATTTATGTTTATTTTAGCATATTTATGCAAATATCATTGATCTTCATGGTCTTAGACCAATATTTGTGTTTCCTTTAGACAAAGAACCACATTATTTAAAGATCCACAAGTATTTGTGGTAAAAATAGTTTAAACCCAAGGTGTTTGAGGTTAGTAATAGTGGTTTTGCTCAAAATTTGACTGATTCTTTCTAAATTTGATTTCATCTAAGCTTAAACATGTAAATATAATTCATACTAATGTATTTTGACATATCTTTGAGCTAATTTAGTTAGAGATCGATGTCCTTTATTGTTCTTTATACATATTTGTGCAAAATTTTCTTAATGTGTGAGCCTGAGCATTATTATTTATAAAGATGAGGCTTACACATCATATTTTAGATAGGATTTGGAGATGGAACTACCACAAGTAAGATCTTCATCAAAGTATGGCATGGTTAGGTGGATCTTCTATCAATGTGTCTGGTTAGGTACATGACTTATCAAGAAAACCTAAAAGGTATTTACCTTATTTTAATCCTAATGGTGTTACCACTACTGAAGAACATGTTAGATCTTTCAAGGTTTATTTAAGACTCTTATATTTGTGAAGATGTAACATGTAGATAATTCCCATTTACTTTTAAATATGTTGCATATGAATGGTTCTTTAACCTTTTAGAGGATTATATTACTAGCTAGGATGATTTTAACAAGATATTTATTGATCAATTTGGTAAAACAATTAGTCCATGGATTTTGTATCATCAATTCACCACTAATAGAAGAGACTCAAATGAGCCCATTAGAGCCTTTAATTCTAGGTTCTAAAAGATGTTTAGTAGAACTATATCCCCTTATAGACCTGAAGAGGCTTTAGCCTTAGATATTTATAAGGATTCTTTGGATTCCATAACTTTGGTGTTCCTTAAAAGGTCTGTTAGAGTCATAAACACCTAAAGCAATAATAATCAATGATCAAATACAGCCTCAAGGTCAGCTTGTATATGCTATCCCAAATGTTGACCTCAAATTCTCAACACTGAATGTCATTTCTAATGCCAATCAAAGTGTGTCTACCTCAAATTAGACACCAAAATTGAACCAATTACCCTTAAGACATGCCTATCCTATCTAAAATTTGGGGTTCTTGAATAATTCTACAAATGTATTTCATCCACAAGGATAGATAACTTTTGTGCCCACTAGTAATGACAATTAAGTTCATAACTTAGAAGCACCAAAGAATAAGGATGAATCCATACTTAAGATTGTTCAAAATTTAAGCACTGATTTTCTTTAGTTTTAAAAACAAGTGGACAATTATGGGGAAGGATCTAACAAAGACTATGATTCTCAAAGGTTCAATAGGTTTCATGATAACAACCATAATGAGTGATCTAAGGACATACATGAAATGAATCTTTGTGATATAAGTATAGATAATCATTATAATGTATTATAATCATGCCAAAGTGAAAGAGATACATCTAAAACTATAATTAATCAAGATTTTGTTATAGGGACTCTAGATTTGTAAGAACTTCTAAATCCTTCATGTAGGCTTTTGATTTTCCATTTCAAAAAGGAAGTGAATTAGTAGATGATCTAGAAGATGAAATGGGCATTCAAGATGAGTAGCCCCATGAATGAGATCAGACACAAGCTAACTTCTCTTCAAAAGATAGATGTGAAGACAATTCATACGAGGTCATTGCTGAAATAGAGTCTACCCATAAAGAAGATGACCAATGGAAATATTTATGCCACGATTTTTTGAAAGAAATTAAGGTTTTCCAAGATATCAATATCATCGTAGAGACCCTAAAGCAAGATGAGTGGAGACTCAATTGGGTAGCTGAGATACCATTTTTCATGGAGGATGAAGATGAATCAAGTAAAATGGATAAGGAAATTTTATATGACACCTTTAAAAGGGTGGAATCATGTGATCAACTTGATTCAAATGGTAAGGTTATAGATAGATTTCATGCTCTTTTAACTAATCAAGATGAATTAGCCTTTCAAGATGACTTGGAAAGTTTTGGTACAAATATGGATAGTCTATCCCCACCTCAAGATAAATTTGATGAAGACAACCATCAAAGAATGCTAACTGAGATGCCATGGTTGAATGAAGATGACATTCACCACTATCTATCTATGACTAAAGGATAATTATCACTCCTAATGCAAGATAGAAGTATTTGGTAAGAACATTATTAGGTCGTATATTCATATCTTTGATACATACATCTGATGATGTTAATAGGAGGCCAAGCTACATCATCTAGAAGACAGAAGCACACAAGTGATCTTAACCACAAGAAGAGGCCATTAAATGGAAGTAATCATTTTTCAAGGTTTTGTAGTAGGATAAATATCTTTCCATTTGATCATAGAGGTAAGTAATTTATGTAGTTAGTGTAGGTCTTAGATTAGTTTCTTCCCTGTTCTTTATTTCTTAATTTTTTCCTTCTTGTCCCTTGTTTGTAAATAGTGTATGTATGTATTTGTTTATTTTTTATGATTTGTTCCTTTCTTCTAATAAGTCCTTTTGGAAAAAACTCATCTAAAATATCACCTAACTACTCAATAACTTCATGTTCAAAAATGTAGGTATGACTTCTCAACATTGGTTGATCATAGATTGTTGAAATATGAGATTGATGTTGTAGTTTAGAGAAGCTAGTAAAGACTAATGTATATGTTAATTATTCCTAGACATTTCAAAACTTATTTTGATCTAAGTTTGGTTTCAATAAGTATTTCACATGTAGGATGAAATATTAAACTATTAGGACATAGTCATGCTTGCACTTAAAAAAACATTAATTACCTGGGCCAAAGTTTACAACCAAAGATGATTGTTTAAAAATCAAACACTTGACCAAATCCCTCAAACTATCTAACCTAATTCCCAAACTTTGTTGGAAATCAAAAAATGATCTAAAAAATACCAAAATAATATCTTATTGTAAAATCAAAAGATTTCTAAGCAAAGGTGATTTTGGTAATCTTCACCAAGGCTATGAACACTTGACTGGAAGTGGATCAAGGCCTTGAATAGATCTAAAATCACCTATATTGGGGATATAGATGATTGGCTGATATTAAAGCAATGCCCAAGCCTTCCTTAAGCTAAATCATGGTCCTTAATGAATATTACAACATGCTAAAAGTTAATGTTTGTGATTAAAGTCATGAACCTAGAGGTTGTTCTCTAAATCCTTTGGCAATCAGTAAGTGGAATCAAATCACACACATAGTATGACTAAGTTTTGATGTTTGATCCTAATTATGCATATGCATGATTTGTTTAAACCATGAACTAATCTTAATAATGGTGCTTGATTAATTGGAATAAGTAGTTTAATTATTAGTCTAAACCAGAGTTTTTGAATTCTAACATATTGCTATGTTTTCATAAAATCACCATTTTTTTAGGTCAACATCCCCCCATTTTCTAAAAATGGGGAGCCTTGTGTCAAATTTTACAAATTTTTACCTTGAAATAGAAAATCCAATTGATCAGAGCATCACTAGCATGTTTGCACATGATTTCTATTTAAAGATCATCCACACCATGGTTTGGATAACTCATTTGTTCATGGTTCTAATTTAATATTATCTAAGGTATTAGCATTGAATATTTGTGTTTTAGGTTTAATGGAGAAAATTTAGGGGTAAACATGCTTAGGGTTTTATGTTTTAATGTTAAATTGATCTTTTTCTAACCATGACCTATAATTGATTGGTTAAATTCATAGTTTAAAACCCTAGCCTAATTTTTTACCTTGACCTTATAATTAAAAATTGGTGGGAACTTTTATTTAAAAGTAAGCAAGAATAATTTAAAATTCATGGACTTAGTTTAATTTTTATCTTAAGGCTTGGTTATGTTTTTTAACACAACCAAACATTAGGCTAAAAAATCACATTTGATCCCTTTTTATATCTCATAATCCATTATCCCTTTTATCTTTGCATGATCTAAATAAAAATGTAGGGTCACTTTAATTACTTAGCCTAAGGCCTTATCCTAAAGTTCCATCATATTTATTTATACAATGAAACCTTAGGTTAAGACCTTATGCTAAGTCATATTTCACTAAGTCCTTTTCTATGTTTAGCCTAGCTTAAAAATCTTAGGTTAAAATCCTTATGCTTGGTCCCTTTATTTATTCATGGGGTCCTTTTATTCTATGTTTATATCCTTGGTCCATAATCTTCATGCCTTGGTCCTTTTTAAATTCATGAGATCATATATACACATTTATAAATTAGCTTAATCTTTTATCCTAAGTCCTTTATATTTTTTCCTGATCTTATATTTCATTATTCTATGAAAGATCAATGACAAACATTTAAATAGAGGACCAAGATCAAATGGAGCAAGATCGATGTTGAAAATTCAAGTAGTCATCCCCAACTTAAATCTTTATCAAGTTTAGATGATCGATGGTAAACATTATAACATAGAGATCCATATCAATGGAGTGAGATCGATGAAGACTTTTCAAATGAATCTCTAAGCTAACATAAGATTTTCATGTGGTGAAAGTGCATGAACTAACAAAACTAACAAGATGCATATCTTAGAAGGCTCATAATACTATCAAGTGGCACAACCTCAAAGCCTAGTATAAAATCATAAAATCGCTGAATAGTCAACACATGGCACACATAGAATGTAGATAAAATCAAAAAATGATAAGTGTAAAGCTTGGTCGATAGTCCCCATCACATATTTAAAATTGATGGTCATGTGACCATCAAATGTATTCTCATAAATTTCAAATGATGGTCATGCAGATGGAAATTTTAACATAACTACTTGGATCCAAATTTTAAAAGGCAATGATCATATTTTTGATAGTGATAAACCAAATGGCACAACAATGCCATGAAAATGCCACATCATAGCCATGAGAGTGTAATGGGCCAAATTGTAGACCCTGTGGACCTTGTAATTTAAAGGTTGGGGTCTAAGATCATAATGTTTGAACTAGTTACTACCATTAGAGAACTATTGGAACCTATAGGAATGCTTTGGTGAAGCAAGGACCATAATTGAATCCTATAAGCATTAAAATTGACCTGAGGGAGCTAAAATGTTGCTTATGTAAGGATAGGTTGAGATAGAGTCCATTAGTAAGTAGTTTAAAGAGATTTGAAATAATGATGGAGGACCCCTCCTTTATCCTCGATCAACTTGAATATTGGGTTGTGCCTATATAAGGTAGCATCAATGAACAATGAGGACCCTACAGTAGTAACTTAGAACTCCAACAACATAAGGGTCCCAAGATCAATGAAATAGGAATATTCCTTTTATAACCAACTTTGTATAATATTTTGAAATGTGTTATTCTTTTGTATAGACATGTGCATTTTATAATAACATGTTTTCTATAAACTAGTCTATTAAAAGGAAAAGGTCATTTAGAAATAGAAAGGACACATGTATTATACACTTATACAAATTTAATTGGATGAGACTAACCAATATGTTACTTTGTATCTTATAAAAGGAGCATTGTCAATTCTCAAAAGGGGAGGGAGTTCTTAGAGACAAATTACTTTGTAAACTAGGAGAAATTAATATAAGTAAGGAATTCTACAAATATTGTCCAGTATTTGCTTTTGTTCATTATTATCATGACTTCTCTCTCATTTGTTGTTCTAATTTTCATATTTGAATGGTTCTTATGAATTCTTGGTGTGTATATCTAATTGTAGACTTTTTAAATTATGCCAATGCTAGGTTGACTAAAATTCATTAGGTTCATTTTATTTTCTTACTCTTATTGCATTTTGGCTAATGTTGTTTGCTTATAGGGGTAAAGATTTAAAGTGAACTAGGTTCTGATTTGCATTATTCCCACCTTCCCTAAGAGCTTGCCTAATGTGTGATAGGATTTAGGCTTAAGTTGTTTCATGTTACACATTGGTTAAGTGCATATATAGATAAAATCTAAAACTTTGTCATGGTTTTTGGAATGAAGATCAATAACATCTCTTTTTTCCCTACCCTTCTTTTTACTCTTTTTTTAACTAGATCACTCTAGTTTATCTTGTCTTTATAAATATCCATCTTAGATTAGTTCGTAGTTTAGTTCTTGATCGTAATTCATTGTTCTTATCATAGATACTCCATATTTTTCATAGATTTTCTATTTGGCCATGGTGGCTCCTAACAACCAACTAATATAAATATTATGAAACATTCAATTATTTTGCCGCTATTCCACCAACAGATAACAAGATTATCATAACCCACAACTCATGCACTGAATTCCTAGAATTCTAAAATGATAAGTGTTTCTTAAACACTCTGGGCACCTATGGTACACATTTAGGCATCAAAAATATCTTTGAATTATTCATTACAATCTACCATTTAGAGGGGACAATCCTAGGCATTTATGGGCAATGCAGTTAGGCCATAAGATAGGTAGGATGGAGCCTAGCCTAGAGCTAGAGTTATTTTGTATTTTGTATAGTAAAAAACAACTAATATATATTGGTTCTGACATATTATATTTGATATTATGAGATGTATTTGGTTGTGGATGTTGATGCATGGATGTATTTATTTCTATCATATTTATTTAGCTTTAGTGTCTATGATATGGTGTGTGTGTGTGTGTGTGTGTGTGTGTGTGTGTGTGTGTGTGTGTGTGTGTGTGTGTGTGTGTGTGTGTGTGTGTGTGTGTGTGTGTGTGTGTGTGTGTGTGTGTGTGTGTTTAGTGCTTTCTTTTCTAGAATTATGTGATACACATGCATGGTTAAAAATAAAAAGGCAAAGATGAATTAGAAAAGTATAATAATAATAAAAAAATCATTACACACTAAATCATGATGGTAAATGTATAATAAAAATAAATTACTAAATATAATAAACCAAAGATGGTAAAAAGAAATAACAAAATATTTTTAAACCATGAAAAATATTTTCACCAAAATAAAACAAGTAAAATCACACTAAATCATGTTGGGAAGTATGGAAATAGTGTAATAAAATGGAAAGCACATGAAAAAAAAATGGAATAAAAACAAAATAATTAAGTCAATCAATCATTCTAAATCATGGTGGGAAGTATAAAAGAGAAGACAAAATTTAAAAAAAATGGACTTAAATTGATCACACTAATTCAAGCTGGGAAGTATGAAAATTTTAAGAAAGTGATTGTAAACATACATGTAATCAAAAAATAAGAAAACAAAATTGAAAGAGAAATTAAGTAATCATAAAACATATTATATTAATATGGTAAATGCCAATGACATGTAACTCATAGTCAATCACTGCTTATCTCAAATTTAACACATGTGATTTCATTTTGCTATTGGTATTGGAATATTTTGTGAGGAAGGCTTGGTCATATCCATGGTCTTACACTAAAAATCATATAGGTAACACCAATGATGTGCAAAAAAATGATAATTTTTTTGTAAAAGGATGTTTATAATGTCATAATTTGTGGGGAAGGCCTTGTCCTACCCATGGTCTTATAATGCAACTCACAAATGAGATCCCTATGGGGATGATCAGTTAACAAACAATATTTCTCAAGGGAAAATATTAAGAGTGTTGTAAATGATAGATGGAATGTAAAAAATCATAACATATGTGTCTATGAAATGACCTTAGAAAATGTGAGGCACACTAAAGACACATAAAAGACACTGAATGGCTAGTTACCATCAATATACAAAGGATACACATTCTCAATAAGCACAAAGATATATATACAAATAAGTAAGATACTAATATCGAATCATGTTGTTTATATGAACAAGAAAATTAAAATGGACTTAACTTCCCATAATGTGTTCCCCTTTCCTCAAAACATATTACAGAGCCTTCAATCTAATGTAAAGATTGAGTAATTATGTGAGAAAGTAGTTAGCACTAAAATATTTTTTTTATTCCCCTTTTCCAATCTACTATCCTACCACACCCCAATGGACCTCAACTTTATTATGAGGCTAAATTTGGAGTTTGATCTTTGATTAGAAAAGAGAGATGTGCTTTGAATCACATCTTTTAGTGTGATTTGACTTTTAATATTTGTATATTGACTTTTAGATCATTGACTTTTGTTTAATTGATTTGTATTTTAAATTTGTATGGATTTTTAAGATTCCTCCTTATACAAATTTTGAATAAGCAACATGAGGGACAAAGTAATAAAAACAAATGAGATTTATACTTTGGCCAAAGGAATATAAGTATTTGAAGTCATTACTAACTAAAACACTTAGACTTACCTATGAACCAATATGTTATCTCAAGTTTAAACCAATTGTATGATTTGCTTACGAAAGGAAATAAGGGAATAAATGGAGATCCAAAGTGGATCATTAAGATAGAATTTCAATGAGATGACTTGTTTGCTAACTTATCACATGGTAAAGAAGGATTACTAAGGGGAATAAGGTTTTTAAAACCAAGTCACAATAATAATTATTTGTGTTATTGAGATAAGGTAGCAAACAATCATGAGAAAAGGAAAATACATCCATTGAAAAAGATTAACTCCTAAATATAAGCATGTAAAAGAATCCATAAGATAAATTGAAAGAAAAGAAACCATATAAAACACATAATGTGAAATATAAATATCCATGTAAGATAGATAAGTGAATCAAAATTTGACCTAACATCAAATAACATAATATATATATATATATATATATATATATATATATATATATATATATATATATATAATTGGATCACAAGTCCAATCCAAAATCATAATAAAGATCAAAGTGAAGGAAAACCATGTTGTGTTCATAAATATAGGTAAATTTGTCCACAAAAATTATCCATAACATCTGATAGATCTCTATGAAGATGGATCCTAACTATAGTGAGGGTCTCATCGATCTTTAAGGAAAGATATAAAAACACCTATCATGAAATCTCCTCTACAAAAAATGTAGGTATAGATGAAGGATCATGATCATCAGGGCCATTATGCATAGAATACTCAAGAAAAGGAATAGGAGTGGTATATGTGGGATAGAAAGGAGGATCCATGAGTGGGGAAGGAGCCACGTGTGGAGAATAAGTGATAGGTGGAGGAAACATAGGTAGATAAGGGACCACAGGTAGAGGAACCGAGAGGGAAGAGGAACCATAGGTGGAGGAACCATGGAAAAATAAGGAGGATCCTTATTACATAGGCAACTAGTTGGAAGAGAAATAATGGGTGTAAGAATGATCATAATGTGATCCTAAAGATGTTTTAGGAGGATGTGATAATGATCAATGTCATGGGTACTACACTAGTGCCACATTCAATAGACCACTCCATATTTAGGAATATACTTAGGTAGTAACTTGGGAGGATTTATATCCTTATCTTTAGGCTAAGGAAGGGTGGGACACAATGTGTCTATATGTTATTGAAGCTTTTAACAATGGATGGAAGAATTATTATTTGTGCCATAAAAGCAACAATATGCTTGTTAATAGACTTTATGGGCCTACTAATAGAGGGATTATAAGTAAGAGCTAGGTAAGGTTTGTATAACTGATAGTCTCTAGTCTAATTACTAAAAAATCTATGAATGTCATAATAAGGTTGATCAACCCATTGGGAAAGAATAGGATCAAGCAATGGTAAAAGAAGAAAGCCATTGCCAAGGGAAGGTGGAGCTATTAGAGATATTGGCTTAATCTTGGATAAAGAGGAAATATAATATCAATAGGGTTTAATAATGGTAAAAATCATCTCAAGGGGATGCAAGCTATAGGGATATTGATGTCTAGAAAAATAGTAAGGACTGGTCATATCATAATCCATAAGCATGCTCTTAAGAGGCTATATGAATACTAGAGGTGTGCCATGTGAATGCTCTTTATTTACCCTAAAAACAAGAGGAATAATTCTAAAATTAGTAACTATATAAGATGGAATATGATAAGATGAATAGAAATATTGAAACAAAGAAGAATGATAATGAATGATCTCAACATCTCTAGCCTGAACAAAACCTTATAGAAATGGATCATATAAAGTATAACCATAATTATAAATAATTGTATGGAGGTAAATAATATAGGTAGGTATGGCCTTCTAATTAGAAGTGGTGTGATGAATAGAGTGCCAATTTTTGGTTAGAACCACATGTATATCATCAATATGTGGCTATTAACAATGCAAATTCAAATACAAAGGAAGCTAGGCAATGAGATGATGATAGAGATCTAAAGTTTTGATATTGAGTTTGATATCATTTGTCTCATTTTCATCAAATTTTAATAGGTTAGGTGTTATTTTCTTGATAATTCTGGCGTGATCATGATAACCTCAAGTAGATTTGATGGGAAAATTGAAATGTTGAGATTCTTGGAATGGAATACTCAGTAAGGGTTCAAGGGTTGGAATTTTTAATACACCATAGTATCAGAATTTATAAAATTTTTGAGGTTTAGTATCACCTTAAGTCATATATATATAACCTTTGTGGATAAAATTGACACATTAGTAGGCAAAAGAGGTAACACCACTCATATGATGAGTCTAAGCCCAACTAAGAAAAATATTCTAAGAAAGGGGGAAATTGAATATCATAACCTTTACTTAAAAATGGATAGGCAAGATGGTAATATGGATACACACACAACATAATGGATTAATTATCATTTTATTATAACCATGACACATGTTGCGTGTGGAATTGAGATTACACTTAGAATATCCAAGAGTTTTAATGAATACAAACACATAGTTTTCTGCATTTTGAACATTGTAGACCCAAATGAGAATGTGGTAAGTGACTAGACCATTTAGAGGATCATATTTAATATTATGTAACTTTTTAAGGTATTAAGACAAAATGGGATGATCTTCAGGTAATGTCAAGTTGAGAAGTTTTAATTTTAGACAGTCCACAATTAAACAAAACAGGCAAAAACTTTATATTTTCAATTGAAATAAGCAATGTAAAGGAGAGAATAGGGGTGATCACCCATTATATAGGTAGAGGGATTTAATATATTCATAGTTAATGTGTTTTTACTCTTTCAATCCTTTTGTATCTCAAGAAAGAGGATTTATAAGGCACTCCACTAAGTGCAGGCCTAGTAAACCTTGGAACTAGGGTTTGTAGTTTCTAAGAGATTTATCCATTGAAAAATTCTCAAATTTTTTATAATTGTTAATATGATAATATTTTAAGATAATAAATTTGTTTTTTAGTACCATCATATGTAATATTATGGATATACTATTGAGTGCAAACAAGGTTGAAATTAGGCCTAAAGGGGCTAATATGAGGTTAAAGAAGGGCCAAAAAGTTGTGTAAGAGACAAAGTGAGTTCATGATATTTCATAAATGGATGAATATAGGTATAGGGTGTTCCAAAATGGTTTTACATATTCAATATACATAACTATTTGAATAAGGAAGGCAAAATTTGTAGAAAAGGGCTATAAGCCTTGTGAAGCACTAAGGTCTTAAGGTACAAAAAGGTGTAAAAAATGTGATTGAGTATTTGAGGGGACTAGGAAGGTGTAATTATATTAATAAATAAAATATAAAACCAAATTTTAATTCATTTATCCACAAGACAAGATTGGACCCTTAAAGGCTATGAGTGCTTACCTAGTGTAAAAACCATTGATGGTATAAGATCAAATTTGTTAAGTAAATGAATGTTCTGAGAAGTGAATTGAAGGTGTGAGTAAAATATATGGTAAAATAATATCAATAAATCCTATAGTTTTCCAAGTATTATCACTAAGGATCAAGGCCCTCAAGTATAATTAAAGAAAAGGAAGAACTAGTATGGTGCAAGGATAATCAAGAACAAGTCAGAGTTAATGATTGTGACCAATCAAAGATATGGAATCATATATTGATAATATTAAGGAATTTTCCTAAATTATCTACATAATTTGGTATCAGATATATTAAGGTATTCTTAGGTAAGAATTATATTTTGAATTATTTACATTTTTCTTGATTTAAGACAAAGATATCATGCTATGAGATGTGCATGAGGAGTAACTTGCAGGGTGTTCAGGGAGAAGCAAAAGTGTAGGTATAATATATTGAGGTTATTAAGGATTAATATAATATTTAGGAGAGATACAAGAAAGAGATAAATCCACAAAGTCCTTTGAGAAGGACAAGAAACTAGTCAAGGAAAGGCTAGAAGAGAGAGAGAGAGAGGAAAAGAGAGTATTGAAGCTCCAAGAGAAAAGAGGAAGATAAGAGACTCCAAAATAGAGTCAATAAATTTAAGAGGATATCTTAGATATATGACTCAATAATATGAAATTCACACAAGAGGTATAAGAGGCAAGCTTGATATACTTGCTAAAAGAAAGGTCTAAATAGGCCAAGAAAACAAGAAGAAATGGGGAAGATGGATATAGATAAAAAAAACTAAGAAGAGATAAAAAAGAGTTGGGGAAGATATTTGAGAAGATTTAGCTCATGGTGAATCTCATGAGAGAACAATAGATCCAATGGACAAGTTGGCATATGAAAAAGAGATTAAAGTGGCCCATAGAGTCACTTATGAGAAGAAGGCACAAGAAGAGTGTCTTGAAGAATGAGAAGAAGAAAGAGAGATGATCCTAAAGAAGCATGAGAAAGAAGATGTTTCCAAGTGACAAACAAGATAGAGAATTTGTGAAGAGATTTATCATTGAAGAGAATAAGAAGGTGAAATAAGTGCCAAGGAGAGCACAAAAGAGTGAAGATAAGAGAAGATGGACAATGCCCATGCCAAGGACATTCAATGAGACTATATGGTCTCTAGTTTTATATCCTAACATTTCTTATAAGTTTTTGTTTTCAGGTATGAAGAGTAAAGTGATGAAAGCCAAGAAAGAGGTCTCAAATATGATGAATAATGGGTTGAGAATAGTACCCATCAAGTGGTAAGAGAATGATGAAGAAGACAGAAAGTTGAAGATTGAGGAAATTTCACATGCTAAAATTGAAGATAAAGAGGATTTATATGATGTATTTCCATGCATAGTAGCTAAAACAAAAGAAGAATCATGAAAATAATATATAGAGGTCACCAAAGAAGACATAAAAGAAGAGATAAGATTGTATTATTTTTCCATAGAGATAAATGAATGTTTTAATAGTGATTTTGATTGCATGAGTGAAGAGGAAAAGAATGAGATGCAGGTTGAAAGGAAGCATCATAGATTGTAGCCCTCATGGAAAACACAAAGGCATGGATATGTGTGACCTAAATGGATTAAACAATTAGGTGATAATAAGGAAGAATATAACCTCAAGAAAGAGATAAAAGAAATAAAAATCATGAGTGGAAATCAAGCACAAGTATAGACACAAAATGCAAATGGTAAGGAACATAAGGTTGGCAAGATAGATGACCAAGGCATGAGGCATGAGAGTGATGAAAAGAGAGGCAATTGAAAACCAAAGAAGATACAAGGTAGAAAATGGGTCATAAAAATTAATTTGAGAGCACAAGAGGATCAAGATACAAATATACTCCAAGAAATTATGTAAGGTTAAGAAATTAATACACCTCCAAAGCAAACAAACAAGGTGGTGCATGTAAACCAAGTAAGTGAAATGAAAGTACATCCATGTGAACAAGTTAATGAATGCATAAGATAAGAAAAATGTTTTCAATAATTTTTTTCAAGTGTGGTATATGATTCCATATTTGACTTTGATTTCAATAGTGAAGATTCCTTGTACATAGAAACCATGGCATTGATGGATGAATGTATAGTTTGGAAAGATGAGAAAGAAGCACCTCAAATATTGCATTAAAATAATGGTTTACAATAATATAATTTTTTTATGACCTTAAAAAAAAGGGAGTCTAAGGAGAAGGCAAAAAATAATCTACCCAAGATAATGAATAACAAAGCCAACCAAAGTTTGATGAAGCAAATGAAGAGTTGGATGCATTAAAGTTGAAAGAGGAGATGAGAATGTTGGAGGAAATGTTTATTACATAAAAGGATATTAAAATATATGAGGTAAAATAGGTAAAATTCAATCAATAAATCCAAGGAACACTAAGAAAGGAGCAACAAAGATAAGTACACGAAGATGTACAAATTGGCAAGCAAGTAAGCAAGCAAATGAGGCATGAATAATCAAACAAGGTGAGTTACATAATGATTCAATACAATGATGAGTTTTTAATTTATAAATATGGATATTAAATGCCAAGTATTATTTAAATAATGATTCACTATGAAGAGGATGAGTGGGACAATAAATTTCTCTTGCATAGTGAGCAAGATGATGGGAAAAGGCATCAAAAAGTGAAATTTGAAGAAGTGGCAGAAAAATAGAGTGTAGGTAAGAAAATGATAAAGGTTGACATAAAAGAGATGCCAATAGAGTTTCATGATAAGGATGAAATAATGAATAAAAATTAAGATACTTTAGACAAGAAATCCATAAGTGATATTGAAGAGAAGAGAATCCATGATGCAAACATGAGGAAGACAAATGTATACAAGTTAGTTGTAGTTGAGTGTGAAGAGTTTCCAAATGATTTGTAAAAGGTGAAATATGAAGTAAATAAAAAACTAATATAGTGTAAATACCTCATGGATTTGTATGATGCATGGATACAAATATTGAACAAAGATACAAATAAAAAATGCAAGCATTTGGAAAAGATAAGGGAACAAGCAAGGATAACTAGTAGTTAAGAACTGATGAAGGACCATCAAAGGATAAATTTGAATGCAATAAAGAAAGGAGATGGCTCAAGTTTTATCCCTCCTAGGGAGTATGATATAGGATCATGAAGGCAATAAAACCTAATATGTGTGATTTAGTCTATAAGGGGATAAATCTAGTCAAAAATATAGTGTTCAAGGTTGTAGTACATGATAAGAGGTCTAATGAAGGTTTTATAGGTATTATAAAGCCATGAGATGACTTAGAGTTTAAATCAGAGGTTTTCCCTCTAAAACTATAATTTGAATTTTCAAATGTTGTCATAATCCAAGAATGACATAAGTAAAGGTAAATAGGTGGACAAGAGTAAATAGTAGAATTATGGGGTCATCAAATCCTTGTAATAAGTGTTTATGCCATAAGTATGCATGGTCATAAGGGGAAGGATCATACTTTAATCATGAAATCAAGAAACCCCATGTTAGACTTATCTTTAGGTAAGTTTTGGTTTTGTTAACCACCTCAATGAATATTGAAATTGGTTGAAGAGGATAAGATTTTAGATGTGAGAGAGAGTTAGGTAGCATTTAGGAGGAAAGAGATGTTAGAAGAAGCTCCAAGAAGTGGAAATAGGGAGCTAAGAGAGAATTTTTTTGATGTACCTCTCAAGGAAAGTGGATCAATCCTCCAAGGGATTAAATTATATAAATCAATATTGTCAAAAATGAATAAATAAATTTGTATTTTTTGTTATATTTTTGAATCAGTAATGTGTAATATTATCCATGCATTGTGTTTAGAAATCCCAAAATTACATGTGCAGGGTTCTATGTGGTTGGTTGCAAGTGTATCTTTACAAGATTAAGAAAGGACTATATTCAATAAGAAGGAGTTAAGTATTTGATTTAAGTGGTTGTCATCAAGGTATATACTATGTTCTATTACCTAACCATGTTAGAGTTTATATATATCTTTCTGTGACATTGCTACCACTCCATTGTGAAAAAAACTCAAGAGGAAACTTATGCTCATATATAAGTCAAGGTGAGGTATGAAAGCTATGTTAATGTTTTAAATAATATAAGATAAGGATATATATTCAATAAAGTGTTTCTTTTGGTTTGTATTTAAGTTTATTTTTAAATTTTTATGCCTATAAAAAGGTGTTTTAACCCTATTGAGAGGAACAATCCAATCTTGTTGTAGGCAGACCTTGTGACATATTCAAGAAACCTTGTTAGAAAAGACTAAGTAAGATCATGTACTTGACTCAAGGAAAGTTCTATGTGTTCATTCACTTCTTGTGATAAACATATGGATGATAAAACCTAATCAGTGGATAATCCTTGAACATTATTTTGGGGCTAAGAGTTTAAACACTCATTACAAAGATGAAAACCTTGTCTCCATAAAATGTCCTATCCAAAATAGTTAGTCTAAGAATGAATATGTAATATCCAAGTACAAGAAATGGATATGGATTTAATTAAGTTTGAAATTAAATTGAGAGTGAATAATTAATCTTAGTATTTTTATTGATCCTTATATGGTATGAAAGAGCTTCATGATTGTAGGATTACTCTGCCAAACAGTAAATTTTGTGTTCAACTAGATTAAAAACCTTAAAGGTAATTTGGTATTGAAATAGGAGGGAATATAGTATGGATGGAGATTTAATGTGTTAATAAAATTTGTTAAAACTTATTTAGATTCTTTGCAAAGGTACAATGTCTTTGGAAAGAAACTGAGCTTATAACTCCTATTATAGTCATAGAAACACACAATTTTTTGCATTTTGAACATTATAGATCCAAATGAGAATGTGGGAAATGCCTAGACCATTTGGAGGATAATATTGAATATTAATATACCTTTTTAAGGTATTAATACAAAATGGGATGATCTTTAGGCAATGTCAAGTTGAGAATTTTCACTTTTAGACATTCCACAGTCAAATAAAGCATATCAAAACTCTATGTTTTTAGTTAAAATAAGAAATGAAAAGGATAAAATAGGGGTGATCACCAATTATATATGTGAAGGGATTGAATATAGTCATATTCCATGTGTTTTGGTTTTTTTAATCCTTTTTTATCTCTAAAAAGAGGATTTATAAGGCACTCAGCCTAGGTGCAGGCCTAATAAACCCAGAAACTAAGGTTTGTAGTTTCTAGGAGATTTATCTATTGAAAAATTCTCAAATTTTGTATAATTTATAATATGATCATATGTGAAGATAATAAAGTGGTTTTTTAGTAACATCAAATGGAATAGTATGAATATATACTACTGAGTGCAAATAGGGTTGAAATTAGGCCTAAAGGGGCTAATAGGAGATTAAAGAAGGGCCAAAACATTATGTAAGAGACAGAGTGAGTTCATGATATTTCATAAATAGATGAATAGAAGTAGAGGTTGTTTCAACATGGTTTTACATCTTCAAGCGACATAATTGTTTAAATAAGGAAGGCAAAATTTGTAGAAAAATGTTGTAAGACTTGTGAAGCACTAAGGTCTTGAGGTACAAAAATGTGTGGAAAAATGTGATTGAGCCTTGGAAAGGAATAATGTAGGTGAAATTAGATTAATACATAAAATATAAAACCAAATTTAAATTCATTTATACACAAGATAGGATTGGGCCCTTAAAGGCTATGAGTGTTTACATAGTGTAAAAACCATTGATGGTATAAGATCAAATTTGTCAAGTAATTGAATGTTGTGAGAAGTGAATTAAAGGTTTGATTCAAAGATAGGGTACATTAATATAAATAAATATTATAGAGGTCCAAGGATTATCACTAAGGATCAAGGCCCTCAAGTATAGTTAAATAAAAAGAGGAACTAGTGTGGTGTAAGGATAATCAAGAACAAGTCAGAGTTAATGATTGTGACCAATCAAGGATATGGAATCACATATTGATACTATTAAGGACTTATCCTAAATGTTCTACATCAATTAGGCTTGTAATTATTATCTTGATTATTAAGAAGAGGGTCCTTATAGATGGTAAGATGAACATTAGCCTGGTTCAAAGCTTGATTTTTATTTTTTGTTTCATGAGCTTTGAAGGAGATATCATAGGCTTGTTGAAATGTAAGAATGAGTGAATAATGGTAAAAATTTTGACTGATGAAATACATAGCTAATTTATGTAATTAAATATAAGTCTCGTCAGAGTGACTGAAACTAGATTGAAACCAAAAAAACTTATTTGGATCATACCATGATTTTATAGGGAGAGTAGATTCAAACTCTCATAGAAGAGGCCTTAGTAGATTTTTTTAGAGTTCCACTAAGGATAATGGATTATGAACATTGATGTTGTTTATTTTAGAAAATTGAGGATTAGGGGTGTTTTTTATAGTAGAAGCTCACTTCATAATAAGGTTGGGAGTTATGTCTTGAATATTATGAATGGTATCATAGGAATAGGTGACACCATTATCAGTATAATGATGGTTTTTATTTTTGAGGATCATGTGGGTGCCCATGAGAGGTTGGGATGGATCAAATTGATGCATGAGAAAATATTGGCACTTCGCTTGGTTGAGGGCGACTTCCAAAGTTCTTGGAGAGAAGGTCCTCACTTGATATTACAATTTGGAATAAAGAGAATTATTGAATATATGAAATAAATTATCATTTACCATTTTATACTCACACTTATTATACAATTTATTTAATCGTTTAATGAAAGGTAGTGCAGTTTTGGTTTCAAGTTGCTTGTAATTAATAAAGTGAACCAAGTTATCCTCAGAGAGGTCACTAGTTTGAAACTCTTATCCAATGGAATTAACGAAATCTTCTATACTAGTGATATAATGGGACTTGATTTGATTATACCAATTTAAAGTGTCTTTAGAGATCATTTTTTTATATTAGCTTGGTAGTAGCAAAAGTGTTTAACTTGACCCAATCTTTGTAGAGATTTCTAAATGTTTTTAAATGTAAGGTAGGATTAGTGGACCCATTATAACTAATGGTAAGATTGATACCTCCTATGTCTATATTTAATTTTTGAGGCATAAAAGGTTTATTTTGAATATGTTTAATCATTTTGTTAACAAGGGGTGGTTGGGGAATGAGGTTGCCATGGGAATCCCTAGGGGGTGGGGGGAATTTTGATTTTGCACTCCCCATGGAACCTATTGAGGTTGATTTGAACGTAAATAAGGTGATTCTATATTTGGATCATTTGATTTGAATTATTATTTGTAAGGCATTAATTTTATTAATAGTTTGATATAATAGTTAATGGGTTTGAGTGGTATTTTGACTAGTTTGTGTGACATGTGAAACATTAACATTGGTATTAGTGGCTTGGGTACCATTTTTAATAGTAAAATGTGTGGCACTAGTGGATTTAGAGGCATTGGTATAAAAGGAGGCACTAGTGATTAGAATGTGTAGTGAAAGATACACTAGTAGAAGGATTAGAAGAGAAAGAAGCATTAGTGGCATGATTACCATTGAAAGAAAATGATGCACTAGTGTAGTGATTAAAGAGGGTGGGTATAAGAAAATGCCCACTAGATATTAAACCTACCATGTTAGTAGAGATACTTGGCATGGAGGTGAAATACATTAAAGAAGTCATAGTATGATAAGGAGTCAAGAGAGAAGGAAGAGGTTAAGAAGCAAAGAAGGTATCATCCCCAAATCCAAGAGAGAATGTGGGGGAAGGTGAATGGGATTATTCTTCTTAACCACTTATCATAAGGTTGTAAATAGTGGAAGGGCCTTTTCCCTTATGTTGAGGAAAATCATTAATGAATAAAATCATTTTTAGAGTGTACTATAATTCTAGATGATCTTCTAAGGAGAAAAGGGGTTTATAAACAAAAGATGAATGAGGAGGAGTCCCTTCATTTATAGTGAGAGTGGATACGTGCACATTAATTTTATCTAAAGTGGAAGCCACAATTTTTTTATAGGAAAATTTATTGGGATTAGTAAAGCTCATTATATCTATTGAGTTAAACTACATGTTTTCCTCAAATAGGAAGTTCATGATGAAATAGAAAGTATAAAAAGGAATAAGGCAAAGACAAAATCATAAAATAGGATACATATTCAAAATAGTTGAATTTGTTCTATAATCTAGGGGAAAAACTAATAAGATAAGGATAGACAATCATGTAGGTCAATTTTGTATTATAGTTAGGAAGGCCAAAAAAGGTTGATAAAGATACAGAATCATACAGGTCAACTATGTACTACTAAATAGAGAATTGAGTAGAGGGATAAGAATACATAGTCTTATAGGTTGACTATGTATTAAATATAGGAAGGTGAAATAGTCTGTAAGAGACTATATTGACTAAAATGATAGTGTTCTAAAATAGAAAAAAAATTCAAGATAATTTGAAGCAATAATGAAAGAAAATACACAAGCAACTAGATCAATGTGATTGATATAATTGGAACACACATCATAAACCTTACACCAATACTGGCCAATGTAAGTTTTACAATACAACATATAATGATCAAAGAGTAGTAACAATTAAAAATTAAATGTTAACTAGTTGGTCATCCTAAGTGTTATTAAGTTATTAGAAGGTTTGATTTTAATGTGATAAGAAAGTTGGCTAAAAATAGGGACTTAGAAAGCAATATAAGGTTGGTTTCAAGATGTTTAGGATGAAATGGATCTATATTAGTTATGGTATTGGCTTGGTATTGGGACATAATCCCTCACTTCACAATCACATAGTGATAAGGATGTCGAGTGATTTTCCAATATATATCATCAACCATATATTTATACTTGACCAAAAAATTAAGTCAATTTCCCCCTTGGTGATGAAATCCAAGTAGGTAGGCCTTAGAAAGACAAAATTTTAACATTTTTTAAATGTAAATAGATTTGTTAGTGTGTGAAAAATATTTAAATAGTGTAACTAAAATGGTAATTTAAAAAACCACCTATTTAGGCTATGTGAGTTACTATAATCATGTAAACAATTGAAAAGGAAAGATTAATTAATTACTATCAAGTAGATGTTAATTATTTGATTGATAAAAGTACAGAGTTGGTTCAGGTAATATTGTATGTAAATAATGTATAATATATTTGAATGGGCCATTATTGTTCTACATAAGCAAGGTCTTTAAGAACAAATTTGAATAGGTTGACTATGTCCCTTAGATAGAATATAGACTATAAAACTACATCGACCAAGTCAACCTAGTTAGTTTTAGGGTTAAAATGTTAAAGACTACTAACTTGTAAAAGATAGTACTAAAAGAAGAACTAAAATGATAGAGAGAGAAAATAAAGGAACCTTAGTGGGCTTGAAGATGTTTTAGCTTGAAAAATTTATGATAAGATTATTCAAATGTTTCTTTCAAATTATGTCAACTAGGTTGTTTGGTTCAACAAATTTTTGTAAAACCCTATGCATTGAAGAAGAAATAATGAATAGCGTCGAAATGTTCGAAGTGTTTGTTGACCTATATTTTCATAGAAGAAAATAGTAGACAAATTTGACCTATTTGAATATGTATGCTAATCTATAATTGAATAAAATTACTATGTTGAACTTCTTGATCTAGTAACCTATGATTGGTGAAGACCTACATAGACAAAACATAGTCATTTTGAAGTGACTATGTATAAAACTTGCACACATAAACTATGAAATATACCAAATAGTTTGATATAGAACTGAAAATATATAAAAATACAATATGAAGACAAAAATAATGGTGTGAAAAAAAACTTGTAAGATTTGTATTCACATTGGATTCACTAGAATATATGTAAAGGAAAATACAACTGATCTATAAATCAATCATATAATAGAGAAGATAAATCCTACTTACACTTTCGATGGTTGATACATTAGATATTCAGACTCATGATAAAGATGGATCCACTATACCAATTCAAGGGATCTCTTACCATAATAATATCACTAGGGAGGGTTCTAAAGCTTCTAGTCAATCAAAACTATGCAATAACCCTAATTAGGTACTATGTTTTCATATTCACTAATGCATAAATAACAAAATCTAATTTAGTTCTCTCCAAAGCTTTTGGCACAATGTGGGGGTAATAAGCATAAAATTAAACATGAATAAATGAAGGATTTTAACCCAAGAATTATCATCAATGACATAGCATGAAAATGAGGTAAAAACAAGAATGCACCATACTAAGTTTTTTATAAAGAGTAAACCATAGTGTCAAGATTTTTAAAGTGGGAAACTGAACATATTAAATATAAACCCATGTGATCATATTAAAAGGCTTGCAACCAAAAACTCCACAAGTACAATATTGAATCATTAACACAAGATAATAATAGAGAGAGATATAAGATTCTTAGTGAGGAAAAGAGGAGAGTAAGGGATATTTTATAGAGATAGAGGAGAAAAATGAGAGTAATATATAATTTCATTATGACTTTACAAGCCCCCTAAGTGTGTGCCACTTGTGTCCTAGTTCTTTAAAAACAGAAGGGAGGTGTGTGCCATGTAGTAAAAGGAGTTACTCATGCAAGTATCTCTCAAATCCTAAGGAAGTATAAAGAGGTGAGTGACACCTCACAGAATCTAGATTTATGTGAATTAATAATTCACATAAATATAAATTCCTTACACATGAAAAAGAAACTTAGGATAAAAATAAAGAATCTTAAATAAAGGGTAATTCTAACACTCCCCATTAAACTTTATTTAGGTGTTTTACAAACAAAAAATAAGGGAGGAAAAATAACTAATTATCCCCCTTGATGATAACTTCCTTAAATCCTAAGTTGTTACAAAAGAAAACAAACTTGTCTTTACATAGTGGCTTAGTGAAAATATCAGCCATTTGTTCTTCAATATGATAGAAAGAGAGAATAATTTGATTTCTTCCAAGAATTTTGCAATGAAAGTGATGTTGAATCTTAATATTCTTGAAACTTACATGGAAAACTAGATTTTTTGCTAAGGTAATGACACTTTGATTATCACCAAAAATTATAGTAGTTGAATTTTGTGGGTGGCCTAAATCTACAAGAAGTCTACTAAGCCAATTATCTTCTTTTAAAACATGATTACATGATTTATACTCAAATTTTTTGGAAGATAAAGATATAGTACTTTGATTTTTACTATTCCATGAAATGGTGTTGGAACCCAAAGAGAAAAAATAACCACTAGTGGACGATGATCATTCGGATCACCAGCCCAATCAAAATCTAAATAACCTATTAAAAAAATTGCTATTTGAGGTATACTCAATGCCAAAAGTTAGATTACCTTTAATACAATGAAGAATTATTTTTGTATATTTAAAATGAGTAGATTTAGGTGTAGACATAAAACAAGAAACCAATATAATAGAAAAGGCAATATAAGGATAAGTATGAATATGATAATTCAAACTACCAACTAACTATCTATAAATAATTGAATCAACAATTTCTATCTCCATGTCATTAAGTAATTAAACACCAAGTTCACAATGAGTATAAATAGGTTTAAAATATAACATATTAAATATAGATAATAAATCATATGCATATTTAGATTGAAAAATAGAGATGTTATTTTTTTATTGGTAAACTTGAATGCCTAAAAAATATTGTAAGAGACCCAAATTAGTCATTTCAAAGGTTTTTTTTTTTTTTTAAATTACTTAAAAAAACCATTGAAATATTATTACCAGTTATGATTAAGTCATCAGCATACAAAATAATGATAACTATGTCATTTGGAGTATTTTTGACAAAATGATTAGGATCATTAGAAGTATGAGTATAGCCTTGAGCTATAAAAAATTGATAGATTTTAGAGTACCATTCTCTATGAGATTGTTTTAAACCATAAATAGCTTTGTGTAACTTATATACAAGATGTTCATCACCTTGCTTAAAAAAAATAGGAGGTTGAGACATGTAAATTTATTCATGCAAGTCGTCATTTAAGAAATCACTCTTAACATTCATTTGATAAATAGGCCAATGCATGTGAGTAGCTAAAGATAAAACAAATTTAATTATGAAAATCGTAGAAATAGGAGAAAATTTTTCATTATAATCAATTCCTTAAATTTGATAAAAACTATAACAAATAGTCTAGCTTTATATTTTTCAATTTGATTATCAAAATTGAACTTAGTTTTAAATAACCATTTACAACTTACCAAATGATGCCCTTTAGGTAGTGGGAGTAAGTCCCAAGTGTTATTAAAAATCAAAGATTTGTATTCATTATGAATTTATTTTTCCCAATGAGGGTGACCTTGATCTTGTTTTAAAGTTTGAGGATCATTATAGTGCATAAATTTAGACATCAAATCATAATTACAAAATTGTTGCCTAGTTCTATGAGTATCATAAAGATTGATATCAGTTCCCAAATCTTTTATAGTTTTCTTGGCATACTTATGCATGATTTTAGGTAGAAAAAGAGTAGAATAAGGATGAGTAATTTTAGTAACACAATCATTATATAGCACACTATTATGATCATCACTAGTGTTAAAAGGAAAAGAAGCAGAAACTATATCAAGAGAATCAAAATTGAAAGCACAATCAAGTACAAAATTTTTAACAATGTTATCATCTTTTTTGATCTTGATTTTTTAAGTTTAAGGTTCATACACACTATAAGCTTTATATGACTCATTATAACCAAAAAATTATAAAATTATATACTTTAGAATCTAATTTCGTATGCTTTTTAATTGGAATATGAACAAAGGCATCACAACCAAAAACACGTAAATGTTTTAAATTAGGTTTGCTACCATTCCAAGCTTCTTCATGTGTAATGTTTAAAAAAAAAATAGTGGGAGTCATCTTAATTATATAGAAAACATAATACATGGTTTCAACCCAAAATTTATAATGCATATTTTTAACATGCAGCATACACCTAGCCATTTCAGTGATAGTCCTATGTTTGCATTCAACAACACCATTTTGTTCAGGTGTATAAGAAATAGTTTTCTCATTCTTAATTCCATGTGTATTACAATATGAAATAAAATCATTGTTAACATATTTATTACCATTATCAATGCATAATATTCATAAAGAACAATGAGATTGTTTATCAACAAAGACATGAAACTCAATAAAAGTGTCTAAAACTTGATCTTTAGTTTTCAAGAAATAAATCCAAACTCACCTAGTGCAATCATCAATAAAATTTAAAATATACTTAGCACCAATAATAGAAGGAGTTTACATAGGGACTAAAATATCACTATGAATTAAAGGAATCTTTTTGGTATTGCCTTAAGAATAAATTTTAGGAAAACATTCTTTATGAGTAGGTTAATGCATGTGAGTAGCTAAAGATAAAATGAATTTAAATGTGGGAATCTTAGCAATAGAAGAAAAAGTTTCATCATAGTTAATTCCTTAAATTTGATAAAATATATAGCAAATAATCTAGATATATATTTTTCAATTTGATTATCAGAATTGAACTTGGTTTTAAACAACCATTTACAACTTACCAAATGATGCCCTTTAGGTAGTGGAAGTAAGTCCCAAGAGTTATTAAAAATCAAAGATTTGTATTCATCATGCATTGATTTTTAATAATGAGGGTTACCTTGATCTTGTTTTAAATTTTGAGGATCATTATTATGAATAAGTTTAAACATCAAATCATAATTAAAAATTTGTTGCCTAGTTCTACGAGTATCATAAAGATTGATATCAATTCCTAAATATTTTATAGTTGTCTTACCCTACTTAGGCATAGCTTTAGGTAGAACAAGATTAGAATAAGTGTAAGTAATTTTAGGAACAACATCATTATGTATCACATTATTATGATCATCACTAGTGTCAAAAGGAAAAGAATCAAAAACTATATCAAGAGAATGAAAATTGGAAGCCCAATCAAGTACACCATTTTCAGAAATGTTAACATCACTTTTGATCTTGATCTTATTATTTTAAGGATCATACACCCTATAATATTTAGATGATTCATCATAATAAAAAAATATAAAAGTATATACTTTAGAATCTAATTTATTATGCTTTTCAATTGGAATATGAACAAAGACATCACAACCAAAAACACGTAAATTTTTTAATTTAGATTTTATACCACTTAAAGCTTCTTCATGTGTAATTTTTAAAATAACTTTAGTTGGAATCATATTAATGAGATAGACAACACAATACATGGCTTCATACCAAAATTTAAAATTCATATTTTTAGCATGCAACATACACCTAGTCATTTCAGTGATAGTCTTATGTTTGCATTTAACAACATCATTTTGTTCAGGTGTATAATAAATATTTTCTCATTCTTAATTCCATGATTCTTAAAATATGCAAAAAAATAATTTTTAATATATTTAATACCATTATAAATTTTTAATATGCATAAAGAATAATGAGATTATTTTTCAATGAAGGCATGAAACTCAATAAAAGTGTCTAAAAGTTGATATTTAGTTTTCAATAAATGAATCCAAACTCGTTTAGTGAAATCATAAATAAAAATTAAAACATAATTAGCACCATTAACAAAAGGAGTGTGAATAAGGCCTAAAAGATCACTGTGAATTAAATAAATCTTTTCAATATCCCACCAAGAGTAACTTTTAGGAAAACATTCTTTATGAGCAGGGCAATGCATGTGAGTAAATAAAGGTAAAATGAATTTAATTGTGAGAATCTTAGCAATAGAATAAAAATTCTCATTATATTTAATTCATTAAATTTGAATAAATATATAGCAACTAATATATCTTTATATTTCTCAATTTGATTATTAGAATTGCACTTAGTTTTAAACAACCATTTACAACTTACCAAATGATGCCCTTTAGGTAGCGGGAGTAAGTACAAAGTGTTATTAAAAATCAAAAAGTTTTATTCATAATGAATTGATTTTTCCAAATGAGGGTGACCTTGATCTTTTTTTAGAGTTTGAGGATCATTATTATGAATAAATTTAGACATCAAAGCATAATTAAAAAATTATTTCCTAGCTCTATGAGTATCATAAAGATTGATATCAATTTCCAAATCTTTTATATTTGTCTTGGCCTACATAGGCATAGATTTAGGTGGAGAAAGAGTAGAATAAAGATGAAAAATTAGAGGAACAACATAATTATGTATCACATTATTATGATCATCACTAGTGTCAAAAGGAAAAGAATCAAAAACTATATCAAGAGAATCAAAATTAGAAGCACAATCAAGTACACCATTTTCAACAATGTTAACTTCCATTTTTATCTTGATCTTGTTAGTTTAAGGATCATATACCTTATAATATTTAGATGATTCATCACAAGAAAAAAATATAAAATTATATACTTTAGAATCTAAATTCTTACGCTTTTCAATTGGAATATGAACAAAGGCATCACAACCAAAAATATGTGATTATTTTAAATTAAGTTTTCTACCACTCCAAGATTCTTCATGTGTAATGTTTAAAACATATTTAGTGGGAGTCATATTAATGAAATAGATAACACAATACATGGCTTTAGCCCAAAATTTATAATGCATATTTTTAACATGCAATATACACCTAGCCATTTCAGTGATAGTCCTATGTTTAAATTCAACAACACCATTTTGTTTAGATGTATAGGAAATAGTTTTCTCATTATTAATTCTATGTTGCTTAAAATATGCAATAAAATCATTTTTAACATATTTAGTACCATTATCAATGCATAAATGCATAAAGAACAATGAGATTATTTTTTAACAAAGACATGAAACTCAATAAAAGTGTCTAAAACTTGATCTTTAGTTTTCAAGAAATAAATCCAAACTCACCTAGTGAAACCATCAATAAAATTTAAAACATACTTAGCACCATTAATATAATGAGTGTTCATAAGGCCTAAAAGATCACTATGAACTAAATTAGTATTTTTGGTATCCCACCAAGAGTAATTTTTAGGAAAATATTCTCTATGAATTTTACCATCCATACAACCATTACAAGTAAAAGTAGTGGGAGAAATTTTAGGCAAACTTATACAATATTGAGTTTGTTCATAAGTACAATACTTTGGTAATTGATATGTCTTAATCTTTTATGCCACAAGTTAGCATCATTAAAAACAAGTAAAGCATGAGTGTAGACACCATAGTTTTGTACCTTAATATATGATTAATTAGGTGTCATAAGTACTTATTTTTATTAAATATCATAAATAATACATATCCTAAGTTTTAGTATATTTACCATTTACAACTTGATAACTTGCCTTTACTATTACCTTTCTACCCTTGATAACCTCCTAAATCTATTAATAACCTAAGGAATATACTTCTAACCACTTTACCCTCGTATAGTGTCATTACCAATAATCCACATGTATCGAAGCCATTTTTACCCACAGTTGAAATAAAGGTGTTAATTTGGGTGAATCGACACCAATTTTCCCATGATCAGTATCGATTCTTCAGATCAATTTCGATCCATAAATACTTAACCACCTTTGCATTCGAAACATAAAAAATCATAACCTTTAATTGTTGTTAAATTTATTATAAAATTAAAGACATTAGCAACAAAACTCTATAAAAAAAAATTTTCATTCAATTGATATCTTTTGTCACAATCCCAAAAGACTACATGCATTTGTGGAGAATTTTCATTATGCTTACAAACAGATCCAAGGTAAGTCATCATGTTTAATTTTTCTTATTTATATCAATTATTCTATTGTTATATACTTATATAATCCTTATAATATCATTTACATACCTCTACATCCTTATATCAGCCTCCCTTACTATTGTCTATCTTTCTCTCCCTTACTATTGTTTGATTGTTTTCATTTAAAGAAAATCCAAAATTGTTTTTTTATTTTTAAAATTTAAAAAAAAAATCTATAGCCATTTTTCTTTCTTAGTTAGTTCATATATAATAATATAATTAGTTAAATTTACCGTAGTTATCATTTATCTCACACAGACCAAGCCAAGTACATAATAAACTCATCAAAACATTGACATAAGGGAACTGACTAGGATTTCATCACCTATTGGTAACCTTATTCTTAGAAATCCTACTTAGATTTCACCACCAATGGGAGAACCAACTCATTAATCTAACTAAGTATAAACCCTAGTATTTTGATGTATATACTAGTTAATCACATAACACCCTTATGTTGTAGTGTATGAAGTGAGGGGGTAGGCCCCAATACCAGGCCAAGTATCAATCTGAGTATATAAATATCTTTGAGCCTAAACAAACTTGAAACCATCCTTAGACTTTCACTTCTTAGGACTCTTGATAACCTTTTCATTTCTTTCATCACACTTTAAATTTAAAAAGTAAAAACCTTTTTAGGTACATATTTAGCATGTGTGTCTTTTCACCTTCACTAAAATACTAGATAATTAAAAAGAATTTATTTGTGCATTTTGTTTTTATTTATTACTTTTTCCTTTATCAGTACATGGTTTTGACACAACAATAGTTTCAAAATAAAACCTAACCTCTAACTTCATTCTTATCCATGTTGAATTCTCCTAGCCCTCCTTCGCCTAAATCCATAGGGAAAGGAATTCCTTAGTATTATAACTAGGACAATCTTAAATTCACCACTATATTAGATAGCAACACCATCATACTTAACCATTATCTCAAATCCTAAGCCATACACATCCCACTTTCTCACCATATGAATTTTTATATTAATCCATATGGCATGTCTTTAGAGGAAGGTAAAGTGTTTAGCACTACTAAAGTGTCTTCCCATAACAATCCTCCTCTGACTAGTTCTGACACTACTATCATATAACCCTTAGGCAATCCACATCCAGTGATATCTAGTGTTCCATCCCAAAATACTACCCAAACTCATAATTTCACCATGCCCCATCATACTGCTACTCAGCCTATTACAATGTCACTTCAAAACCTAGTCATCTTGGTCCTAGTAACCCTTCCACCTATCCAAACTAGTTTACCCTTAATTACCCAAACTCAACCATTACAAAAAGTCCCTTTAAGTTAACCACCTCAACAATATGTCCCCTTGACCACCCATTACATATCACTTATACAATTTATTAGGTCTATTTACATCCTATTACAAGCTCCATAGTATGTGGTGGCCTCTCATCCAATCATAACCACATCAGTTGGTTATCCTTTATCCTAGGATTTTTTAACCTAGTTTTCTACATATCAACTCCCACAACATAATTTTTTGGGAGGAGTCCCTCAATATACCACCCAACCAAACTATAGACACCAAAATTATATCACACACATGCATAACTCCCTATATCAAAACCCCCTCGATCTCCTTTTAATAATTAGCCTTCATAACCCATGTTTTCACCCCTCACACATTTAATTAATTTTAAAATATTTAATTAAGTTAATTAAAAAATACTTATGCCACCTTACTTGGCCACCTCATCCTAAGATTAATTCTTACCCTCTACATCACCTCAAGACTTAGTCCCCTAATCTTAACTACCCATGACTTGTTCTCACCTCTAACATAAATTCCTAACTAATTACATTCTTCTTAACCTTGAATTTCTACCATTTTATAAAAAACACCACACTTGACAATAGAAGGAAAAGAAAATAGGATAAAAATAGCCCTTTTACTTATTCTCATTCCACTGACATCGATAAACCCTTGGCCAACATCAATGGGATCACCGACGTCGATTACTTAAGCCAAATTTTAGGCTAATATTTGGGTTAGTAGAAATCATAAAAATCAATCATTCACATATAAGCTTTGGCATTTGACTTTCTAAATTTAAGCTTACCATTACTTTGCACAAATTAGTCTAAATTAGGAATTGATATACTGCATAGATCTTGGATTCTTCTAAACTAGAAATACACACTTATCTTTTTTGTTTAAGTATTGCTTCAACATACCTCATTAGATCCATCTATCTGACACTCACAGTTCATCCATTTCACTAGCTAAGTATATCTCTATGTTTTATAATTTCTTTAAACAGTCATTTTAAAATTACTTTACATTATGCTATTTATCATTTTACAAACATCCCAAATCTCTCTATGAAGGAGTTGTAAAAATCTTTCACCTATTTCCCTCTGCTTCAAACATACCAACCCTCTGTCTAGACCCACCTGAGTCTTACCCACTCCCTTAATACTCTTTCCAACCTCACAAATCTAACCAACATCTACCTCCCAGCTCATAAAAGTCTCCTAAAACTTCTTGAGAACCTACTACCCCTACCGACATCAATCACATAACCAACATCGATCATATTTCCTTACCGACATTGGTAGCCTAACTGACATTGGCAATTGTGTATTTCTACCATCTTCCCTAAACTTACCTAAACAACTTCCTAAAACATAAAATAGATCAAATTACCTACATTGTATCATTCTCTATTGTACTTAGACTATAAGAATGGTATGAATATCTCTCTTACTCTCTCTTTCATTTTGTCATTTATTACCATTTTGTTTCAAAAAATAGATTGTCATCCCTAAGGAAGTTTGACACTTCCAGGAATAAGTGTGTAGCTTGGCAGCCCACTCATATATCTACTAAAAAATATTTTTGGTGGTAGTGCTTTCTTATTCACAAGTAGTCTTTCCTAGCTATAGAGGAGTTCTCAAAATTCTCTACATATGGTGCAAAACTAATCTGGGTTCTCTCTAATCTCTAATCCTTACCCTTCATCTCTATTTCTCCTTAAACATCAAATAGATCCAAAATTTAGTGAAACATTTTTGGCATGCCCAATGGGATCTTGGAGTTTTCTTTGGGTTCATTGCTTGTTTTAAGCATTTATATAGGTGCATTATAGTGAAAATTTCATTCCTTGCACTTTCTCCCTCTCTTTTTCCTCAAAATAAAATATTCAACATTTTATTTTCTATTTAAAGGCAACAAACTAAAATTTCTTCTTCCTTGTCACTCTTCTCTTTCTTTTGCCTCTAAAAGAAACTTATCATTTTTCTTGAAAGTTAAAAAGAATCTCTTATTTATCTATTTCTTTCGTGCACATTAGGATAGTGAAATTCATTCTCTTCTCCTATTTTATCATTATTTTCATTTAAATCAAAACACTTCAAATTTGGGTTTAAAACTCACTATACTTCATTGTTTGCTTACTGCATATTAGCTCACCTAGTTAATTACAAGCATTATGAATGAATCATAGTACACCAATGTTACACTACCAGATCACACTCACAAAAAAAACATCTAAACTCACTTGAGATAAGGCCAATCAATATTTCATCATCTGGTGGATCACCTTACCCTACCTAGCTATCCTACTTGGATTTCACCACCAAGGGGAGAACCCACTTTGTTCTCTAATAGAGTATAAACTCTAGACAGAAGGTATATTTTGGCTAATTAGCCTAGCTTGGCTTTAGATCTATGAAGTGTGGAGAGCAAGCCTCTATAACAAGCCATGTACTTGGTCTTACATAGATTTCCTCTTGAGCACCAAAACTAACTTGAAACCAACTCTAGATTACTTTCTATTACCTTTGGTAACCAAACTCTCATCTCACTATTTGATTAAGGCATAAGACAACATGAGACTAAAATTAATCTCTAGGAGTTAATAATTAGTGGTTGTATTTTATTTTTCTAATTTTCTATTACCTTTTGTATTTTTTTATTAGGAAAGATGTTTTTCTATTAATTTATAAAATCGACACTATTCATAATACTCAGGTTGTATAACTTGTTATATCAGGTTTTTTGAGTATCCATACTCCTTATACAGACCTCTTGCATCCTCTATTTTGCATATATTTTGCCTTTATGTTATAAAATGTTATATTTTTCATCTCTCAAGACTCTACAATGATCAACATCAGTTAAATCCACTAACATTAGTAGACTTTAACCTACCGACATTGATCAAGTGACCAACATTGAAGACTTTCTAATTTGGTTATTTTCAGTTTACTCAAAATAGTAAGCTAAAAAACCTACCTACTTTCACCCAAACCTAGTTTTTCCACACTCTATCACTAATACAGAGTTCTAAGATTTTTTATACTTATTAATGCATGGTATTGACACTAATCCAAGCCAAAATTCTTGTCAATTATGCAATCCAAAAACCACTTCCACCTTCCCCTCTTGTCATTAATTCTATCATGGAGCATACTTAAAATACAAAGCATACTCTTAGCCCCAACCAAATTCCCATTGTGCTTGAGGGAGATCAATATTTTTCTAGATTCCTTGATTGTAATGTGTTATCCCTTTAGCATTACCTTACCATGAGCCAAACCCACAATTATTTGGGTGACCCACTATATGGTATGCCAACTTCTCTATTGGAAACAACTTCAGTTTCAACTATATCCACTATGTTCCCCATGGTTACTCAAACCACCACTTTGACAAGTAACCCAGCCATAAATAATGCCTAAAGTTTAGCATCATCAACTACCCAATCCCACCTTACCCCTATCATGACTTTCTTGCCTTCACAACCACAAGCGGTTCAATCAAGTCTAACCCTAATTCACAATTTGTTGGTACCCATATCATCTACTCTCACACCTATAATTACATGAGTTAAGACTCACCTTACATCCAATATAACCATGCCAATAACCCAATCTATAATAACAACATTTAACCTAAGCATGGTCTCTAACCCAATAGGACAAGCGCCTTTCATTTCCACCCCTCAACCTATGACTCATTACCCCTATGTTGCATCAACATAACTACACTAACCTATGTCATATGCTACCTCTACTTCTTATTAGGCTCTCTATAACTTAGGGGGTATCTCCCAAACCAATTCTCCTCCAAACCTCATTAGGATGCTAATGGACAAGATGTCTAGTCTAGAGACATCTATATCAATTTCAAAGAATGTGTTATTTTATGATCAGATATGCAATGATCCCATCCATCCTTTTTTTCCTATTCACCCTTATCCAAGTCAATGAGAACTTCCCAAACTTACTCATTTCTAAATTAAATAGGACTTGCAACAACATTTGTGAGCATTTAGACATGCTTTTTATTTAATAAGGCATGATGATGTGTTACTACTTTACACTTTCCCTATGTCTCTTTCAAGTGCCGCCCTGGATTGGTATAGCTCTATAACTTAGAACTCCATTTTCTCATTTACCCAACTCACACAATTATTCCTAGACCATTTCTCTATCAACATTTCTAAAAAGGTTTCTATTATGGACCTTCATTCTATTAAACAATTTGATTATGAGTCTATCATAGATTTTGTTACTCATTGGAGAGACTTAATCAATAAACTCTCCTTCTCCTTACCCCAACTTGAGCTTATTGAGCTCTTTTCAAGGGCACGTGGTAAACACATTTTTTCCACACTCTGAGTACAAACTTTTTTCACATTTGATGAAGCCTTTACAATGGTGTGGAAACTCAAGATCTGGGCTATAGATGAAGATAGAGTCAAGTTGCATAGTAATAATGCCAATTCCAAATCAAATGACTCCTCTTCTTCTAAACCCTTTTCTTCTAACCAAAAATCTAAAGGCTCCACCAATGCGTTGGTCATTAAATCAACTTCTTCCACAACCACAAACCAGCGTAATCCCTCGACCTCATAAAATTTGACCAAGCAATTTCAATAATGGTATGAACAAAGATGATACACTCCTACTGGGGAGTCATATAATTCCATTTTGGAGAAACTATTACAATAAAGAGCCATAACCCTTCCTCAAATCAAGCCTCCTATACAATTTGATCCCTCCCATCTTATTCTTACTTGGTATAAGGAGGATGTTTTTTGTAACTATCATCAATTCAAAGGCCACAATTATAATAACTATAAAACACTCAAGAACATTTTTTAATACATGATTGATAGGGGTGATCTCATCTTGGATAACCCTAATGCACCTGCTAATCAAATATGGATTTGTTCAAATAGCCTTTTCCTAACCATTCACCCAATCAAAATAGTGTTCAAACCATGAATGATAACTCATGTGATCATAATATCCATATGATCAATATGGTATTTCTTTTACCTCCAGTTTAACCTCTCCCACAATAGGAGGCACCCATTTTACTTACTCCTACCCCACAATCAGTGGAATTTTTTTTTGCCATCCTTCTTCCTTGAGTAAAAGAGCCTGCTTCAGCCATTCCACTCCCACATGAGGAAGGGCCTCCTTTACCTCTCTTTTTGTGACAAGAGGAGACTCTATTTCTAGTTCTTTTTGTACCCATTTTACCTATCCTCTTACCACTTTAGGACCATTCCTTACACATTCCTCAACTAAACATTTAGGGGAACATCATTCTTTCACTATACCCTCTTAAGGAACCATCTTCACCTGCCTCTCCTCCACTGATGGAAGGTAGTCCCCATCCACTCCTCCTTCACACCTAGAGGAGCTAGTGTTACTTACCCCTCCATTAGATGAAAGACCTATTGTGCATACTCTAATTCAACCAATTTTACCACTTATTTTACCTATAAAAGATCATACTTTACCTATTCCTCACCCACATGTCGAGGGAGCAATTATACCTATGCTCTACCCCCTTGAGGAACCATCTTTGCCTACTTCTTCTCCCATCTCTATCAAAGAAGACCCTATTGTGGTTCTTTCTCATCTTTGGATCAAGGTATTAAAGGCCAAAAATTTCCCTCTTTCCTAATCACATGAGCCTTCTAAATAAATCATTGTAAGGCCTACATCAACTTCATCTAAACCCTTCTCATGATTAGTGGGAAATCTAGAATTTCTTGATTCCATGAAGCTAGATCATGTGGCATTTTGGGACTAACTTAAAACTCCTTATCCTACATAATAAGTGTCATCCTCTACTACCAATCCTCTCACTACCATTTACCCCAAGGTCTTTGATAAAGTCAGAGCTTCTTCACCAAAATCACTAGAAGCTCATCCTTCTACATCAAAGCCCTCACCCTCACAAGTGTCTGCCACATTAAAGCAAATCAGGTCTTTAGGTGTTCACTCAATCTCTAATCTAATTCATCCACAAGTGAAATTAGATCTGACTCTCCAACCACAAGTTAGAGTTCCATGGCCAGAACTAAGGAAGAATGTTAAGCTTCCTAGATCTCACTGATCCTTCCCTCTTCCACCCTCAACTTTGCTTTCAATTTTGAGACCACATCCCTCTACTTTAGTTGGGGTATCATTAATCCAAGTGAAAACAAAGTCTAAGTTACCTCCACTACTACTTCTACCACTTAGTAGGATTTTCACATCTAACACTATGACACCTACCACCAAGAAAGTGTTAGCAAAACATGTAGCTCTACCACCACCTGAAAAGGTGCCACAAAAAATCACCCTTGTGACTCCTAAACCAAAAAAGGTGTCCACCCCTATTATAAGAATAAGTGATAACCTACTCGTAGGCTCTTAGATATTTTTATTATGCCATTTTTTGTAATCCTTCACAATAAATCTTCCTCTAATTAATCCTTATAACCCTGTTATACCAAATCCATCTTGGTTTGATGATACACAAGCGTGTCTATATCATCATTTACCTAAACATGATACTGAGAGTTATAAAGATCTCATAATAATCATTCAACAACACTTTGATATCGACACTCTCTTTGTTGATACTCCCATTAACCTTCTTACTATTCTACCCATGGCATCCATAATGCCTCATACCATTCCACCTAAATTCAAACCCAAAGATGTTGTTGTACCCACTTTGCCACCTTTTTCACCTATGTTTTAGATTAACATGGTTAATGTGGCCATGCAGTAAAAAAATCAAAAAGATAAAGGAAAGGAAAAGGTCACTACCCCTTGGGCTCATCCATTAACCAAAGACACTCCTCCTCTAAATCTCAAGATTTCCATCTTGGGTGTCTTAAAATTAACATCTTCAAAAGTTTTTCAAAACTTGATGGTGAAATAACTTCACCAAACCCCTATCAAAATTGCCCTTGTATGTGTTAATCCAAAATTCACCTCAACACCATCAAGCTTTGATTAGTGCCTTGCAAGTGATTGAGGTACAACTTGATGATCCCTAGCCTCTTATATCTTTGGTCATCTCTCTTAACACCATCTCCCTGATTTCCTTTAATTTATTGTAAATTTCATTTCAACACCTTGAAGATCAAGATTCTACCCTTTTTATCACCACGTATATTGATCAAAATTATGTCAAAAGAGTCATGATATATGGAAGAGATAGTATTAATATTATCTCCATCCATGCCTACAAATAGCAATCCATTCTTAGTGATTGCATGTCTCAAATTGATGTGATGCTCTACTCCTTTAATGATACCAAAACTACTACAGTGGGTACTATTGTCTTACATATCCATGTGGGTCCTCACACAATTTTTGTGTTGTTCTACATTTTAGAAGGATATTTTCAATACAATATACTACTTACACAACTTTGGATACATGTTATGGCATCTTTGCCCTTGACTTTGCACTACTGCATCAAGTTTGAGCACAATGGGCAAGTGTATGTTATTCCCACTGACCCACATCTTTTCAAAAAATGTAACATGACTTATAGTCCCAATTATGTTCTCATTCCATTAAAGACATCATCTACTCCACATTATACTTTTGAAACTTCCATAAGCTCGACTACCCTGATTGTACAGATACTAATGACACAAATTCTCAACAGAGACCCCATAGAGGAAACTTTCAAGCATTTTTCACTCAAAGAATATCATTTATTAACACTTGACATGTTCCATACTCCACAATAGTATGGAAAGCTTCATATGCACCCCAATTATTATTCCCATATTGGGATGGTCATCCCGTATGGTCTACCTAACCTTTGAACTAATCTCACATATGGGGGAATTGATCAAGCTCCTATTGTCAATAATCCATCCTCTTCACAACAACCATTTACCTATGATTTCTCTTTCTTGAGAAAGACTAGCTTCACTCACACCTATCTTTATAGATATGCCTAGAAATGATTTGGTTTGGATAATTATGAATAAGGTTTTCATACACCCATTGAATATCCCACCCAAAAAACCATTGAAGATGACAAAAAGTGACATGGAATGGGTTTTAACAAACCAACTAAACTCACCAAAGCTTCTCATATACCAATTATTGAAGAGCTAGTATCTCCTTCTCCATCATCTCCTTCACCAGCACCTAATGAATCAGAGGTATCTATACCTCCTAATTTTTTTTCCAATAAACTCCATCCATTTAGGCCCCTCACCTATCATTGAGGTAAATAAATAAGGTCCCTTCCTCTCATTCATCCTAAAATGATTGATGAAGACTCTCCCACATCAACATTATCTAATGTCAAGATGATGATGTTATTATCACATACATGGGTGTAGATAATTCCTATATCTAATGATTGCTCCCATATGAAACACAAGCTATGTTAAATGAATTAACCTTTGACATCAATTTTCCCTCTCATGATAACACATGTGTCCTTAAGATTGGCCAATATTTGGATTCCTATGAGAAAGCAAATTATGCCACATTTCTTAATGATTATAGCAAATTATTCACTTGGTATTATAATGGCATGTCTGATATCAACCCCTCTATCATCACCCACAACATTATCACCAACTGAGATGATAAACCTATTAAGCAGAAGCTTCAAAAAATGCATCCTCATATTACTCTCCTTATCAAAGAAGAGATCCAATGCCTCTTTTTTATTAACTTTATTCAACCCATCAACTACCCATAATGGGTTTCCAATATTGTTCTTGTCATAAAAGTGATAGGGGGAATCCACATCTACACTAACTACCATGACCTAAACCTTGCTTGTCTAAAGAATGACTTCCTTCTTCCAAGTATCAACCAACTTGTTGATCTAATAGCTAGCCATGAGATGCTATCACTTATGGGTGGGCTATCAAGTTACAATCAAATCTTGGTTGCTCCTGAAGATCAACACAAGACAAATTTTATTACCCCATGCAGGACTTTCCGTTATCAGGTCATGCCCTTTGGTTTGAATAACACTAGTGCCACCTACCAATGCACCATGACTTACATCTTCCATGATCTCCTACACAAAATTATGGAAGACTACATGGATGACTTACTCAAAAAGTCTAAACTTCACCAAGATCAGTTGATGATTCTCAAAATCATATTCACTCATCTCCTCCAATATAACATTCAATTAAACCCAAAGAAATGCATCTTTCATGTCCTTTTCGATAAGCTTTTAGGCTTTATCATTTTTATCCATGGTATTGAAGTCAATCTTGCTAAGGTTTGAATAATACTAGATATGCCTCCACCTACTAATATTAATTAACTTTATATCTTGCAAGGCAAGCTTCAATCAATCCACAACTTCATCTCCTAGTTGTCAGATCATTGACAACCCTTTCACCATCTCCTTAAAAACAATGTCTCCTTCCATTGGAATATAGATTTCTAGGAAGCCTTTGATGCACTAAAATGATATCTCCTTTCCCCACCAATTCTTATTCCACCTAAGTAAAAATAGCCTTTCTACCTTTACGTCTCTACAACAAACCATTCTCTAAGTGTTATTATTGCACATCAGGATGATCACCATTGAGAACAAGTTGTTTAATACATAATCTAGACACTTATTGATTATGAAACTCGATATATCCATGCCAAAAATCTTTGTCTCACATTGGTCTTTGTAGCTTCCAAGCTCTGTCATTACCTCTTAGATCATAAAACCCATGTCATCACCCATACTGATCCCCTCAAATACATGCATTCCAAGCCATATGACAACCAACCTGTAGCTCAGTGGCTCATGTTCCTTACTAAATTTGACTTGGAATCTATTCAACAAAAGTATATCAAGGGGAAAATAATTTCTGACCAATTAATTACCACCCCTTTACTTGACAACTAACCTTCAAACCTTGCATTCCCTGATGAATCTATCATAATGCTCTCCATCAATGTCATATCTTATTAAATGATGATGTTCTTTGATGGGTATAAATGTAAACACAGTTGGGGTGTGGGGGTCATCCTTATCCCTCTTGATGGTGAGCCTATGCCTTTGTCATTTAAACTAGTTTTTGAATGTACTAACAATATGGTTGAATATGAAGCTTTGATCTTAGGGCTTTAATGGACATTTTATTAGGTGACAAATCAATAACTATTTTCAATGACTCCCAGCTAGTGGTTAATCAGGTTAATGGTTCCTACTTATGAAAAAAAAAATCTTTAATGATATAAACATCATGTAGATACATTATTAGAATCATTCTACTCCTACCTCTTAAAAATTATTCCTTGATCTACAAACAAGTTAGATGACATAATGGCTTCCCTTGCTTCACACATACCCTCTTCACCCTCTTTCTTGAAAATCTATGTCACTATACATCACTTAACATTACCCTCATATGTATCAACTAACATCCTTTTTATAGGCAATGTAACACACAACCCACATGACTTATGGTACAAGAAACTCATGGATTACCTCTCTTTTTCTATTACCCATTCTGACCTCTCCAATAATGAGAGATATGACTTCATGAAATGTGTCACTCATTACACTATGCTAGGGGTACTTCTCTACAAGAAAGGTTTTATGGTCTCTTCCTTAGATGCCTCACTAGTACTAAGATCCCATTCCCCATTAAGGAAGTCCATGATAGGATTTGTGGTGGAAATTTCAATGGTAGCATAGTTTCTAAATGCATCCTTCAACTCAAATACTATCAGACAACACTCCATCAAGACTGTAGTGATTATGTTTAGTGTTGCATCAAATTTAAACAACACGCTAACCTCCTTCACATTCTAAGCCATGCCTTACAAGTTGTCAAAGACTTTTGGCCCTTCTCCCAATGGGGTTTGGATATAATCAGTGAGATTAATCCTCATTCATCTCTTCATCACTATTTCATCATTACTTATACTAAATACTCCACCAAGTAGGTCAAGGCCATTCCTTTCATCTCCACTAAGGCTGACAAAATTGTTGACTTTATCAACCATCATAAGCCATTCATTTCATTTTGACTATTATTGGACAACACTCCATCAAGAATGTAGTGATTATGTTTAGTGTTGCATCAAATTTAAATAACACGCTAACCTCCTTCACATTCTAAGCCATGCCTTACAAGTTGACTAAAGACTTCTGGCCCTTCTCCCAATGGGGTTTGGATATAATTGGTGAGATTAATCCTCATTCATCTCTTCATCACTGTTTCATCATTACTTCTATTGAATACTTCACCAAGTAGGTCAAGGCCATTCCTTTCATCTCCACTAAGGTTGACAAAATTTTTGACTTTATCATCTATTTTTTTGGTGTCCCCCATAAAATTATAATAGACAATAGTAAATCTTTCAAAAACAGGACTATCTAAAATCTTTGTGATGATTTTGGAATCAAAATAAGCTTCTCATCACTGTACTATCTATAAGAAAATGGACAAGTAGAAGCTTCTAACAAAATCTTAACCAAAATCCTCATGAAGGTAGTCAACAATACAAGAAAGGATTGGCACATGCACATTCCCTTTACTCTATGGGCTTACCACACTAGCATTCAAACCCTTATAGGTGCTATGCCTTTTTTTTTGGTCTATTGGATGGAATCTATTTTGCCTCTTAAAGTCTAAATTCCTTCTCTTCGTATCTCTCTACAAGACATACTTACTAATGATGACTTTTGCTAAGAACATTTGGCTCAACTTGAGTTTCTTGATGAAAGTCATCTCATAGCCCTTAACCACCTCCAAATCATTCAAGAGCGTATCAAATGTGTTTTAAAAAAAACCTTAAGGAGTGAGATTTCAATATTAGAGATCTCATCTTAAAGGAAAATCAGCGTGTGACAAATATGGAGAAAATAAAATGGGTGTAAGTTTACCCCTAATTGGCTTGGACCCTACATCATAACTCACAAGTATGGCTTAGGAACTTATCACTTGTCTTATCTCAAAGGAAGGCAACAACTTGAACCTTTAAATTATTTGCACCTATGACCATTCTTTTATTAATCAAGTGACACATCACTTCATGTTTAACTTGAGCTCATCCCTTGAGCAACAATATTACATTCATCTCCCTTCTTTTTAACCCTTATTCCTACACACTTAGTTAACCTACAAAGTGATATGTTTTTGCCCTCAAAGTGGAAAACCTCTAAGCCTCTATAGTACTATCCATGACTAAAGTTAAAAAAAAATAGGATGCATAGACAAGTTATTATCTCTTAGGTCATGACTCTCAATGTAGACTACCCCCTTAAAGGATAGCTACATAACTTCTCCTTGATACTATAAATAGACTACTCCCTTGAAGGACAAATATTAAAAATCAAAAACAAAAGATTAGACCACTCCCTTAAAAGATGGCTAAGCCAAGCTTTATTATCAAGGGGAGATAATGAATTTCAAGCTTCTCATATTAATCAGCTTCATATGACCTCAACACAAACAAAATCCCATTGTAGGCTTCCTATATTGATCAGCTTACACAATAATTAAGAAAAACTTTAAGACATGGACTTGCCCATAGTAGCTCTCGAGTCACCCACAGAAGGGAAATACCATCCCCACTAAAAAGGTTACTCTACCCAAACACTCTCATTCCTTTTACCTTTTTTCCCTCATACTCTTTCAAGGGACTTTGAAATCACTTGACACAAGGTGAGTATGACACTTCTCTAACAAATATATGGTTAAATGATGAAAATCATGAAAGAGGCTCATATTCTTGAGCCTATTTATGTTGTGATTATGGTCTTTGCCAATACATGAGAATCATGCCTCTTTCTTTCCCATCCCAATCACATGCTGATTTCTCTTTTGAGATCACATCTCATAATAAGATTCGATCAACTTTTCGCCTTTCTGCCAATCTTTCTTGAGTTTTAGAGTTATGTGTTTAACAAATATTATCACTCACATATCCATCTCAATCAAAGATACTCAAATAACTACCCAAAACCATACTAAAACTAACAAACCATTACCCATTAATCCATTTCATATAATCCCAAGTGAAATATACCAAACATGCAACCATAGTTTCTCTAAACAACAATAAATAGGAAAACTATCAAGCCTACACTATTTATTTTAAGCATACACCATCACAAATATGGAAAAATGCTGAAATAAAAGAAACATACCCAACCCATTCATTTTAAGCATACACCATCAAAAATATGGAAAAATGCTAAGATAAAGCTAACCAATCAACTATGCATATACCATCACACATATGGGAAATGTTAGTCTAACTCAACTAACATATTCAACACTAACATAACATAAACATACACATCTCAAAATAAAAAACTCTCATATATATATTTTAAATATGAACATACATCCATGAATCATATCAGTATCATCTCTCTCTCAAAAATTACATCTCTCATATTTAGCTCATAGGTTGGTGTGTATAAAACATATATAACAACATCAAAAATATCATCTAGCCCTTAGAATACTCAAGGCTATAGTCATGGTCATGAAGTAGTAGTATCATCACCACCTTCTGCATGTCTACATCTATGTGAGCTAGAAGCCATGGCACATGTCACTAATCTCTCCTACTCTCTATCCTTAGAATACCTCTAAATCTATAGGAACTCCCTGATGGCTCACTCATAGTATGCAATCTCATATAAATCAGTGGTGTACCTTGCTAGAGATATAGTCTGTGGTAGATCCATCAAACCTATTGTAGGACACTGTATTGGTCCCTATGGTGGAAGAGGAGAAGTAGCCTATCCTGTTGCTCTCAAAATATATCTCTTTGTTGTCATTTTATTAATCTAGCCTTGTAATGCCCTAACCTATCCCATTAGTCCAATCACCTATCCTTGTAATGTCACAACCTACCCCTATAAGACCAAAACATATGCATATTCTACATCTCAGGCTTGTATAACTACATCTTAGACCTATATGGCTGCATATCTATCTCTTTATCTCTCATTACTCCCTATAAATCTAGTGGTGGCATCCTAACCTAGACCCTAGGATTTAGAACTATCCACCATGAAAGATAAGCCACTATGCATCCAAGATCTACCACACTTAGGCCTACTAGTAGCTCCTCAAAATCTAGATGATCTATCTCCTAGGGAAAAGGTATGGGTGCTTGTATATCATCCCTCCTATATAAAGGAAAGGTAGGAGTCATGTCTTGTAACAAGCCAAACTATCTCCTAACCTGTGCCATGGGTATCATCTCTAACTCTCCAACTCATCTCCCTCTAACCCATAACATGCTTTATAAACTAATAAGCTACTCTGATTTTCCTCTAAATGTAAGGTATATCAAGTAGGGCTTCCAAAAAACATCTATGAGAATCAATCCATCTATCATATGCCTCTAATAATCAATGTCCCACACTATGCCATCTACTCATGTTTGGGCCATACCCTCTCTCCACCATTTGAACTCAATTTTAAAATTGGTTGTAATTATGATGGTTAGCCCCAATGGCTATGTCACCATGATGTGCTCATATGCCCAATAATGGATTAAATGCTTGATGCATAAAATGTACCATCACCATAGCTTCAAACCCCACAACTCTCTATATAACTATGCGAGAAAATCTAGACCTCATGCATACACTATCCACTACTCAACCATCTATGCCAAAACATATATCAAATAAATAGGAAATATCCCCCCATCTACATCTGGTAGTGCATATACTACAATCCCTATCATCATTAGGATACTCAACTGGTGTTGCTCCTCATCAACAGTGTAAGTGGCTCATAAGCAAACCTTACTGAGTGATAGGTCACCTCGTTAAAATCAAAAAAATTAATCATGATATGAGTTTTGAATATGAAGCTTTGATCTTAGGGCTTCAAATGGATATTTTCTTGGGTGTCAAATTAATAAACATTTTGTATGACTCCCAGCTAGTGGTTAATCAAGTTAATGGCTCCTACCTATACAAAACAAAATTTTGCAATGATATAAACATCAGGTAGATACGCTATCATAATCATTCAACTCCTACCTATTTAAAATTATTCCTCAATCTGTAGACACCAAAATCGTGTCGACTCCCCTGGTCATTCCCCGTCTTATTATTCTTCGCCTATTTAACCCTTGTCGATCACTTGTTCCACCAACCTTGACCCTGGCAGCATGTAAAAATGAGCACAGAGCTAAAGCTAGACTCTATCCCCATTATGCATCTGCCGACGACGGTCTTTACCTGGCCGATGTCGCCGACGTCGGTCACTTATCGGCCGACGTCGGCAATCCTGCCGACGTCGGTCACCTTGCCATTATCTGTTACCAGTTATCATTCAATTTCCCGAAACGGTTGACGAACCATCTCTCGAACAGTCCCTTGCCTTCATCAGCCTCCGCCAACCATTCGAAAGGCTGATCAATCGAAACCTGAGCAATCATTCAATCAACCTGCGAACTCCGACATCAACACTCTCGCGATCAACACTCTCGGCATCAACCCGCTCTCGGCATCAACCAATCTGCATTCAATCCGGCACTACACAGATAAATTCAACTATGGATTTCATCGCATCTTCTGGTAGGTAAGTATTTACTCTGTTTGTTTTATTTCTTCTTGGTTATTATTTGTTCATTATTTTTGTCATCCCGAATCTTCAAAACCACAGACCCAGCATCTCTCGTTTATATCCTTGCCTCTGTCCAGACTAAAACCCCCAGACTCTGTCCAAACCCGACCTTACCTTGCCCAGACCCTGTCCCGACTCTCTCAGACCTTGTCTTTTATCAGACCCTGTCCCGACTCTCTCAAACCTTACCCAGACCCTATCCCGACTCTCTCAGACCTTATCTTTTATCAGACCCTGTCCCGACTCTGTCCAGAACCTGTCCTGACTCTCTCAGACCCTGTCTCGACCCTGTTCAGACTCTGTCCAGAACCTGCCCTTACCGACGCCGGTCACTACCCCGACCGACGATGGCACCTAAACCGACATTGGCACCTTCCCTGACCGACGCCGGCACCACAGAGACCGACGCCAGTGACTGTGCAGAACAGTGCTGCATATCAGGTACGCACTTTATTTTCTGTCATTTATTTCTATCATTATTATCTACTTTCATCCAATATTCTACTTTTTTATTAGTGGGTTGATATCCTCCTAGGAAGTCTTCGTACTTCCGAGATCAGGCGTTCGCCTGACAGCCCACCATATCTTTGACTAACATTTTTCCGTGTTTTAGCCTTTTCTTCGCAGGTGTCATTCCTCCACAGCCAAAGAGGAGAATCTTCCAACGTCTGATTTCGGTGCGCACAACTTTATCAGGTACTTCTAGCCTTGACCATTTCTTTTAGTTTCTTTATTCATCTTTTGAATGTAGAAAGCAATTTTGCATAGAAACATTCTGGCACGCCCGGTGGGACCCTAGGTCCTCCTTGGGTTCTTTCTTTCTTTCGTTCATTTAGGTGCATTAGGTTTCTTCCTTTTCGCCTCCTTTCATCTCTTCTTAAACGACATCATAAGCAGGACTAAAACGAACATTTCTTTCTTTCTTGCACTTCTAGACTAGCTAAAACTCATATCCTTCGACTCTTTCTCCATTCGTCTTCATACGAACAAACATTTCGACTTGGGCATTAAAACACTTTGCATTCATTTCTATTTGCCTGCATCTTTTAGACCACACATAGTAATTTAAACCGCATATTGAATTAATCTAGATCACTTGATGTTACACGACCAAACCACCTGCACAAAATAAACATTTTAACTTACCTGAGACAAGGCCCGACTGGGATTTCATCCCCCAGCGGATACCTTACCCGTCTTGGTGACCCTACTTGGATTTCATCACCAAGGGGGAAGCCCACTCCGTTCTCTGGCGGAGGATAAACTCTAGTGGAAGTATATTTTGGCTAAGCAAAACCAGCTAACCACTGGAATCGTGAAGTGAGGGGAGCTTGCTCCTTAGCACCAGGCCTGTACAGAAGCTAACACAGATTTCTTGAGCACCAAAACAAAACCCGAAACCATCCATACACTGCTTCTTCTAGGACCTGACTCACAAAGCCAATCTTCCTCTACACACATTCTAAGGCATAAGCCACTATAATCCTAATAATTTACTTCTAGGGTTTTAGGATCTGCTTGTGTCTTCATCTTTTTGGTTCTTATCTGCTTGTTTGAGCTTGTGAGGACATTCTTCCTTGCCTTGAATGGTTCTGACTCGTAGCCAAGCCAAGGCTCTAGTCGATCACGCGAGGCATCATCCTCTTCCATCTAACCCGCCTACAACCAACCCTATAATGGAGTTCAACTCAGAAACTGAAAGAACTCCTACCAGACCATCTCCGACCCAAACGCCTATTATCCCAGAAGGGGACCAAGACTTCGCATGATTCTTGGACCTCAATACCAAAGCCTTGCAACACTATCTCGCGAATAGCCAAACGCGAGACTCCTTGGGCAATCCAATTTATGGAATGCCGACCTCTTTCCTCGAGACTGCGGTTGTATCAACGACATCCGTAGTCCAACCCTTAGACACCCAGGCTGTTGCCTCAACCAATGACCAACCTTTCACCAACCATCCAAGTGTGGCCTCTCCTTCCATCATTGGGCCCACTTTCACCGGGGTTTCGGCCCCCAATCAATCTCAGTCCACTCAACCACTTTCTACCCCCTTTCAAAACCTGGTCGTCTCTATTCCACCCACCCTTACTCCTATCAACACTAGGGTGGCTACCCATCCATTAGCCCATGTTACCTCTAACCAACCTCCCATGACAACATCAAACCTAGCCATGCCTTCCATCCAACCATCCTTAGTCACTTCTTCTATCCCTACGACTAGTCATCCGTACGTTTCGCCCTTATTGGTACAACCGACTACGTCGTATACCTCTTCCAGCCTCTTTCAAGCGCCTTACAATTTAGGAGGCGTTCCACCCGCCAATCCATCAGTAGATATTATCAAGATGTTGATGGATAAAATGTCCAACTTAGAGACCTCCATTACCGGCTCACGCAACACTCTCTCGTACGAACAAATCTACAACGAGCCCATCCATCCTTCCGTCCCCATCAGACCATATCCCAACCAGTGGGAACTTCCTAAGTTTTCTCATTTCCAGAGCAAGGAAGACTCAAAACAACATTTACGGGCATTCAGACATGCCTGTTACCTTATCACCCACGACGATGCGTTGCTCTTACGCACGTTTCCCATGTCTCTCTCGGGTGCTGCACTTGACTGGTACAGCTCTCTTCCCAGCCATTCCATCCTCACGTTCACTCAGCTAGCCCAGCTCTTCCTTGATCATTTCTCCATCAATATCACCAATAAGGTCTCTATCACAGACCTCTATTCTATTCGCCAGTTCGAGGATGAATCTATTGCTGATTTCGTCGCTCGGTGGAGGAACCTTATCAATCAACTTTCATTTTCCTTACCTCAGCCTGAGCTTATTGAACTTTTCTCTCAAGCCTGCGCTAAACATATTTCTTCTACCTTGAGGGTTCAAACCTTCTGTACTTTTGACGAAGCCTTCACGATCGCTCGTAAACTTGAGTTACGTGCCGTTGAGGAGAATAAAGTCAAGTTGCGGAGTAAGAATCCCAACTCCAAAACCAATGACCCTTCTTTTAAGCCCTCCTCATCCAATCCTAAATCTAAAGCTTCAGTAAATGCTGTGGTTGTTAGATCTTCCTCCTCTTCGCCTTCAACTAATCAACCTGAACCATCCACATCTATGAGCGCCACTCGCCAATTTCAGTAGAGATACATACAACGATAGTTTACTCCACTTGGAGAATCATACGCGTCTGTGCTGGAAAAACTCATCAAACAAGGGGCCATCAATCTCCCTCAGATCCGACCTCCACCACAATTTGATCCCTCACATGCCATCCCTGTGTGGTATAGGGAGAATGACTTCTGCCACTACCACTGTGTTAAAGGTCATGACACGGGCAACTGTAAAACCCTTAAAAACATAGTCCAAGACATGTTGGAAAAGGGTGACCTCATCCTCGACAATCCTAACGCCCCTCCTAATCAGGGTATCGATATCTTCAAACAACCATTCCCTAATCATCCACCAACCCAAAACAACGTCCAGACCTTGACTGACAATACCCATGAACATAATATTCGAACAGTCAATACGGTCTCGCCCCTCATTTCTAACCAACCCCAAGAGGTGAGTTCATCCATCAGTCCATCACATGTGGATGAACCTCTTTCTCTGGCTAGTTCTCCCTCAACTTCTCTCATTTTGGAGGATGCCTCGACCTTACCAGCACCGCCAGTTTCACCATCTTCCTTCTTGCTGCCCATGGAGGACCCGACCTTTCTTACTCCTCGACCACAAGTGGAGGGCACTATCATCCCTGCCCTTTACCCGCTTGAGGAGCTTCATTCACCAGTTTCTTCTCCACCCAGGGAAGAACCTATTTCTCCTTCATCTCCAACCAAACATAAACCTGTCACGACTTCACCATGCCTTGGGCCCGAGACTACTACACCCGTCTCACCTTCACTCCCACAACCATCGGCATCTTCTCAGGAGCCTAAACCTCATCCCGCATCTTCTCAGCCATTTTCCCGACTAGTGGAGAGACTTGAACTTCTCCCTTCTAGGAAAGTGGAACATCAGGGATTGTGGGACCGTCTCACAGCTCTTCAACAAGCCTAGGCCCTTTCATCTCATGCTGCTAATCCTCCCATGGCAGAACCTCCTAAGACTATCAACAAAAATCAGATCTCCACTTCTAAACCGTCTACATCTTCATCAACTTCATCAAAACCAAAACCCTCATCTACTCTACCTAAACCTATCAAATCACTTGGCGTTCGCCCCGTCTCCAACCTCACTCATCCACAAGTGAAGGTGGACTTAACCCAAACTTCAACTAATAATAGTCTTCAACCTAAATCACAAAAGACTGCCAAACCACAGAGGCGAACGCCTCCTCTTTCGTCACCATTGCCCTCTATTTTGGGCCCGCATCCTTCAACCTTAACCAGAGTCCTTCCCGCTTCAACCTCTAACCAAAACTGGTTGCCTCCTTTGCTTCCTTTACCTACCGTTAGCCTACCTTCTTCCAAAAGGGCGATACCTCTCATGAAGAGTGTACCGTCTCCGCCTGTCATCGCACCATCAACCCAGAAGGTGGTACGAAAACCCCCTCCCATTTCGCCCAAGCAAAAGTCACCGACATTGCATACATCGATGGGCATGGACCCTTTAGTGGGATCATACTCTTTGATCTTGCAACGACTTTTGCAAACTTCTAGCATAACTCTTCCACCCATCAAGCCCTTTCAACCTCTCGGGTCTAAACCCTCCTGGTTCGACGACACGAAGATTTGTTTATATCATCGTACACCAGGACATGACACCGAGACTTGCTGTGCCCTCAAGGCTGTCATTCACCGTTATCTGGAGAAAGACACTCTTCTCTTTAAGGACACTTTCGACCGCCCCCCGACCCCTTCTCATAACCCTTCAACCTCTTCAAACCCATCCACATCTCATCAACCTGTTACAACCCCTTCATCACCTTCACCTCCCATCTTTGAAATCAATGCCATTCACATCACCACTAGGTCACAAAAGGACAAGGCAAAAGAAAAAGCTGCCATTCCTTGGACCTACCCTTTTGTCAATCCACCTCAACCGCCTAAGCCTAAGATTTCTATCCTTGGCGCGCCTCAACCCTCTTCTTCTTCTTCTTCTTCTTCTGGACCAATCCACGACTCCATGTTGAAACAGCTTCACCAGACGCCTGTGAAGATGTCCCTCTACGATCTCATCCAAACCTCACCCCAACATCGTCAGGCCCTCATCCAAGCCCTACAGGCAGCGGAGGTCCAACCTGAGGATCCCCAGCCACTTGCTGCCCTTGTCCACTCCTTAGCCCCTATTGCCTCCATAACATTCAGCGATTCTGAGATTCCCACATCCAACACGGAAGATCAGGACGCCACCCTCTTCATCACTGCCTATATCGATCAGACACGCATTAAACGCGTTATGATCGACGGGGGCGCTAGCATCAACATCATCTCCACCCATGCCTTTGATCAGTTGGCTCTTCCCAAGAATTGCATCTCCAAAACTGACGCGATCTTGCACTCTTTTAATGACACTACTGCCATGACCATTGGCACAGTCATCCTTCATATCCGCGTTGGTCCACGCACAGTCCCAGAGCTCTTCTACATCATCGAAGGAGAGTTCTAATACAACATCTTGTTGGGCCGACCCTGGATCCGTGCCATGGCCTGTGTCCCCTCCACCCTACACCGTTGTGTGAAGTTTGAGCATGATGGACAAGTCCACACCATTCCCGCTAACCCTTCGCCCTTTAAAACATGCAATACCACCTATCGTCCAAACGATGTCCTCATTCCTATCAAGCCATCAACCCCGGCACCGCCTCCATCCGCGGAAGCTTTGACCAGTTCGCAACAGGTGGTCGCCCTTACACCTCCCCTTCAAGCGACAACCACAGACCCCATGGAAGACGTCTTCCAAAGACTTTCATTGGGAGAGTATCACTTGCTGGCTTTAGACATGTTCCAAACTCCGCAAGAGTATGGACGCCTTCATCACAACCCCAGCTACGACCATCGGATCAGGATGATCATACCTTATGGTCCCCCTCACCTCCGCACCAACCTCGTCTATGGAGGGCTTAATCAAGCTCCTACTGACGGTAATCCTCTTTCTTCACCCCAACCTTTCACATCAGATTTTTCGTTTCTTGGCAACCCCGCCTTTGCACATACTTACCTTTACAGGTGTGCATGGAAGGGTTTTAGTTTCGGACACTATGAGCAGGGCTCCCATCAGCCTATCCAACCGCTCAATGATGATGACGCCAAGAAACGATATGGTCTGGGATATCACGACCCCACTCAAGACCCTGTAGACCTTTGTCCTGAACCAATCCTTGACCAATCTCCTCCACACTCACCTATTTCGCCACCTTCACCTATGGAGTCAGTGGTTTCCATTCCTCCTAGTTTTTTTTTCCATAAACACCATCCACCTGGACCCCTTGACTTATCAGCTCAATGGGGTATCCAAGTCTCTCCCTCTCATTCTTCCCAGCATGATCGAAGATGAGTCGGCAATCATTCACACTGTTCACTGCATTGACGATGACGCCATTCTTTCTTACATGGGCGCTGATGATTCTTTCATCCAGTGCTCCCTCCCTTCTGAGACCCAGGTTATGTTAAATGAATCAACCATTGACATCAACCTTCCTTCTTCTGATGTTCCTCATGTCTTAAAGATCAGCCAATCTTTAGACGCTCAGGAGCAGCTTGACTATACCCAGTTCCTTTCCGACCATAGCAAGGCCTTTGCCTGGACTTACAGTGATATGCCTGGCATCGACTGCACCATCATTACCCATAACATTGTCACTAAAACAGAGGCTAAGCCTATCGGCAAAAGCTTCGAAAGATGCATCCTCGCGTTTCCCTCCTTGTCAAGGAGGAGCTTCAGCGTCTCCTTTCTATCTCCTTCATCCAGCCCATCGATTATCCACAGTGGGTCTCTAACATCGTCCCAGTCACCAAGGCAACTGGGGGGATTCGGATCTGCATAGACTATCGCGACCTTAATCTAGCCTGTCCTAAAGATGACTTTTCTCTTCCTAACATCGACCAGCTTGTTGATCTTACGGCCGGCCATGAGATGCTATCTCTTATGGACGGGTTTTCAAGATACAATCAAATCTTGATTGCTCCAGAAGATCAGCACAAGACTACTTTCATCACCCCATGGGGGACTTTTTGCTATCGAGTCATGCCTTTCGGCTTGAAGAACGCAGGTGCCACTTATCAGCATGCCATGACCTACATTTTCCATGATCTCCTCCACAAAATCATGGAGGATTATGTGGATGACCTGCTCGGCAAGTCCAAACTTCACCGTGACCATCTGACCATTCTCAACATCATCTTTTCTCATCTTCTTCAGTACAATGTCCATCTTAACCCCAAGAAATGTGTCTTTGGGGTCCTCTCTGGCAAGCTTCTCGGCTTCATCATTTCCTTCCGTGGCATCGAGATAGATCCCGCCAAGATTCGCGCTATCCTCGAAATGCCTCCCCCGACCAATCTCAAGCAGCTTCATAGTTTGCAAGGCAAGCTCCAGTCCATTCGTCGCTTCATCTCGCAGCTTTCTGACCGCTGCCAACCTTTTCATCATCTCCTTAAGAAGGACATCATTTTTACATGGGATAAGGACTGTCAAGAGGCTTTTGAAGCCTTAAAATGCTATCTGGTCTCTCCACAAGTTCTCATTCCACCTAAAGATGACCAACCCTTCTACCTTTATATCTCAGCCACTCACCATTCGTTAGGTGCCATGATCGCGCATCGAGACGAGCATCACCGTGAGCAAGCCATTTATTATATCAGCTAAACACTGGTCGACTATGAAACTCGGTATACCCATATCGAGAAACTCTATTTGGCATTAGTCTTTGTTGCTACTAAGCTTCACCACTATCTTCTCAGTCATAAAACTTTTGTCATCACCCACACCGACCCTCTCAAGTATATGCACTCCAAGCCATATCAGAATCAACGTATGGCTCAGTGGCTCATGCTGCTTGCTGAGTTCGATCTCAAATTCATCCAGTAGAAATCTATCAAGGGGCAAACCATCGTTGATCAACTAGCAGATGCCCCTCTTCCTGACAATCAACCTTCGCAGTGTGAGTTCCCTGACGAGTCTATCACTGCGCTTTCCTCTGACGACACCACCTATCAGATGACTATGTTCTTTGACGGATCCAAATGTCAACTAGGTGGAGGTGCTGGGGTCATTCTCATCCCACTCGAAGGGGAGCCCATGCCTTTGTCTTTTAAACTCGACTTTTATTGTACCAATAATATGGCCGAATATGAGGCCTTAATTTTGGGACTTCAGACCGCCCTCTCTCTCAGCATCAAGTCCATCAACATCTTTGGTGACTCACAGCTCATCGTCAATCAGGTCAACGGTTCATACCTCTGTAAAAACCAAATTTTGCAAAGGTACAAAAACCGTGCTGACATTCTCCTTGCATCTTTCGACCATTTCCTCCTGTAGACTGTTCCTCGATCTACGAATAAGTTTGCTGACACCATGGCTTCTCTCGCTTCCCATATCCCATCTTCCTCATCTGCATCCAGACTTTTTGTCACGGTGCATCGTGTGTCATTGCCTTCATATATCTCTCCTCACATTCATCATGTCAACACTATAGACCCAAGCCCACAAGATGCTTGGTATAAGCAACTTGTGGACTTCTTATCTCTCTCTGTCATTCCTCCCAACCTCTCTAGTAATGCACGACGAGCTTTTATCAAGCGTACTGCTCGCTATACCATGCTAAGGGGTATTCTCTATAAGCGAGGCTTCGACGGCCTCCTTCTTCACTATCTCACCTCCACTGAAGCATCTCACGCCATTCAACAAGTCCACGACGGGATTTGTGGCAGACATTTCAGTGGGAATTCGGTTGCCAAGTGCATCCTTCGTCTAGGCTATTATTGGCCTACCCTTCATCAAGACTGTAGCGATTATGTTTGGCGTTGCATCAAGTGTCAGCAGCACTCTAACTTGCTTCATCTCCCCAGTCACACCTTATAAATTGCTCAGGATTTCTGGCCTTTTTCTCAGTGGGGTTTAGATCTCATCGGTGAGATTAACCCTCATTCGTCTCTTCGTCATCAATCCATCATCACAGCCACTGAATATTTCACCAAGTGGGTGGAAGCCATTCCTCTCGTCTCCACAAAAGCTGACAAGATCATTGACTTCATCAACACCAATATCATCTGTCGTTTTGGTGTCCCTCATAAAATTATCACTGATAACGGCAAGTCCTTCAAAAACAAAATTGTCCAAAAGCTATGCGACTCCTTCGGTATCAAACTCAGTTTCTCTTCGCCTTACTACCCACAAGCAAATGGGCAGGCCGAGGCTTCCAACAAAATTCTCACCAAAATTCTCATGAAAATGGTCAGTGACACAGGCAGGGATTGGCACATTCACATTCCCTTCGCTTTGTGGGCTTACCGCACTAGCATCCGAACCTCCACGGGTGCTACCCCTTTTTCTCTCGTGTACAGAACAGAGGCTATTTTACCTCTTGAAGTACAGATCCCGTCTCTCCGCATTTCTCTACATGATATCCTTTCCAATGATGACTTTCATCAAGATCGCTTAGCTCAACTTGAGTTACTTGATGAACGCCGTCTTGCTGCCCTTAATCATCTCCATTTCTATCAACATCGCATCAAGCACGCCTATGACAAAAATCTGCGAGAACGAGATTTCAACATCGGAGACCTCGTCCTCAAAGAGAATCAACATGTGACCAATATGGAGTGCAGTAAACGAGGCAAGTTTGCTCCTAATTGGCTCAGACCTTTTATTATCACGCACAAGTATGGATCAGGGACTTACCGTCTGTCTTCTCTTGATGGACGCCCAGAACTTGAGCCTCTTAATGCGTTGCATCTGTGACCATTCTACTGCTAGTCGAGTATTCGTCCACTTGACACTTAACTTGAGCTCGTCCCTTGAGCAATCCCTGTCCCTCTTAATCCTACTTCCTTTCAACCTTATTTCCCTTTAACAAGTCCTCTACAACCCTTTTATGATGTATGGATACTTTGTCCTAATAAAAGGGAGCCCTTGACCTTCTATAATCTTGTCCATGACTCACATTTCTATAAAAACAAATCAAGATGTCACAATATCCATGGTCACTATATCAATATCAAAATCAAAAACACAGACTGCTCCCTCGAAGGACAGCTGTACTATCATTACTGTAATTAATAGACTGCTCCCTCGAAGGACAGCTATTCAAAAGCCCTTATATTAAGCAAAAATCTAGACCACTCCCTCGAAGGATGGCTATGACTAATCTGGCAATAAACAGCACTATTTTAGAAGCTTCCTGCATTGATCAGCTTCACAACCTGACCACCAAGCAAATGACATCTCTATGCAGGCTTCCCGCATTGATCAGTCTGCGCCAAAAAAAAAAAAAAAAAAAGAGTCATGGACTTGACTTATAGTTGTCTCAGGGTCTCCTATAAAAGGGGCATAGTTCTCTCTGCTCTTAAAATGGGTTACCCTATTTCCTCCTCCTATCATCTGTTCAAGGGACTTCGAGCTCACTTTACTGTCTAAGTGATTCGATTACCGCTCTAACATAACTATGGTCAACGACGTCACGCATGAATGGGGCTCTTGGTTCTCATAACCCCTATCTATGCTTTTCTTTTGGTCCTTGTCAATGAAAGAGCAATATGCTTTTCACTTCTTCTATACTTTGGTCACATTCACCCTCATCACTTGTCAATCGACTCAGCTCAACTCTCTCTTTAAACCACTCCCATTTCCTATTCACCCTAGTTTCTATGGACACCAATACACATGGAAACTATCGACCCGCCGCAATTTATGTTCAGCATAAACCAATACTTGCTGAAGCATAAATAGACCTCAATTCATTTTTAGCATACATCCATCACGAATATGGAATATTGCTAGGGATGAAAAACCCATCAACCAATGTTGCAGAATACACCATTTTGAAAAAGGCTGCAACATCTTTTTTCCTCATCATTTCATCATAACCATGACCAATCTATCAACCATTTTAACCACCTGTCTACTACTCGGACCCTTTGTCTGAACTACATTGGTCTGAGGCCCTCTCACCGGGGCTATGTAGGCAGCACTCAGATGACACGACTGTCTTCTGGGGTTAGCTCGACCATTCTCGTTTGTTCATCTCTCTGATGGACAAACCTTCTTGCCTTCTTTTACCCATAACCTTGCCCTTCACCACGACCCATTTTTATCCCTTTGACCCTCCCTCCCTTCTAGGGAGAACTACATTGGCCTGAGGCCCTCTTACCAGGGCTATGTAGGTAGCACTCAGATCACATGACGTTTTCTGAGGTTAGCTCGGCCACATCCTTTCATCCATTTATCCATCCATCGACCACCAACCATTGGAGATCATGCCTATCTCCTCCGACCTCGACCACTTCCAAGACATTGTTGCCTTGGTTGTTTTTGCATGTATGCTACCTCATGACTGGTTAGCCGAATTGTGCGCAGACCTTTTTGGACCCTCACAAGTATAGGATTGTAAGCCGGTTGATCCACATTACTTGTGACTTTTTCGTGATTCTAGGAGCACTTCCTGAGCCCGGGATACCTAGAACGCGACGACCCATTTGGAGCTTCAGCTTAGATTGAGTAACCTGATCAGTAGACGACTAAATGCTGGGGCCCGGTTACTTTAATTTTGGCACTCCTCGACCCTTGACCTGTGACACTTTAACCTCACCATCTCGTGCATTGGTATGCACGCAATCATGACTTTTACAGCGTTCACCCTCACCCCTTTTTCATCCACTCTTTGTCAAATTAGCACCCGATTCTCGGTTCCCTTCCCTCAACTCCTGCTTTGAGGGGGAATATCTTATCCTTACTCGGGGCATTCTGCTTCCTATTTTTGTCTTGTAGTTCATTCGAACAACCAACAAGACGAAATCAACCTCATCCCTCACCTGGGGCAATCACTCCTATTTTTGTCTTGCAGTTCGTCCAGAACAACCAACAAGACAAAAAGGGGCAAATGTAGACACCAAAATCATGTCGACTCCCCTGGTCATTCCCCGTCTTATTCTTCTTCGCCTATTTAACCCTTGTCGATCACTTGTTCCACCAACCTTGACCCTGGCAGCATGTAAAAATGAGCACAGAGCTAAAGCTAGACTCTATCCCCATTATGCATCTACCGACAACGGTCTTTACCCGGCCGATGTCGCCGACGTCGGTCACTTATCGGCCGACATCGGCAATCCTGCCGACGTCGGTCACCTTGCCGTTATTCGTTACCAATTATCATTCAGTTTCCTGAAATGGTTGACAAACCGTCTCTCAAATCGTCCCTTGCCTTCATCAGCCTCCACCAACCATTCGAAAGGCTGATCAATCGAAACCCAAGCAATCATTCAATCAACCTGTGAACTCCGACATCAACACTCTCGTGATCAACACTCTCGGCATCAACCCGCTCTCGGCATCAACCAATCTGCATTCAATCTGGCACTGCACAGACAACTTCAACTATGGCTTTCATCGCGTCTTCTGGCAGGTAAGTATTTACTCTGTTTGTTTTATTTCTTCTTGGTTATTATTTGTTCATTATTTTTGTCATCCCAAATCTTCAAAACCACAGACCTAGCATCTCTCATTTATATCCCTGCCTCTGTCCAGACTAAAACCCCCAGACTCTGTCCAAACCCGACCTTACCTTGCCCAGACCCTGTCCCGACTCTCTCAGACCTTGTCTTTTATCAGACCCTGTCCCGACTCTCTCAGACCTTGCCCAGACCCTATCCTGACTCTCTCAGACCTTGTCTTTTATCAGACCCTGTCCTGACTCTGTCCAGAACCTGTCCCGACTCTCTCAGACCCTGTCCCGACCCTGTTCAGACTCTGTCCAAAACCTGCCCTTACCGACGCCGGTCACTACCCCGACTGACGACAGCACCTAAACCAACGTCGGCACCTTCCCTAACCGACGCCGGCACCACAGAGACTGACGCCAGCGACTGTGTAGAACAGTGCTGCATATCAGGTATGCACTTTATTTTCTATCATTTATTTCTGTCATTATTATCTACTTTCGTCCAATATTCTGCTTTTTTATCAGTGGGTTGATATCCTCCTAGGAAGTCTTCATACTTCCGGGATCGGGCGTTCGCCTGACAGCCCACCATATCTTTGACTAACGTTTTTCCGTGTTTTAGCCTTTTCTTCGCAGGTGTCATTCCTCCATAGCCAAAGAGGAGAATCTTCCAATGTCTGATTTCGGTGCACACAACTTTATCAGGTACTTCTAGCCTTGACCATTTCTTTTAGTTTCTTTATTCATCTTTTGAATGTAGAAAGCAATTTTGCATAGAAACACAATCTACAAACAAGTTTTTTGAAATAATATATTCTCTTGATTCACACATACCCTCTTCACCCTCTTCCTCAAAAATGTATGTCACTGTATATCGCTTAACATTTCCCTTCTATGTATTAACTAACATCCTTTTTATAGGTAATATAACACACAACCCACATGATTTTAGGTATAATCAACTCATAAATTACCTCTCCTTTTATATTACCCCTTCCAACATCTCCAATAATTGGATATGTGCCTTCATGAAACATACCACTCATTAAACTATTCTAGGGGACTTCTCTACAAGTAAAGTTTTGATGGTCTCCTTCTTAGATGCCTCACTAGTACTGAGATCCCATTCTCCATTAAGGAAGTCCATGATGGGATTTATGGTGTACATTTCAATGGTAATGTAGTTACCAAATGTATCCTTTGACTCAGCTACTATTGGCCAATACTCCATCAAGACTATATTGATTATGTTTATCATTGCATCAAATGTCAACATGTTAACCTCCTTCATGTTATAAACCATGCCTTATAAGTCACTAGAGACTTCTGACCCTTCTCCCAATGGGATTTGTATCTAATCAATGAGATTAACACTCATTCATCTCTTTGTCACTATTCCATCATTACTGCTACTAAATACTTCACCAAGTGGGTCAAGGCCATTCCTCTCATCTCCACTAAGGTTGACAAAATTTTTGACTTTATCAACTATCACATCACTTGTAATTTTAGTGTCCCTCATAAAATTATAAGAAATAATGACAAATCTTTCAAAAATAAGACTATCCAAAAGCTTTGTGATGCTTTTGGAATCAAATTAATCTTCTCATCACCATACTATCCACAAGTAAATAAATAGGTAGAAGATTCTAACAAAACCTTAACCAAAATCCTCATGAAGCTAGTCAACAATGCTGGCAAGGATTGCCACATGCACATTCCCTTTTCTTTATGAGAGTATCACACTAGAATTTGAACCCCTATAAGTGTTATGCCTTTTTCCTTGGTCTATGGGATGGAAGTTGTTTTGCCTCTTGAGGTCTAGATTCCTTCTCTTTTCATCTCTCTACAAGACATACTTACTAATGAAGAATTTTTCCAAGAACATTTGGCTCAACTTTAGTTACTTGATGAATGTTGTCTCATAACCCTCAACCACCTCCAAATCTATCAAGAGCATAGTAAACACACTTACAATAAAAATCTCAAGGAGTGAGATTTCAATATCAGAGTTCTTATCTTAAAGTAAAATTAGCATGTGATGAACATGAGAAAATCAAATGGGGTAATTTTACTCCTAATTGACTTGGACCCTACATTATAACTCACAAGTATGACTTAGGAACTTATCGCTTGTGTTCTCTTGAAGCAAGGCCAGAACCTAAGCTTTTAAATTCTTTGCACCTATGACCATTCTTTTTTTAATCAAGTGATGCTTCACCTTGTGTTTAACTTGAGCTCATCCCTTGAGTAACCCTATTACATTCATCTCCCTTCCTCTTAACCCTTACTCTTATATAATTATTTAACATATGAAGTGTTATGGTTTTTCCCTCAAAGTGGAAAACCTCTAAGCCTCTATACTCCTATCCATGAATAAAGTTTAAAAAATTAAAAAAAAGGGATACATAGACAAGTTATAATCTCTCAAGTCATGATTCTCAATGTAGACTGCTCTTTTGAAGGACAACTATGTAACTTCTCTTTGATACTATAAATAGACTATTCCCTTGAAGGACAACTATTAAAAATCAAAAATGAAATCTTAGATCACTCCCTTGAAGGATGGCTAAGTTAAAATTTGTTATCAAGGGAAATAATGACTTTCAAGCTTTTCATATTAATTAGCTTCATATGACCTAAACACAAACAAAATCCCATTGTAGGCTTCCCGCATTGATGAGCTTACACACAATTTTTTTTTTTAAAAAAAAAACTTTAAGTCATGGACTTGCCCATAGTAGCTCTTGAGTCACCCACAAAAGGGGAATATTGGACCCACTAAGAAGGTTACACTACCCAAATAGTTTCATTCCTTTTACCTTTTTTCCCTCATACTCTTTCAAGGGACTTTGAACTCACTTGACACAAGGTGAGTATGACACTTCTCTAACAAACAAATGGTCAAATTATGCAAAGCATGAAAGAGGCTCATATTCCTGAGCCTATTTATGTTGTGATTATGGTCTTTTCCAATATGTGAGCATCGTGCCTCTTTCTTTCCCATCCTAGTCACATGTATATTTCTCTTTTGATATTGCATCTCACAACAAGATTCAGTCACCTTTTTGCCTTTCTGCCAATCTTTCTTTATTCTTAGAGTTATGTGTTTAACAAATATTATCACTCACATATCCATCTCAAGTAAAGATAATCAAATAACTACCCAAAACTATACTAAAACTAACAAACCATTGCCCATTAATCCATTTCATATAATCCCATGTGAAATACACCAAACATGCAACCATAGTTTCTCTAAACAACAATAAATAGGAAAACTATCAAGCCTACACCATTTATTTTAAGCATACACCATCACAAATATGGAAAAATTATGCAATAAAAAAAACATACCCAACCCATTCATTTTAATCATACACCATCATAAATATGGAAAAATGCTAAGATGAAGTTAACCAATCAACTATGCATATACCATCACACATATGGGACATGTTAGTCTAACTCAACTAACATGCTTAACATAAACATCCACATCATTATAATAACTTCAACATCATCACCATCACATAAACACATCTCAAAATAAAAAAACTCTCATGTGTGTGTGTGTGTGTGTGTGTGTGTGTGTGTGTGTGTGTGTGTGTGTGTGTGTGTGTGTGTGTGTGTGTGTGTGTGTGTGTGTGTGTGTGTTTAATATGAATATACATTTAGTATCATCTTTCTCTCAAAAATTACATCTCTCATCTTTGGCTCATAGCCTGATGTGTATATAACATATATAACAACATCAAAAATATTATTTAGCCCTCATAATACTCAAGGCTATAGTCATGGTCATGAAGCATTAGCATCATCACCACCCTCTGCCTATCTACATCTACATGAAATAGCAGTCATGGAATGTGTCACTAATCTCTCCTACTTTCTAGCCTTAGAATACCTCTAAATCTATGGGAACTCCTTCATGGCTTTCTCATAGTATGCAATCTCATCTAAAGTAGTGTTGTACCTCACTAGAGATATAGTCTATAGTGGACCCATCAAACCTACTATAAGACCCTATACTAGTCCCTATAGTGGAGGAGTAGTAGCTTTTCCTTCTACTTTCAAACTATCTCTCTCTACTATCAGTGTAGTCACCTAGCCTTGTAATGCCCCAACCTATCCTATCAGTGTAATCACCTATCCCTACAATGTCATAACCTACCTCTATAAGACCAAAACTTGTGCTTATGCTACATATTTGACCTATATAGCTACATCTTGGGCCTTTACAACTACATCTCTCTCTATCATCACTCCCTATAAATCTAGTGGTGGCCTTCTAACCTGAACCACAATATGCAAACATGTCCACCATGAAAGATAAGCCATTGTGCATCCTAGATCTACCACACCTAGGCCTACTAGTTATTCCTCAAAATCTAGCCCATCTATCTCTTAGGGCAAAGGTATGCATGCCTCTATATCATACCTCCTATATAGAGGAAAGGTAAGAGGCACATCTTATAACAAGACAAACTATCTCTTGACTCATGCCATAGGTATCATCTCTTACTCTTTAGCTCATCTCCCTCTAACCCATAACATGCTTTGTAAATTGACAAGTTGCTCTACCTATCCTTTAAATGTAGGGTATGTCAAGTAGGGCCTCCAAACAATATCTATGGGAATCAATCCATCTATCATATGCCTATAATAATCAATGTCCTACACTATAACATCTACTCATGTTTGGGCCATACCCTCTCTCTACCATCTGAACCCGACCCTGAAATGACTGCCATCATGATGGGTAGCCCCAATGGCCATGTTACCATGATGTGATCATATGCCCAAAAATGGATTAAATGCCTAATGCATAAACTATACCATCATCATAGCCTTAAACCCCACAACTCTCTATATAACTATACAATAAAAGCTATACCCCATGCATGCACTGCCCACTACTCAACCATCTATTCCAAAACACCTATCAATGTAATAGAAAATCTCTCACCATTTATGCCTAGTGGTGCATATACTATAATCCCTATCATCATCAGGGTACTCAACTAGTGTTGTTCCTCATCGATAGTCTACACTGGCTCATAAGCAAATCTCATTGAGTGATAGGTCACCTCACTAACATGCTCTCCAAATAATTTCACCATATGAATATCATTCTCCTCTCTTGAATAAGAAAATAGCTCCTCACCTTAGAACAATAATTTTAAAATCCTATAAACATCTTCTAATGTCATAACCAACTCCTTAGTGAGAAAATGGAAAGTGTTGGTAGTGTGATCCCACCTCTTTATCAAAGCTATCATCAAGCTAACATCACATGTAACCCAGCAATATCATTGCACTCTTCCTAACCCTATAGCTGCCATGTGTTCCCACTCATCATTGGTGACATCCATCCTGATCAGCAACATAGGTAGTTGATCTCATAATGTCAACTCTTGCCTAGCTGACATCCACACACAAAAACCACAATTCACATTCTTTCTAATATAAACATCCAGCCTTTTTCCATTTTTTTGGGAGAACTACATAGACCTAAGGCCCTCATTTTGGCTATGTAGGTAGCACTTAGTCGACATGGGGTCTTCCAAGGTTAGCTCGATCATATACCCACCTAACTATCTAAATTGTTAACCCAACTAAACCCTATACCCAACTACCTATCTCTAAACCCTAGGCTCAACTACCTATCTTTAAACCCTAGGCCACACTACCTATCTTTAAACTCTAGGCCACATGGCCTATATCTTAAACTCTAGGCCCCATGGCCTATATCTCACACCCTCGATCCCAATAATGTCAACTCTTTCCTAACTGACATCCACACACACAAACCACAATTCACATTCTTTCTAATATAAACCTCCACCCTTTTTCCCTTTTTTTGGGAGAACTACATAGACCTAAGGCCCTCATTTTGGCTATGTAGGAAGCACTTAGTTGACATGGGGTCTTCTAAGGTTAGCTCGCTCATATGCCCACCTAACTATCTAAATTGTTAACCCAACTAAACCCTATACCCAACTACCTATCTCTAAACCCTAGGCCCAAATACCTATGTTTAAACAATAGGCCACACTACTTATCTTTCAACTTTAGGCCACATGGCCTATATCTTAAACTCTAGGCCCCATAGCCTATATCTCACACCCTCGACCCCATGACCTATCTTTTAATCCCTAAGTCCCATGACCTATTTCAACCTACCTTTTCCTAACCACTTCCCTTTAAAAAAATTAACCATACCTCACCCTTTTTCCCTACACACTAGGAAAACTACATTGGCTTGAGGCCCTCACATTGGCTATTTAGGTAGCACTCAGTTGACATGAAGTCTTCTGAGGCTAGCTCAACCATTAGGCTCATTGAATAACTTAACTAAGGATCCAAAATTGACCTTTTTTTCCTATTTGGGGTTTTTCTTATGGCCAACATCAATCATATATGCTAATATCAACACTAGTTGTTGGTTGACATCAGTGAGCCCCACTGACATTGATAACTGGTTCAGCCCTAGGGTTAAATATCCCACCTCTAAAATTTAGGTTTCTTCCTAAATACTACCCCCAACTCCTTCCAAATTCACCCAAACCTACCCTTACCCCATTTACTACCCCTATAATTTCACTCTCTCCCCCAAAACATTCAAATTTACCCCAATAACAAATTAACTACCTTAAATTAAAATTCAAGTCAAATAATATCCTACCTCATCTCTTCATCTCCTCTAAGATGGAATGGCTGGCACTTGTGGTGGCACATATCTAGCTAGGTCCCCTCCTACCTCTACCATCTCTACCCACACCAACACTCTCTCGCTCACACCGTGACCCACCAAATTCTCAGTCACACCCTCACTCTCACACACTCTTCTCAACCACTTATCTCTCACCAATTCACCATAAATAGACAAGCTAGGGATATCCTATGCCCCACAACACTCAAAACTCTTTTTCTCTAATCAATTATCACAAATGATTTTTGGTGGGCTACCAAACCCCTTTTTATCATATTTGGTCACCCACTGATGTTGGTAGTCTTGAACTAAGACATCGATGTCAGCAATACTTACTACCAACATCAATGACATAATTTATATTAATAATCTTAAAATTAGAGTTTTCAACCCCAACCACCACCCTTTGGATTACACCCTAAGTCTGGGGCAACTTAGAGATCATGTATATCTCCCTAACCATGGCAACAAACCTTGGAGATCATATATATCTACCTAACCGTGATAACCAACCTTGAAGATCACTTAAATCTCTGCCCGTAATGACTCTGACTAGAGATCATGAATATCTCCTCAACCATTGACCCTTTTGAACAAACCTTACATTGCTTGTCTTGACCGCTTATGATACCTCACTATAGTTTGATATTGTATACACATATGTATATTAGGTGTTTTGGATTGTGCCCAAGCTAGTCCTATCACCTATAACCTTTTGTGTTTATCAAGAGCACTTTTTACCTTAGATACCTAGAACACATGGACCATTGGAGCTATAAATTTGGCCTTTTTAACCTTATCATCTATCACTTACAAGCTATGATTTGATTATTTATATCTAAGTCTTCCTTACCTTTACTTGTTATTGATTGTGTTAACTATAACTCATAGTAGTATACATGCAAGTAGTGATGTTACCATGTTCTCACTCAACATCTACCCACCCAATTAACTCCTTATCAAATTGGTACATAATTCCATATTCTCCTCCATCAGTTCCCATTTTGAGGAGGGATACTTCATCCCATACCTAGAGCATCCAACACCTATTTTTTTCTTGTAACTTATTAGTACAAATTACAAGACAAAAAGGGGAAAATGTAGACACCAAAATTATGTCACACATGTGTGTAACTCCCTATGTCGAAACCCCCCTCGATCCCATTTTAATAACTAGCCTTCTTAACCCATGTTTTCACCCCTCACACATTTAATTAATTTTAAAATATTTAATTGAGTTAATTAAAAACTACTTATTCCACCTTACCTAGCCACCTCATCTTGACACTAATTATTACCCTCAGAGTCACCTCAAGACCTAGCCCCCTAATCCTAACTACCCATGAATTATTCTCACCTCTAACATAAATTCCTAACTAACTACATTCTTCTTAACCTTGCATTTCTACTATTTTATAACAGACACCATAGTTGGAAAGAGAAGGAATATAAAATAGGCTAAAAATAGCCTTGTTACCTATTCTCATGCCACTGACATCAATTAACCCTTGACTGACATTGGTAGGATCACCAACGTCAGTTACTTAAGCCAAATTCCAAGCTAATATTCAGGTTAGTAGAAATCAAAAAAATAATCATTCACATATAGGATTTGGCATTTGATTTTCTACATCTAGGCTTACTATTACTCTATACAAATTAGTCTAGATTAGGAATTGATATACTACATAAAGCTTGGATTCTTATAAACTAGCAGCATAGGCTTGCCTTTTCTTTTCATGTATTGCTTCAACACGCTTCATCAGAGCCATCTATTTGACACTCATAGTTCATCCATTTCACTAGATAAGTATATCTCTATGTTTTGTAATTTATTTAAATAGTCATTTTACAATTACTTTACATTATATTATTTATCATTTTGTAAACATCTCAACTCTCCCTATGAAGGATTTTTAAAACTCCTTCACCTATTTCCCTCTACTTCAAACATACCAACCCTTTATCTAAACCCACCTGAGTCTTACCCACTCCCTTATGACTCTTTCCAACCTCACAAATCTGACCAACATCTACCTCTTAGCTCAAAAAATTCTCTTGTAACTTTTTGATAACCTACTACCCCTATAGACATCAGTCATATTTCCTTACCAACATTGGTAGCCTAACTGATGTTATTGATTATGTATTTCTACCAACTTCCCTAAGCCTACCTGAAAAACTTCCTAAAACATAAAATAACTCACATTACCTACATTGTGCCACTCACTACTACACTCAGACTATAAGAATGGTACAAATATCTCTCTTACTCTCTTTTTCATTTTGTAATTTATTATCATTTTGTCTCAAAAAGTGGACTATCACCCCTAAAGAAGTTTGACACTTCTAGGAACAAGCACGTAGTTTGATAGGCCACTCATATATCTACTAACAAATATTTTTGTTAGTAGTGCTTTCTTATTCATAAGTAGTCCTCCCTAGCCAAAGAGGAGTGCTCAACACCATCTGGATATGGTGCGTAACCAATCTAGGTTTTCTCTAATCTCTAATCCATACCCTTCATCTCTATTTCTCCTTAAACATCAAATAAAATTAAAATTAAGTGAAACACAAACTTCACAATCATCCTTATGAATAGGATGGATAATTTTTAATCTTCTAGCTTTGGGAAAAAAAACATGCTCACCTATGAGAAAATTTGTAATGAGCCTATCAACCCAGTAGTTCCTATTAGGTCTTATCCTCCATAGTGGGAACTTTCAAAGTTTATGAATTTTTAAAATAAGGAGGATCCTCAAAAACACCTTTGAGCTTTCAGACACGCTTACTACCTTATAACACATGATGATTTTCTTCTTATTAATACTTTTCCTATGTCATTAGTTAGACCTACCCTAGATTAGTGCAACTCAATTCCACAACATTCCTTATTCTCATTTGGGCATCTATCCCAAATATTCTTAAAACACTTTTCTATCAATATCATGAGGAAAGTCACTATCAATGACCTTTATGCCATCTGATAGTTTGATGATGAATCTATCATTGACTTTGTGGCTATAAGGAGGAGTCTCATCAGTCATCTCACCTTTTCACTTTTGTAACCTAAGCTAATCAAGTTATTCATGAGAGCATATGATAAACACATCTTGTCAATGTTATAGGTACAAATATTTTAAAATATTTGATGAGGCCTTTTTGATGGACCATAAACTATAAATTAGATCCCTAGAAGAAAGGAAAGTTAAATTTTAGAATAAAAAATTTAAACTTGATCCCTATAAAGGGACTAACATCAACAATAAAACCAAAGGAATTATTAATGACATAATTGTAAAATCAACACCACCTCAAACTAAAAGTGAATGTAAGCCCTCCACCTTGTAGGTATAACCTCAAAAACTATTTACATGCTTTCCCCTATGACAATATACACCTTTAGGAGAATCATATGCATCTATTTTAGATAAACTTTTAAAGGCATCTCTCATTGAGATTCCTCTCATCAAACCTTTTGATGATTTTCATCCTAAACCTAGTTGGTTTAGGGAAAATGACTTTTGTAACTTTCACCATGTAATAGGTTATGACATCAAAAGATGTCATTATTTCAAGGGCCTGGTACAAAATCTTATCAATCAAGGTGAATTATAACTAGATAACCCTAACATGCCCACAAACTAGTCTATAGATATATTTAGGTAGGTGTTCCTTAATCATGCTTCCACATCAAATTTTATGCAAGTTAATTTAGGATCTACCTTAGAACATGAAAATCATGTAATTAATATAATCCATGACTAGATTCTACTTGAAGAAGTTAATAGTACCCCTATACATAATCTCCTTATAGTAGACACTTTTTAGCCATTCAAACTAAGTCAAAACATCTTGAAAAATTCCTCAAGTTTTTTGGATCTCATTGTTTGGGATCCACTCGAGGAAACCATATCTAAAAATGCTTAAGAACTAAAAGAGGAAAATATTATCAGGGAAAATATTTCATTAGACTCTACATAAGATACATATATTATTCCTTGCATCATTTAAATACCTACATATAGTATACCTATTCCCTCTAGTTTATTATCCCCCAAAGAAACTATCATGTTACCCCAAAATAGCTCAAGACCAATTCCCCTCATTGCTTAGAAGGAACTAAATCTTAGAGAAAGCAAGGGAAAAGCCATAGATGTCAAAAATAAAAACCTTAGGGCCCTAAGAGGTAAATATTTACAACATCCTCCTATTATTATTGAACATGTTAAAAAGTATATCCCCACTACCCCAAAATATATTCAAAAAGGAAATGTGCCACTACCACCTATTTGGACAAGATCATCTATATTAGGACCCCATACTTTAGCAAGAATAAAATCCACTATCATATAATCCTCTACTAAAGCACATGCACCATCATAATGGGATCTTCTCACCATGATCATGCCAATACATAACCCATTAAAAACATATTATCCATAAGGTTTAGGTGTAATAACATATCCTAAACATAAAGTACCTATATTAGGGACCATTCAAATAACTAGTTCAAAAGGTCAAGTTTCAAAGTTAGATACCTCTTCCCTACTAGTGCCTCAAAAGATTGAAAATCCTAGTTAATATCTATTGAAAGGGTCTTATTCTAAGATCCTAGATCATCTTCTCCAAACCTCCCTTATCATGATACCACCTGTAAATCCTATCAACCCTCATATTCAGAAACCAACATGGTATAGAGAAAATAGGACATGTACATACCATTGAATAATAGGTCATGACACAAAAATTTGTAATGCATTAAAGGTCATGGTCCAAAACTTATTAGAATAAGACAATCTCTTAATGGAACAATTAGATCATGACCATCCCCACTATCAAACTCCTAGGGTTACATCCACCTCAGGAAGTAACACATTACCCACAATATTAGAATAAGATGTAAAAGAGGATAAAACCTTTTATAAAGCTTAGTATCAATCTCTCCCTCTAAATCTAGATGATTTTGAGAACACAACAAATCCCCATTTATTTTATATAGATGTAGTTCATATAGTTGTGTGATCCCAAACATAGGGTCATAAGACCCACAATCATGAAAAAGCCAAAGTGACTATTGCCAAAGCACTAGTTCCTACCACAAATAGTCCAACAATGTCTGATTTGAAACATAAATTTTCTATTTTAGGAAAATCACAAAACAACAATGCTTCAAAACTCATACAAATATTTGTTCTAAAATAGCTTCATTAGCTTTTGATCAATATGTCTCTATATGAACTTGTCCAAAATTATCTATGGCATTACAAGGCTATAATATAAGCCTTATAGGCCACTAAGATATAAGTTGATAAACCCCATCATTTATCAACTTTCATTACATCACTTCAAAAACCCTTATCCATAACATTCCATGATTCATAAATACTACCCTTATAGCCTGATGACCAGAATCTTGCACTATTTATAATTGCCCAGATTGATCAAAATCAAATTAAATGAGTCATGATTGATAATGGTGCCAATATAAACATCATTTCCTCTCATTCTTTTAAATAATTATAACTACCTAAAATAATTATATCCCAATCCCCACCATTCTATAAGCCTTTAATGATAGCATCTCCCCTGTATTAGGAATAGTAGTCCTTCACATTCAAGTAGGTGTGCATGTTTTCCCCAAATTATTTGACATAATGTAAGGGGAGTTTCAATACAGGATTCTCTTAGGGCATCCTTGGATATACACTATGAAATGCATCACCTCTACCTTGCAATGATGTATTAAATTTTAACACAAAGGTAAAATCCATAATGTCCCAATTGATCCCCATCCATTCAAATCTTGAAACCTCACCTTTCACATCAATGATGTCTTAATTCCATTACAAAGTGCTACACCATCATCATCCAATGAAACATCTACTAGTAAGATAATCCCTGCATCAAAAATTGGTAAGGAGTCCATTGATTTTTGTATTTCAACAACTTTCAATTAGAGAGCAAAATTTACTAACACTTAATGCTCTCCCTACTCTATAAGAATATGGATGTCTAGATAAACATTAGGCTTATCGTCTAAATTTGGGGGAAATTATTCCCTTTAATCCACCTTTCCTCTACACCCATTTTATCTATGGGGGATTCAATTAGTCTTCTTTAAACTTATTTAACCAGATCCATCCTAAACCATTTACATCAAACTTTTCATTCCTCAATAAACCCTAATTTTCAAAGACATACCTACAATAGTGTGCTTTGAAGGGTTTTTGCATAGCAAGCTATGAACAAGGCCCACATGAGGTTGTGTTGGGAGATTTTAGAAAACCCCATGAAAAACATAGCCTCAATTTCAAAAAAAATCCCAAAACTACCCTAAAGATTACTCTCCTTCCCATCTTTGAAGAGGATACATCATCCTCACCATCCAACACCCCTTATTCAATTGATAATGTCATATCCATTTCTCTGAAATCCTTTTTATTCAATTCCATTACTATATAACCTCTCATCTATCACCGTGATGGAGAGGTCTGAACCATTCTGCTATCTTACCCAAACATGATAGTCCCAGAAATTCCCACCATCCCTATTCTTTAGTATTAGGATAATGGGTCTATCTTAACTCATTTGGGCACTAATAACTCCCATCTATGTAAATCTCTTCTATATAAAACCTCTAGTCTATTAAATGAGGCCACTACTGATGTTAACATATGAACCCATGAGACTCTACAAATAGTTAAGGTCAATAAATCCTTAGATCCCCAAGAATATCAGGATTTCATCACATTTATAATATAGCATAATGAAGCATTCACTTGGTCCTATAATGATATGCCTGGTATCGATCCCATTATTGTCATACATAAAATTGTCATGTTACCTAATGCTAAACCTATAAAGCAAAAGATGCATCCTTATATGGTGCTCTTGGTCAAGGAATAGTTACAACATCTTTTATATTTTAACTTTATCCAACCTATCGATTACTCTCAATGGGTATCTAACATTTTCCCTATCACCAAGCCTATAGGAGTACTCTACCTTTATACTAAATTTGAAGACCTTAATCTCTCTTGTTCAAAGGATGATTTCCCTCTCCCTAATATTGACCAATTAGTGGATCTAACCACTAGCCATGAAATATTGTCACTAATGGATGGTTTCTCTAGATATAATCAAATCCTCAACACACTAGAATACCAACATAAGACTTCATTTATTACTCTTTGGGGGACCTTCTACTATCGAGTTATGCATTTCATCCTAAAGAATGTAAGATCCACCTATAAAAGATCCATGACCTATATCTTCCATGATATCATCTTTAAAATTATTGATGATTATGTGGATGATCTCCTTGATAAATAAAAATAATTAAAGGATCACTTTCCATCCTAAAAGTTATCTTTGCTCACTAAATCCAATTTTGTGTCTGTCTAAATTCTAAAAAATGCATTCTTGTAGTATTGATGGGTAAGCTCCTACGATTTATTATCTCTATCCATGGGATATAATTCAACCCTACCAAAATAAAATCCATATTATAAATGCCATCCCCATCCAATCTTAAGTGGATTCATAGTTTTCAAGGTAATTATAATCTATCTATCATTTCATCTCCTAGTTATTTGATTAATGTCAACCATTCCATCACCTTCTAAGAAAGGATATACATTTTAAATGAGATTCTATTTATCAGGAGGTTTTAGAAGCTCTTAAGATCTACCTTATTTTACCACCCATTCTCACTCCTAAAAAATAAGGACAACCATTATTCTTGTATATTTATACTACTGATCATGCCCTTGGAGCCATGCTTGCCCATCATGATGATCATTATGAAGAGCAGGTGGTTTACTATATCAATCACACATTTGTTGACTATGACATTCATTATTCTCATATGGAGAATTTTTGCCTAGCTTTGGTCTTTATTTCTTCTAAGCTTTAACATTATTTTCTTAATCACAAAACTTATGTGGTCATGAACACCGATCCCCTAAAGTTTATACATTTCAAGCCTTATCAAAATCAAGGAATAACCAAATGGCTTATTATTTTGGTATAATTTGATCTAGAGTTTATCCATCAAAAGTTAGTTAAAAGGTCAAATTATTGTTGATCATCTTGTTGAGGCACCTCTTTCTGATAATCAACCAATTAACTATGAATTCCTAGACAAATCTATAGCCTCAACATCTCAAAAAGATCCACAATATCAAATTAATTAATTATTTGATGGATCCAAATTTGAGCATGGTGGGGGAGTTTTAATTATCCTAATTCCCCTTAGGGGACACCTATCCCTCTATCCTTTAATCTTAATTTTGACTAAACTAATAATATGGCAAAGTATGAGGCTTTAATCATAAGTCTCCAAATCACTTTATCCTTGGGTATTAAAACACTTAATATTTATGGTGATTCACAACTAATTTTCAATCAAATTTAAGGAATATATCAATGTAAGAATGATATCCTTCATAATTATTAGACCTTGGTCGATTAGTTACTAGCCACTTTCAAGCATTATGCTATTCAGGCCACTCCTTGATCAACTAACAAGTTTTTAAAAACTATGGATTCCTTTGCCTCCTTTATCCCATCTTAATCTTAGGAATCTAAGTTTTTTGTCCTTATTTATAGGATTAATCAACCTTCCTTTACCAAAAATGGCCTTCCTTCCATCCATAGTGTGGAGGAAATCCCATCAGATCTTTGGTACACATAGATATTTGATTACCTATCAAGGGAGATTATTCCTCTAGATCTATCTAGAAATGGAAAGCAATTTCTAGCATTGTGTCACACATTTTGTCATACTATGGGGTGTTATTTATAAGCATGGTTTTGACAATATCCTTCTTCATTGTCTCTAAAATCATGAAGCTACCCTCACTATCAAAGAAGTTTATGATGGGTCATGTGGTAGACATTTCAGTGGCCTCACCATTTCTAAAAGAATCTTATGATTGGGTTATTATTGGCCCACTTTAAATTAATATTATTATGAATACGTTAAGAAATGTATCAAGTGTTAGCAACATACTAACCTGTCCCATGTCCCTATTCAAGCAATATAGGTAGCTCAAAACTTTTGGATTTTTTTACCAATGGGGGCTTGATCTTATAGGTCAAATCAATCCTAAGTCTTCCTAGCATCATGGATTTATCATTACCACTACTGATTATTTTAATAAGTGTGTCAAGGCTATCCCCCTTATCTCAACCAAAGTAGACAAAAATGTTGAATTTATTAGTGAGTATATCATTTTTTGCTTTGATGTCCCTCATAATATAATCATAGATAATGGAAAATATTTTACAAACAAAAATGTTCAAGAGATCTATTATTCCTTTGGCATTAAGCTCAAATTCTCCTCACTTTACTATCCTCAAGCCAATAGATAAGCCAAGGCATCCAATAAAACTCTTGTCAAAATCCTAATTAAAGTCATTAATGAGGTAGGAAACAACTGGCATCTTCATGTTCCCTTTGCCTTATGGGCTTATTGAACTAGTATTTAAACACCTATAAGTGATAATCCTTTCTCCCTATTATATCATATTGAATTTTTCAAGTTTAGATTCCTTCCCTTCGCATCTCTCTGAAAGATATCATTTATGAGGATGACTTCTATCAAGAATGATTAGCCCAGCTCAAACTCTTGGATGAGAATTTTTTAGTTTCCCTTGACCATTTTAATTTATATCAAGAATGAATAAAGCATGCCTATAACAAACATCTAAAAAATCATGAATTTAATCTTGGAGACATTGTCTCTAAGTAAAATCAACATGTAATTAATATGGAAAAAAATAAAAGGGTGAAATTTGCTCTGAATTGGCTCAGACCATACATTATCACCCATAAGTATGGATCTGGAGAATATCACTTGGATTCTCTTGATGGAAAATTAGGATGATAACCTCTTAATGAATTACATCTACATCCTTTCTACTATTAATAAATTTTAATCACATTGGTCTGCTTAGTTTAGTTCCTAGGTTTCTTATCCCTCTTATTCTTATACTAAATAATGATATTTACAGACATGTGGTTATCCAATAGCATTGCCCATTTTTAAACCTTAAATATGAACACCCCATCTCTATTCATAGCATGTTATAATTGGATAAGCTTTACCTATAATGAGAAGGAGCTCTAAATCATTATTCCCTGAAATCCCTCCCTATCACTAATTCATTTTGAGAATAGGTGTTTTATCTTGTGTATCAAAGCTTTGGGAAATTATCCTAGGATACCTAAGGCCAATCCATCATTAATTAATAATATTGGGATAAAAATTCAAATTAAATCATCTATAAAAGAAAATCAAAATGAATAGATTACTGCCTCAAAGGATAGCCATGTAAATCCACAAAATTTGTAAAAATATACAAAATATCAAAAGCACAGATTGATTCCTCAAAGTACATCTATTTCAAAAAGTATATCTCAAAATATATACCACTCCATTGAAGGATTGCTATCATGCATAAAAATATCTCTAGAAAGCTTCCTACATTGATTAGCTTTCTTTAATTTAGTAGACTTCCCACATTGATTAGTCTACATGGATTGGCACAAAAGGATTCTAGATTTGACCTTAATTTTGGGTATGCAATATGAAAGCATCTTCTTCTTAGAATCCACTATCTATCAAATCATTAAAAAAATCTCAAAATCTATAAGATCCTAAACTTAGTTGACCTAAGGTTGTTAGAATAGTTATTAGAAATAGGTTAAGGATGCATATGCATTCCTTTCAAGAATTTTTATTGGGTCATAGTATGATCCAATAAAGAGTAATAGGCCCTTTTTAAATTAAATAAATTACACATTTTCCACATATATTAACAAAATATCCTAATCTAATAATTCAAAAATACATAAACATGAAATCAGTAATTTATATATGGAATCCCTAATAATCATGGTCCATAAACACATTTTATCATAATCTATAATGTAATCCAAATTCCATAATCATAATACAAAATCATAATTTAAGACATTTTACAATTTTAAAATCCATAACCCATAATCACATTTCATAAAATCTATAATTCATAATCAAATATACCTTCATAATCCATAAGCATTTTTTAATCAACTCATTAAATACATAATCACATAATCAAAGTCACATCCATATTAATTTAATCATGAACATTTTAAGCATTAATCCATATATCAAAATCATATCCATTATAATATAATAATAATAATCCATAAACATTTTATAACATTTAAATCCATAATCAAATAATCTAATCATACCACATATAAATCCATAATCCATAACTTATAATCCATAAAAAAATCCGTAACCCATAACCCATAATCCATGAACATTTTAAATTTAAACCCATCACATATAACAACCATAATAAATTACATCATCTAATATCATAATCATATAATCCATAAAATTTAAACATCTATGTAATCATAATCCATGAATATCCATAATACATAAGCATAATCCATGAACATCCATAATCCATAATAATAAAATCCATAACAACAACATAATCCATAATCATGAAACATATAATAATCAGTGTACATTAAAGTATTTGTATATATGTTTATGGCTCTTTGAATAGTAAAAATAATATAAATACATAACCTACTATGTAAACTAGAGATTTCTCAGGTGGATACTCACTAAGGCTCTACCCCCATCTCCAAACCCATTTCCATCTCTATCCCTATCCCTATTTGTCCTCTAAGATACACTCCCCATGCTCATTGACCCTATGTGCATGCACTTGGAAGACCTACCTTATGTGGATATATAATTAACATATCAAGGAGTCTATGGAATCTAATCTAAAATTATCTTCTCATAGTATCTCATCTCTACCACCAGTTCCCTATATCACTCAATGCTCACTATCCCCGCCTATCTAGGGTTCAACCCTACCACCTCTCCAATAATTTTCAATAATGACTATCTCCCCTACCTCCTCCTTAGAGTGTCCTTCTCTTCTCTGTAGTAATCTTATTCCTCCACCACCATATCATGACTCAACTACAATGTTTCAAATCCCACCTATAGAATATCCAATCAGGTCTATATTATGTCCCGCTCTATCCACACTATGGTCAAGGCCCCCTATGCTATAACTAGATATCCCTATAAGGTGATACACTAGGCCCTGAATGCATCCCTCTCTATGATAAGCTTAGCTACATCTATCTCCTCCTCCTCTATCTCCTCCTCTCCCCCATCCTCCTCATCTCCCATCTCATCCTCAACCTCTTCCTTGGCCTCTTCCATTTCCTCATCCCCTCCCTCCTAGCACGGATGCACCACCCTATCCTACCTCAATGCCCACTACTTATCCCACCATGATTTATATGTGGGAATGCACCCTACATCTTCCACATCCTCTCTTATTGGCACCTACTCCTCCTCTACAAGGACATCTCCAATGACTAGTGCTAGAAGCTCCTACTTTGTCTCATATTGCCTATATATGTGTGGGGCACATGGAATGTCTTATACTAACCTAAACTACCACCACACTAATTCAAAATGGAGGTAATTAGGTACTCCATCCTCCTTCCCATTACCCATCTCTCCCTTCATAGGCACGTGATCTCTACCTCCACCCCAAGACATGTATGAAATTTTAGATATGGTCACCAAATGATAGCTACATCTCTCAACCCCTCTAAGACCCCTTTATAGTAATCAAGGTCTCACGTGATACCATTTGTAAATCCTCATATAAGATTAGCCTTCCATCATAGGAAGGCTACAATATGCTCAATATCATACCACGATATTTATGGGGTACCAATGGGCTACACTATCCTGATGTGCTCATAAGACCAACACTATAAATTAACAATGGCATCCAATCTATATCTCCTATAGGTCCTCCAACCCCAAATCTCCTTATAAATATGTACCATTAGAGTAGATGCCCATGTAAAAACTATATGATTATCTAACATGTATGTAACTACACCTGTTAAGCTCTATGAAAATCTACCCCCTATGTTTGGGAGTGCATAGCAGGATATCACTAACATCATCATGGTGAGAATGGCTTTACCTATTATATTATCTCTATATAGAGGCTAAAAGTGAAACCACCAATAATAAATCTGATATCATCTACATCATCACTATATAGGCATGTTATTTTTTCTCCTCATCCCTACTCATCTATAGGTACTATGGGAGCTCCCTACATTAGAAGTCAAAAAATCTAGTAGATGTCCTCCTCTATAATGGTCATTTTCCTAGTCAAAAGCTAGAAAGTCCTTGTCATAACATCCCAATGCTCTAATAAATCCACTAGCAACCCCATGTCTCTATGGATGAATCTATAGTGGCAAACCCCTCCTAGGCCTATAGCCTCTAGATGGGCCCAGTCGTCATCACCTAATTACTCTCATAGTTACTCTAATAAGGGTGGCACTCAATCACATGTCCATAGTAAAACATGTGCCTATCACAAACATCCCCTACAATCCTAAAATATCCTAACAACTCTAACTTATCTTAACTCTTAACTCTACTCTAATCCCTTCACATTTTTGTGTGAATCAACACTGATCCCTTATAGATCAGTATTATTTCATCTGGATTAGCACAGTTTGTATGAAATGATGTCAATTACTTATGAATCATCACTGATTCACTATAGAATTAGTGATGATTATTGAACACCACTTACCCATAATCCTAGATCTATCTTAAACCCCAAAAATCCTAAAAAATTCAAAAATTCAAAAAATTAATAAAAGAATATACCTACCTTGTCATGTGAGCATCATCATCACTTTAATCCACATTTATTATAGCTCATCTATTATTTTCTCATCCCATATATTAATCCATTTTTCAAACCTATCACCCACTCCTTAGCCTCCATCAAATCCTAATTTGAGGGGGATACCTCCTAACATAAACCTAGGGCAATGGACCTCTCATGATTTTTGTCTCATAGCATGTATTCCATATCACTCCACAAAAAGGGGCATATGTAGATATTATATTTTTATACCCTAATATATGATTAATTAGGTATCAAATGTCCTTATTTTTATTAAATATCCTAATTAATCCCTATAATAAGGTTTAGTATATTTACCATTTACAACTCGGTAACTTACCTTTATTATTACCTTTCTACCCCCCCCAACCTCCTAAATCCATTAATAACCTAAGGAATATACCCCCTAACCACTCTACCCCCATATAGTGTCATTACCAAAAACTCCACATGTATCAAAGATAATTTTACCTATGGTTGAAATAAAGGTGCCAATTTGGGTGAATTGGTGATGATTCTTTGGATCGACATCGATCCATAAATACCCAACCACCCTTTGTATTCAGGACCCAAAAACTCAAAATCTCAAATTGTTGCTAAATTTATTGGATAATTAGAGATGTCCCTAATAACACTCTACTATAATTTTACTATGTTCAATCGATATCTTCTTTCACAATCTTGAAAGACTACCTGTGTTTGTGGATAATTTTTATTTTGCTTGTAAATAGAACCAAGGTAAGTCATCATGTTTTATTGTTGTTATTTTATATCAATTATTCTATTATTATCATACTATGTAATCCTTATAATACCATTTACATCCCTGTGCAGTATTATATTAGTCTCTTTTAGCCATTCTATCTCATTTATTCTCTATTTTAATTAAGCTCAATCATAGAGACAATCGATGTTGATTCATTCTAAATCAACACCAATTCTACATATCAGCACTAATTATATTAGGATCAACATCAATCCACTATGTTTAATTTTTAGAACTTGAGATATTTATCCTAGACCCTTGTCTACAATATTTACTGATTTCCTATCATTTGAATATGGACTTTGCATGTAGATGACTCTACCAAGCATAATACATGATGTAATCAAATATCAAAGATAATCCTTATAGTATCCCAACCCCTATTTGTTGATCAGAGTGACATATATTTTAAGCTAGCTCTCTACACTATTATTTATTCTCTCTCTTGAAAAGACTAAAGACTAATTAGTTGTCATACATAATGATATAGACTTCACTATAAATTATTGGGATGAATATTATGCTTATATTGATAGCTTAATCAAGGATTAAATCTTATTTATCATTATTATCATATATTTTATCTATTTTAATTTCATATATTATTTATCCACTTGATTTTTTAAACAAGTGAGTTGACATCCATTTTAGGAAGCTCACAAATTCCCAAGATTGGTCTCTGACTAGGCAACTCACCGTATTATTTATTAATCTATTTTTGTCAAGTGTTTATATGTATGCAAGTTATTCTTCCTAACCAAAAAGAAGCTCCCATAGTCTCTAGATTGAAATTAGTTTACAACATCTTATAATCCATAGGTATTCCCCATAAACCCTATTTTCATTTGATTTTTTAGTAAGTAATATTTAAATTTAAAGAAAAACAAAAAAACTTCTTAAACATGAGAAAAGAAGGGAGAAGAGAATCTTGTAAATTTGAATAAATTATCATTGTCTATAAAAGCAATGGCAAAAACTTAAAAATCTTGCTTAGTATATTTAATATAACAAGTATAATTAATAAATTATACATTATAGTCTTATTTTCATAATTGAGGTAATAAATTCAATTTCAAATCAGGAACCAGTAAGACATCATGAAATTCATCATTAGGTATTTTGACATTTCTTATGGCTTCAACATTATAAGAAACCTGATTTAAAAAATTTAAATGATTTTTAGAAAGATATAATTCTTAAAAAGTAAATAATTAAGCATTATATGTCATATGTTGAGTAACACTAGAATCAACAATCCATTCAATAAGAGAAGCACACGAAGCACACATAAAAGTAGCTCTAGTATTAGACTTTTGTTTTGCTTGAGTCTTATTGTTACTAGCACTAGTAGTATCATTGACCTTAATCTTCCACTTTTTATATCACATTTATTTTTAAAGCAGTGATCTTTATCATGAGTGTTTTTATCACAATAATTATAATCTAACTTTTTCTTAGGTTTAGAGTTATATTTGTTATCTTCTTTTCATGTGTATTATTGGAATTAGCATATTCTTTGTCATTATTTTATTGATGTTTAGAAATAAAATCATGTTCATTAGTATTAATACTATCAAATTGAATCAATTTTTATTTTTATTAATGAAACAAAGTACCAAATAATTCAAATGTTAACATAAAAGATAAATTAAGAAAAACTAGATATTAGTAATAAACTATTGAAAAGGTCAAGGCAAATATTTTTTCATGATAATATGATTCAAATTTAAATAAAAAAGTTTAATACCTAAACTAACTAGTTGAGAATGCAAAGAATGAAATTTAATCAATAAATCATCCATAGTTTTGAAGTCATTATACTTTACATCAAATAATTGATTCTAAATTTGAATTTTATGCAATTCATTCACAATGTCATAAATAGATTTAATTTTATACCAAGAAGTAGAGGCAAGTAAACAACCGTCAATAAGGACATTAAATTTAGGGGTCACAGCCATGCCAATCAATTCTAAGGCCTTTTCATTTTTACCTTGCCATTTTTTTTGAATTTTGGTGGAGGTAGTCTTTGTATCTAGTTGACGATCTATGTTATCTACTATGCACACCAAATGTTTGAAAGTAAAGATATATTGCATACACAATTTTTATAAATGTTAATTTATGGATATGAGTTTAAATTTGAGAAAAAATTGAGTCATTGTGCCTTGAAATCTCATCTAATGATAAAAATTTGAATAGGCAAAAATAATCACTTAGGCAACAAAGGCATAGGAGGAGCAAGAAACCAAAGGAAAAACTTTGTCTAAATTCAAGAGAGATAACTAGTAATAAATGAGAGCTAGAAAAAAAGATAGAGAATTATAATAAACTTTCCAAATTGATATGGAAAAAATAATATCAACTAAAAAAAGATCTAGATTTGGTATAAAAACTTAAATAGAGGACCTTTTTTTTAAAAAACAAACTTATTGTTTTTATGTTATGAGAAATAAGGAAATAATATGAGCAGAACAATGAGAATATTTCCTTGGTTTATTTTAAAGATATTAATTAAAGGAAGGAAAATCTCAATACTTTAAGTGTGAGTTTATGTTTTTGAAAACTTTTTTATTTAAAGTGTTTGATTAAATAATATTTATTTTAAAATTTAAAAAAATCCACCAATGCATGAAAGCATTAACCAAAAAACTAAAAAAGAAGAAAATATCTTATGCACCTTAGAGTTTTTGAGTTAAAAAAAGGTGAATTATAAAAATTATTACTTAATATGCCTTATGCATAAGAGGCATATGGACAGAAAAAGAAAAGAGATTTAAGTTAAATGAATGTTAAAGGTGAGATGCCTTATAAAGAGACTAAGGTGATTTATCAACAACCAAAAGCTATATAAAGAAGATTACCTGAGGTTAAGAAATTTTGAATAAACAAATGTTTATTTATAAGTGTAACCACTTACCAAGAATTTAAAATTATTTAGACATCTTTGCAATGCTTCTAAAGTGTTAGACCAAATGAGGTGATTTGCAAAAGAAAATTTGAAAAACTCTTTTCAAAAAAAAAGTCTGAAGAAAATGTATGATGTCAGAAAGTAGCAATGCACAATAGAGAAGAAGATAAATAAAATAAAAGTGTACCTAAAATTAATGATAAAGTCACTATAGAGGAATTTAAAATTTGTGTTTTGACCAGAGTAGACTAGGAGAAACTATGGGACAATGTATAGGGTAGAAAGGTGAAGGTACTAGGTAGAGGATGCCATAACTGATAAAAAATGGCTTTGGAGAAGTGACACCAGCTATAAAAGAGATGATCCAAGAAATAGGACATAGGTAGGAGAAAAGAAAAAAGGAAATAATTGCTAGGGATAGGGATGTAACACAAAGATGGTGGATAAAAGAGCTATGATTGGCACAAAACCTTCTCCAAGAGGGGTGTTGACCTGAGTTTTCTCTCTCTTTCTAAAAAAACTCACACAAATAATAGATCAGATCTACTTATTGATTAGAATAAATAGAATATGAAATCAAAATTTGTAGAAGTATTATTTTTATTTTTAATATTTTGAAGTGATTGAGCAAAACCTCTCTCTCTCTCTCTCTCTCTCTCTCTATATATATATATATATATATATATATATATATAAGGCATAGATTAATTAAGGAGAAAAAATAATATGTAAAACACATATATTAAAAGTTTTTAATGCACATTAGTAAAAAGGACTAAAAAAATCTAATTTTAAAGAAAATAAAAGAAAGTTTTTTTTAAAACTTTAATGTTGCTAAAAAACTATAAGAAAGAGTTAAAATCCACTAAAAGTAATCAAGGAGGGAAAAAATGTATTTTAAAAAAACTAGCAAGGGTTAGAGACCTTACAAAAAAACTAGAAATTCTCCTTAAAAAATCTGCATACTTTTCAAAAAAACATCATTAATACAACCATAGCTCTAATAACATGAAGGATTTTAACCCAAGAATTATCATCTATGACATAACATTAAAGTGAAATAAAAATAAGAATGCACAATACTAAGTTACCTCTCAAGAGCAAACCATAATGGCAAGAGTTTTAAAGTGAGAAATCAAACATATCAAAGAAAAACCCACATAATCTTATTAGAAGGATTGTAACCAAAATCTCCACAAGTATAAGATTGAATCAAGAACACAGGAGAAGAATAGAGAGATCTATGAGATTATAAGTGAGGAAAAGAGGAGAGGAAAGAATATTTTATAGATCTAAAGGAGGAAAATGGGAGTTACATAGAATTCTATTATGACCTTACAAGCCCCTAAGTGTGTGTCACTTGTGTACTAGTCCCTTACAAAGAGAAGGGAGGTGTGTGTCATTTGGGGAAAGGAGTTACTCATGAAAGTAACTCAAAAATCCTAAGGGAGCACAACAAGGTGAGTTAAACCTCATAGAATCCAAATTTATGTGAATTAATCATTCACATAAATATAAATTTCTCATACATGAAAAATAAACTCAGGATAAAATAAATTATCTTAAATAAAGGGCAATTATAACAATAAAAGACATAAACTCATGTGAATGTATATAGAATCCTAATGCATGGGAAATAAGTACAAATGCAAATCTATCTACTTTTACAAAGGAGGAATAAATTTATGAATGCTTACTTTTGAAGATGAAGTTGTTGAGCCTCAATCTCTCCCTTGGCCAAGGTGCTTCATAAGAGGTTATTGTGGTATGTATGGATAACAAAGGCAATTTATTTCTAGGCTACACAACCTATCTATGCATATAAAATACTTCACAAATAAAGTATGAACCCTAAGCTATGATCCTCAAGTAGAATGGTGTATAAGCAGATGTGCAATATATATATATATATATATATATATATATATATATATATATATATATATATATATATATATATTGCACATCTGCTTATACACCATTCTACTTGAGGATCATAGCTTAGGGTTCATACTTTATTTGTGAAGTATTATATATATATATATATATATATATATATATATATATCCTCTTCTCTTTATTAAAAAATGACAAAATGAAAGTGTATATATAGCTAGATATAACCCTAATCCTTTCTAAAAAATTTATACATAGGGTTGACCTAATTGAATCTATATAATTATTGAGAAAAAATAATTAGGTCTTGGTCTAGGTTGGTCTAGGTCTACCAAGGGCTAGCCTAAACCTTAAATAAGTTTTGTTAATTATAGTATAGGGTCAATAGGGTTGACATTGTATCATAAACCATAAAAAATGAATTTAGGCTAGGGAAGGACTAATAAAGGAGGGAAATGACTAGAAGAAGGTAAAAAAAATGAGGCAAATCTTAGGGGAATGTTTTCAGGAGATGGATGGAGTGATAATAAGTGGTAATAAAGGGACAATAATCCTAAAAATCACCAATAATGTTCCCACCCCTTTCTAGGTACACCCCTTAAGGCATGTACTTAGAGAGATTGAGACAAGATGGGTTCTTAAAAGAGAGAAAGCATCGTTAATTGATAAAATTTAAAAATATTATGTGTATACACTTCTCATGTGTTGAAGTTGACCCTTCTTGATTATTTATGCCTATTAAGAAGGTTGAGGTGAGCTTTTGAGAAAAAGGAGTCATAAAAATGTTTGTTTTTTTATTGTAAATACTTCTATGAGGTCTAAAACACCTCACATTATGTCTCCCAACTCTTTTCCAAGAAATTTGACTCTTCAAATTTTCTAAAACATGTTATGTCCCATAATGAAGATTTGAGAGCTATTCTAAAATTTTGACCTTGAATTTTTATTTTGATGGATTCCCTCCATTTCCAAGGTATCAAATAAATGTGAAGGTATTATTCATAGTACCCTTGACCTATCAAAACCTTAAAACTTTATAATCAAACCCAAATTTACATATTTCATATTTTTTACAAAGTTGTATCTTGGTTTAGATGCATGTTTCCATCTTGATATCACTATAGACATACTTTGGAGAGGATTTGTGATAGGATTACCAATCTATAAAAGGTTATTTTAAGGTGTGATAGTTCATTTAAAATAATAAGAAACCAATTTCATTATGTTTTTTAATCAAATCTCAATCCTCCATATTTATGTTGACCCCTTAAGTCTCTAATCAAGCTTGTAGGTGCACAATCCACATTATTATGAATGTTTAGACCCTCTTGTCTACCATTTAAACCTTATTAATCTATTTTAGATATCTAAGGAATTGGGTATGATAGGTTATCATTTTATGGAGTTCAATTCAAACCTTCATACCTCTCCTTAATGCAAAAATATGCATCATTCTACCCATTTTTTGTGTATAGGTTGTAGGTGTCTATTTTGAGTTCAAGCCTATTTACCATCCCATCATGGAACTAGGATTTTCCCTTCAAATTTAATCCAATTCTATTTTTTATTTTAATTAATTATATATTTGACCTTGCTTGATATTGGGGTAAAATTAATTCTATCTTACCTACTTGAAGACCTCTAAAAAAAGAAAACATGCAAGTTTTATTATCAAAGACTCTCATTCTTCCCTACATGCTTGAAATGTTCTATTTGCATGAGTGAAAACCTTTTTCTTATGTCATTTTAAATCCTTATCAAGTGTAACTATGGAGTGTTATAAACTTTTTGGATGATTTATAAGTGTCCTCCACACTTTATTTAGTGCTTTCAATCCTTATTCATGTATACTATTTCCCAAACATCCAACATGTCTGCTCATTAGATTGTATTTATCCCATTTGAGGGATATGTGTTTGAAATGGTGTTATAAATATATTTGGAATGTGATTTAAAAAATTTAATGGCATGGAATAGAGTGAAATAGACTAGTGAAGATGCATACTATGTGCCTTACCCTTTTATGAGTCCAAAAACCTATCACAATATCAGCTTGACCCAAGACCTACCTAGATCAGTCCTAAAAAGCCATTTGGAGAATGGGTAGGGGTCCAAATGAGGATTTATGAGGTGTGAGATACTGGTACCAATGTTCACCATATACTTTGGATCTTAATGAATGTCCAAAAACATTTAAAAAGTACCATACTTGGCAGAACCTTCACCTTTTCAGTGGATACTAACCTACAACTTCATATTCATATTATGCATGAGTTATTTTATTACTTAAAGATGATTTATGGGGATTTTTTAAGGCCTTTAATAACTCACCCAACTTTTCATTTTCATCAAACAATTTTGAAATGTACTCAAATAGTGAAAACCATGTCTATGGGGTTTTAGAATGGTTTAAAGAGCTACAAATGCTCTTAATGTTTGTTCACAAAGGATGGTCCTTTAATATATAAATTGATGGAAAAAATTATAATTCCATTAGGCTCCCCTCATTTTCCTAATATATCTAGCTCCATTCACTCTCTCCTTCATGAACCATCCTCAAATTATTTGGCCTTCTTGAGCCTGCAAGTACCCTGATGAAGGAGCTGAGAGGGTTTTTATCTTTATTAGACCTATAAAACCTATAAAATAATGGTTTATAGGTCTTTTATTATGTAATATTCATTGGATATTCTATCCCACCTAGTTCCATTATTCTCTTGATTGGAGATATTTTGATCATGCATAGAAACCCATAAAAGCTCATCAAAATGCCTTCTCCATGCAATGGAGTTTGATAATTTGATGAATGACCTACTATATCATTTTTTTAGATATTCATGTAGTCTTCCATAAAATTTTAAATGAAAATATAATGTATATAACTCCTTTAACCTTCCTTTTCTTGCTAACACTTCACATTGAGCCATAATTAGAGTTGAATCAAAGAACAAAAGAGAGTTATGACTTTGATATATGTTATAAGAAGATATTTTAACATATTTTGTAACTTGTACAAATTATATATAGTATGAAATAATCTTCCATTAATTACACATGGCCTCAAGTGACCTCCTTGGCATGGTTCTACCCCTCACACTTTATTCAAAAGAAACATTACAAGGTTTCAACAAGCAAATGATAAAAAATAATAAGAATCCCTAATCTCTTCAATCTTACCTTAATTTATCCAAGCACTCAATAAATTATTACACTTATGATATTATTGATAGAGTTAAGTGTATTGACTCACTCTCTAGGTTAGACCATCCTATAAGTCCTCAACCACTTCTAATAAGAACACCACACCTCACCAAGGGCAAGACAAACTTAGAAAAAAATAATACCTCTCAAAAGGCTATAAAAAACATTAAATAATCCTTAATAACAAGTTTAAAACTGTAATGGCCTATGGTAGCTATTTTGGATAACATTTTTGGTGATCTCTAAGGGGTGTATGCCTTATATGCACCTATACCAATAGCCTTCATGTATACATTAGTCTATGGGTTCCCTTGTCAATGATTATTTGAGATCAAATTGAATTAAAAAAAACTTGACAACCCTTGAAACCAACTAAAATAGTTGAGTATTTCCTCCAACATGCACAACACAAAACATGATAGAGCACAACACAAAGCAAATGTGCAATAACACTTAGAAGAAGAAAAGACAAATAATCTACCATTAATTAACCTACTTTAATAACTTGAGACAAAACTTAACAAAACCATTGACTGGTAGATCAAAGTGGCTACCTTTTGTCACTAAGTTCATGTAGCTAGCAAGTTTGATGGCAGCCATGAAATAATATAAGAGGAAAAACTATATGATATTATTGACAAACTTTTATCTTTAAAATTCAACCTTGTACACCTCATCCATCTTGATTGAAGCATGAGTGATCAGAACTTTATGCTTAGACTGATCATAAACATGTTTAGGCTCATATTCATGTTATGAAATGAACGTGATAGGCAGTGGCTTCTCCTTATTAGCCTTCAACTGAGCTAAGTATTTGATAGGACATGCTATAATGATGTTAGACACTTCAACATTTTTTACCTCATGACAAACTTCTATCTCTTCATAATTTGATTGATCAATCCGAATAGATTGATATGCCTCTAGTAACATACTTCTCAAATTGGCTTCAATAGGAAAAGCTTCTTTATCCTTGAGAGGTTGAGGCCAATAGAGGTTTTCTTAATCTTTTAAGAGTGACCAAGTATCTATAAATTGGTTGAAAATTTTATAACCTACCTTTAATACCTCAAACAAATCATCATCAAGTGGAATGTATTGTTAGAATGGTAGGGTCAATGGGGCAAAATAAGGTTCACCATCAAGCCTTCTTATGGCTAGTCCTAACACTCACAGATGGGGAAAGGGCAAGCCACCCCTAAAAATCTATTAGTGGATGACATGGAGTTTGAAACCTCTGATATGATTTCTCAAATTCAATCAAACCTACATGGCCTAATACAAAAGTATGTGCAAGTCCAAACTCAATTGTCAATAATATAAAGGGAGTTTAATGGCATGAATAATCATTTTCACTAGATCATGACATAATTGGCTTCCATTTCATCTCATTTATTACTCAAAAAAACCCCACTTTTTCCTTTTGGTCGTCCTCCTCTCAACACTAACAAATCCAATACAAGGGTGAAACTGATGTTGCCAAAAGTGGACTTACATAATTTTTATGGTAAGGATCTACTCACTTGGGTCACTCAAATTGAAAATATATTTGATCTACACCAAACCCTTATCTCTCAAAAGGTGGTCATGGCATTTTTGTATCTAAAAATGGAGCCATTCATTTGGTATCATTAGTTGTGTGCTCAAAAGAAGAAGACTGGTGCTCATATTACATGGTTAATATTATCTGATGAATTGATGTCTCACTATCGAGACAATTTTCTAAAAACTACTTTAACTAGTTATCCAAACTATGACAAATGAGAAAAATGAAGGATTATATTCATCAGTTTTAGAATCTATGTTTATGTGTGGAGGACATCACTGAGGTAAATCTGACTAAACTTTTTTTGGGTGGACTAAAAGATAATATTTAATTGGAGTTTCATATGTTTAACCCCATAACTATATATAAATCTATACCAATGGCACACTTAAAAGAATAAAAATAAATGAGAAAATGTCATCCTTTCACTACTAGCTAGGAATGCACCTTCCTAAATCCATCACTGACTCAACCTACCAGATTGACACTACAACAAATTGATAAGAAGCATGCTAAAGGGTTGTGTTATGGTTATGACAAAAAATGGAGTAAAGGTCATCAATGTGCTAAAAATAAGTTATTTTACACTGAAGGGGCTGATGAGGATGAAGAAGATGAGGAGGCATCTAGTGAGGGTTTTAAAGGACTTGAGTATGAAGTTGTAGAATCTTAACCTACTATCTCTTGTCATGTTTTGTAGGTATTATAGTCCTTAGACTCTTAAGGTTGTGGGTTTCATTAAGAAACAAAATGTCATGGTGTTGATTGACTTAAGAAGTACACATAATGTTATCAATAGTAAGTTTGATGCTCATTTGAATGGTTTGATTGACCCATCCCCAAAATTTCAATTCATGATTGCAGATGGTGGTACATTTAATTATTCTAGAAAATTCCATGGTATTAAGTTAGCAATGGGGGACTATTTTCTAGATTCTCCTATGTTTTTCTATACTTATGGGTAGAATTGACATTATTTTGGGAGTATAATCACTCACTACATTAGGTATTATTGATATGAATTTCCAAGAACTATTCATGCATTTTTATTCTAAAGGCAAACTAGTGGAAATACGGGGATTAAGTTTTAAATCTCCACAAGTGATTAGTTCACATTAGATGATCAATATGAAGAAGGATTTGTGGAATACTTGTTTTCCATCAATGTTCAACAAACTAAGGAATCTACCCATCTTGATTTACAAAAAATATTGGATGAACATTCAGTTCTTTTTGGCCCCATGGAAAAAGGTCTTCCTACTATTTATACCCATGATCATGCCATCAAACTCATTCCTGAAAGTACACCACCTAACATCAAACCATACAAATATCTTTATGCCTAGAAGAGTGAATTTGAAAAAATGGTACAAGAGTTATTGGAGGCAGGAACCATTCACCATATCCAAAGTGAATATTCTTCTCTAGTGGTTATGGTGCAAAAAAAGGATGAAACTTGAAGAATGTGCCCAGATTATATATAGCTCAACAAGTTCACTACCAAAGATAAGTTTCCTATTCTTGTAGTTAATGATTTGATAGATTAATTACATGGTGATGTTTATTTTACCAAGTTAGATCTTTTCTCTAGATATCATCAAATCTGGATCCCTAATGAGGACATTCCTAAAATAGCTTTCTATATTCACGAAGGCCATTATGAATTTTTGGTCATGCCTTTTGGTCTCACCAATGAACCATCCACCTTTCCAAGTTTTATGAATATGGTTTTAGACCATTTTTGAGAAATTTTGTACTTGTGTTTTTTTATGACACTTATTTCTAGAAGAAATTAGGAAGACCACTTACAGCATGTGAAACAGGTACTCTTAGTTCTCTAGCAACATCAGTTGTTGATGTATGCTAAACCTTCCAAATATGATTTTGTATTTTGGGAAGTGGAATATTTGGGTCATATTGTATCACATGAGGGAGTAAAATTTGATTTTAAAAAAATCCAAGCCATCATGGAGTGGCAAATTCCCAAGACACTTAAGCAACTAAGGGGATTTATGGGGCTAATTGGTTACTATCACAAGTTTATCAAACACTATGGTAGTATTATAACACCACTCACTTCCTTGTTGAAGAAATACTCTTTCCAATGGATTGATATATCTACCAAGGCATTTGAATAGTTAAAAATGTCTCTATACACCACCTCTTTATTGGCTACTCAAGATTTTTCTAAAACTTTTGTGGTTGAATGTGATGCATCTGGATATTGTATGGGTGCATTAATCATATAAGAGGGTAGGCCCATTTCCTTTGAAATTCATCAGTTGAAATTAAAAATTGATTAAAATCCATCCATGAAAAAGAGATGATGGTTATTCTACATGCAGTCAAATAATGGAGAACTTATCTTTTTGGTCATCACTTTCAGCTAAAGACTGATCATGATAGCCTAAATATTTTTTGGAACACCAATTTTCCTATAAATAAAAAAAATGGGTGACAAAAATTTTAGGTTTTGATTTTTAAATAGTATAAAATAAAGGAAAATAAAATATGGTGGCTGATGCACTACCCCAACATGATGAACTAGTTGAGGCATTGTTATGTGCCATGACCATTTGGCAGATAGACTGGCTCAAGGAAGCAAGGTCAAAATGGGAGGATGATAGTACTACCCATGCATTGATTTAGAATTTTTAGTGGGGCCATATGGGATTGAAAAGTTTACATGGAAGGGGAATCCATCATTGTGTCAGAATTCTCTTCTCAAATAGAAAATCCTTCAAGAACTTCATGTGTCTCCACTTGGTGGTCATTCTAGTTTTTTGAAAACCTATCATAGAGTCAAGAAGGATTTATTTTAGAAAGGACTCAAGGGTAATGTACATAAATATGTGTCTAAATGTATGTTAAATCAACAAAATAAAGGTGAAATCATCAAAATCCTAGGTCTTTTACAACCCTTATGCATCCCTAGTCAATGATGTGAAGAGATATCTATGGATTTCATTACTATGTTACCATGATCTAAAGGTAGAAATTTTTTTAATGGTTTTTATGTATAGAGTCACAAAGTATGCTCATTTTTTTTCTTTATCTCAAACATTGGTGGCCAGTATAGTAGCTTCTGCCTTTCTCAATATAATTTAGAAATTGCATGGTACTCCCAAGATTATTATCAGTGATCAAGATCCCATATTCACTATTAATTTTTGGATAGAATTATTTGCATGTTTGAGAACCCAATTGACTCATAAATAATTCTATTATCCTCAATAAAATGGATAAATTGAGGTATTCAATAAGTGTCTATAAGGGTACCTTCGTTGCTTTGTGTCATATAAATAGGATAAATGGGTTCAGTGGCTACCCTTGGTTGAATGGTGGTATAATACTTCAGTACATAGTTCATAAAAAATGTTTCCTTTTATGGAATTGTATGGATACCATTATTCATCCCACACTTCACCATTAAAGGCCCACCCAAAGGTGTGTGTAGTGGAAGAACACCTTCAACATCAATAAGAAGTCCTTAATAATTTTGTGTGTAAATTTAACTTTGGCCTAGAATCACATGAATCAACAGGTAGATCAACATAGGAGTGAGAGACATTTATTAATTAGTGATTGGGTATTTTTTCACTTTCAGCCATATAATAATATGTCCTTGAAGCAAAATAAAAAAGGATAAAAAGCTATCTCCCAAGTATTATGGCCCTAATTAGATCTCTCACAAAGCTATCTCCCACTAATATTATGGTGATAGTTAGCATGGGTGATGTTGCCTTAAGTTTGAATATTTTGTCAATTGTGATGAAGTTGATTGTTGAAATTGGTAATGGGATAAACATTTGGTCTATATTGATTATATTATAGGCATATCAATTTTGTTGTTTTGCAAAGTTAAATGTGTTTTGGATATCAATTTAGCCAATAATGGATAAGGTACATTGAGGTCAAGTCCCACGTGCAAGAAATGGATTACAAATTGGAGTTACAGTTATCTAGATATCACACTTACAAGAATTTAGTATTAGTTAGTGAAATTGGCATGCAGCGTCAACCCAAATAAGGTGAAATTTTTATAAATATGACTTAAATAAGTTATTTGATTTATTTAACAATTTATTTAAATCATTTGACCCGATAGTTATTGTTTGCTTTGAGCTAGAGAGTATGCTAAGGAGATGAGGAATAACTTTGACCCAGTGTGAGGAGGTGGAGGCACTTATCCAGGATAGGGAGGAGGTCTTATTCTTTTTCCTATTTTTGTTATTTGTAGTACATTACTATTTTTATCATAAATATGGTAGTTTAAGGCCAATTTTAGAAATATGGTGCTATTATCTTGATATTGCCACTAGTGTCCACTAGCTCTAATTTGAGATGCTCATTATTGATAATTGGTGTTTTGTGACCATTATTGTCTATTTATATGATATTATATGATGCTAATGCTATTTTTTTTAATTTCATAGGTTGATGTGTGCATGAGAGATTTTTGGAGTGCCTAGATAGACATGGGAGAGAAAGCTAGTTTGAGTCACATGGCATCATTAGATCTAATGCCCTGGGATAAACACATGATGACTACACTATGTGAGAGATGGGATGAAGATACCTTCACATTTTGGCTACCTACTAGGGAGATTACTATCACCCTAGGGGATGTGTATAAGATTTTATGGTTATGGATATTGGGTAGAGAGCAATACTTTATGAAGATATTAGTAATTGAGCTATACAATGGGCTACTAGGTATTTCTCTATGATGTTAATGGGGATTCATCATGTAGGGAGTCATAATGATATAGTATTATTAATGATTATCACAATAAATGTTACATGGTTGTGAAAGTTCTTAATGATTTTAATGGATTCTTTTGTGGTCATAGATATGAGCAGGGTATTAATCTCATACAAGATGCATGATATAGTGTAAGACATAGAAGAATATATTACTATATACTCATGAGGTCACACTATGATAGCCCACTTATACTAATATTTATATAGTTTTACATAAAATATGTGTGTAGGAGGTATTGGATCTTCCACACTATTACAATATTGGGAGTATGAGCATATAACAATGAGTAGGCTAGAATTTTCTCAACAAAGTTCTCACCCTCAGTAATTTGTAGAGAGGAAGATTGGAATGACCCACATATGCAAGAGGAGCATAATTTAGTGTCGATAGGTGCTTGACAGGTTGATGGTCAGATAAATTATCTAGATGCCCTATAGGGGATATGAGGGATGGCCTAAGGATGATGTTTATTTGAGATAGGTTTGAATGAGCCATTAATTGCATGACCATTAGGTCAATATATTTGATAGCTTCTAATATGAGTGGGTGACATGATAGTTTGGTCTTAATTAGGATGTGCCTCTAGTGCTAGTGGTGTGACTAAGGATTTCTCATGATAAAATAAGGCCAGGTAGTAGGATTAGACCATCAACTCTAGAGTTATCCATAATTTTATTAATAGAGTGGGATATAGTGATTGATATACTAGATGTGGATGATGTAGGAGCTACTAATACCTATGCAGCCTAGTGGAGAGAGTATAGATGGACACCTCTATTTTTGAGAGGTAGGATCATTACAAAGGATGTACTAGATGTGTAACCCCTTAGGGATGTCAATGGTAAGTTTTTATTGTATGTTTTTATATTCTATGTATTTGGTTACTTAATTGGTTAAGTATTTGATGTATTATGTTTTTATGTGCAATTTTTGGTAATGATGAGTATTGGAAGACTACCATCGAGTTTGTACTCCATGTACTGACAGGACATATTATATGTCATAGATGATATATTAGTGAAGAGGGCCATAGATATTGCTAGGTTCATGATTATTTATTTGATTGATCTACCATAGCTACTATGTCATATAGGTGAGTAGCTATGGATAGGGATGAAACACAGACAAAGTTATGAAGATGGGCCATATCCACACTAGATTCCATAAGTGGTGAAAGTAGCTAAATAGTAGATGATTACATATGCCTAAAATGATACCATGTGGATTGTACAGTTGAGTTAGGTGTGTTACAAGAGAGAGAAGAGATGTAGGCATCAATCAAGGTTATGGAGTGATAGTGGGGCCACTAGTTCTAGTATGGATATGTCTAAGAGTGAGAGTGAGGGGGTTGGTCCTAGTGGCCATGTCTAAATTATTGAGTGATTTCTAATATTTGTATTGAAACTATGTTAAGTTATATATATGTATGTTTGTTGTCACATGGGCACTATGTATATTGGTATCTTGATTTGGCTATATTGTGAATATTTACATGTGTTTAATTAATTTCATTATGTTAAATGGTAATAATGGAATATGGTATTTGTCTAAGTGATGGTAATAAATTTTTTATATGTTTATAAGTGTTTAAGTAGACATGTGTAGTGGACTAGAAATGTTATTTTTATTATAGGTTTTATAGGAGTCTCATAGGATAAATGCATATAGATCATGTAACCATGATGTGTATTATCTGAACCTAGATGACATGGTAGAAAAATGACCATACTGCTCATGTTGTGTTGGTGTAGAAGTAGACTCTGAAACTGATAATACTTGTGACTAGCTAGGTGTGTATATTTTATAGCAAAGAGCTTGATTGGCTATCATACTGGAGTTATGTTGTGAGCTATATGATCTTTTGAAATTATCTTGATTGGTTATTGGACTATATTTTAATTTTTGTGATCTCTTGTAAATATCTTGATCAACAGTTGAACTAAGACTGTACTCTAATATTTATGATTATTTTCAAATATCTTGATTGGTGTGTGAATTGAGGATGTGATATAATATCTATGATTATTTCCAAATATCTTAATTAGTGTATAAACTAAGGTTGTGCTTTGATATATGTGAACTATCTTCTATCTCTATTGAATTTTTGGTGCACGTGATCTCTCATAAACAAGTGTCATAGAAACCACATGGCTCATATGATGAGTAACCAATGGCACCTTAAAGGGAACATCTTGGGATAACTTAATTATAGAGGAGTACCCCTTTTATGAATGATATAATGCCTCTATTAACATATTGGTCAATACAGTCTCAAAGTGCATAACAATTATTGTTTAAATGTCCATTTATCTTATGAAAATTATAATATGGCTTATTTTTTACCCTATGCAAACAGTGTGTTGTATGATGATTATTTGGATGAATTGTGATAGTCTCATTATCTAATAATTTAAACATGATATCATGAGATCTATCTCTATTTAAAAACTATATAACCCATCTATGTGTGTCATGTGCTTTACTCATAGTAAGAGGTTCTATATGAAGTGTCTTTTTGTCCTTGTTGAGTATCTTTATTGGTTATTTATGTTTCATTGGTTTCTTAATTACAAATGGAGTAGGTTCTTTTACCATGTTAGATTATTATGGATTTGAAAAATCTACATCCAAATCTACCTCTGAATGTGTAACAACTAGTCCCAATTCCATCTCTAATGCTATAGCTATGTTACATAGATGCCAGAATGATTTGGGTGTCTAATATAATAATTTCTCCTTAAGAGGAAAAGTGAGGCTTATATAAAAGATGTACTATACCTCTAAATATGTCATCTGGTAAATCAATTAGTGAAAACATGATTTGAATCTTAGAATGTATTCAATTCTTGGTTATATCTCACCTTGGTGTAATGAAGGTAACCTCTCATATGTGACTCAAGGTCCCTTATTCTATATGTATTCCATGATAAATATTGCTTCTAATTCATCATATATATGTAGTGACCCACTAGGATTACATGATGAAACTAATTTAGTGCCTCCTTATCTAGGCACTTTAGAAATAATTTTATTAGAGTCAACTAGTTGGTGACATGTGTCATGGCTTTCTCATAAGGTTGAAAGTGCAAGTATGGGTCTCCATGCCCATAAAATTTAGGTAACACTGGTAGCTAAAATTTTGGTTTCAACTTTGTAGTGAAGAGTCTGTGTGGAATAGGATTGCCAAGAGGACATTAAAATCAACCCAAGTTTGGTATGCTTTATTCTACAATGTGAGATGGTGTACTTATTGTTGTAAATCACCCACAACATACATCAATGAAATTACCACTTGTGAAGTTATATGATCATCATCAAGGGGTCCATATAACTCTTGAATTTTGTTATTTATCTTAGCCATTAGTATATTTCATTGGGAACTTTTTTTAGGGAGAATTGGTTTTCTCTATATAACATTTAGAGGGTTGACAGCTTGGACCTAATTAGAGGGAAATGAGCTATGTAGGCTAGGTTGAGAAACAAATTATATTGTAGTAAGAGGGGTTGAGGGAGATTCATTAGTATCTCTTATTTTTGTTAATTTACAAAGAAGTATCACATGCTAATAGACTAAAAGGGATTTTATTATCATGGGGATGTAAGTTATATAGACTATGAACATAAGAATAATTATATGTGTGTTTTTTAGCATTTCACCTAGCACTAGTTTGAACATGAGAAATAGGTGAATTCAAAAAATAACTAGAAGGTGTAGAATCCATGTCTTATTCAATAGATAATCATAGTAATCATCTTTATTACAAGGTTAATCAAAATCAGAGTTTAATTCAAGGTATGTACATAGAGTTAGGGGACAATTCCATAGACATACCCTACAACACATATGCATTATAACATAATGTGTACATGTTATTGTTATAACACATACACGTTATGGATTGAGATTATCGAGCTATAACACATATGCATTATAATAAATAATGCATATGCATTATTGAAGTATATAGGAATGTGTACACATTCTTATATGTTTAAATAATGCATATGCATTATTAAATATATAAAACAAACAAAAAAACCCCATTCCATACATTTCACCATTCATGTTTTCTTGATTCCCATTTGCATTTTGGCTACAAGATCATGTTTTGGCTGCAAGATCATGTTTTGGCTACAAGATCATGTTTTGGCCTACAAGATTCATGTTTTGACCTTTATTCACCAGATCAATGATACTGCCACAAAGAAGAGGTATATTTTTTGTAGATCAAATCATTTTTTTTATTTTTTTGAATCTTTTTTGAATGTGAATTATAAATTTATTTTTCTATTTTTATAAAATAGGTCAACATGCTCCACGTAACCCTCCACCTAACCTTCCACCTAACCCTCCGCCTAACCCTATTATAGTTCCCCTAGATCCCTTAGGCAGTCAAGAGGATTTAGTTGCTCACATAGTGGAGAACAAAATTGAAATTGAGCAAATAATTAGGAGAATGAGGGATCCCACTTCCACAAACACCCATCGTACCTATTTGGCCAATAACTTATAGTTAGTATTAGGTTAAATTGACTTGATAACAAGTTAAATTGATAGATGGAGGTCATATAGGGATAGTTTTAGTGATTACTATGCTAAAAAATTGTCAGCATCTAAGGTAAAAAAACAAAAATATAACAAAAGATCAAATTTGTGCCTTATTTATCGACCTGACCACCAATGCCCAATTTCTCATAACAACCAAATATTTCCCAATCCACTGATGTCAACATGATTTTATTAAGGCCAATTTTTTGGAATGGTGGTGGATGGTGTTTGACTATCCCCCTTGTAATAACCATGAGGTCCCTCTATAATTTTTGAGGAAACTTTATTGTGAATTTGTCCTCAATCAAATTTTAAACTACTTTGACTATGATGAGTTTCATGGCTGAGGGAAAGGCTCTGCATAGGGTTGACCAAGTGCACATTATGTACCTAATTGGCCTACAAGGACCCCTACCTAAAAGCCACTTCGTTTGGAGATTTAATCTATGGTGATAGAGGTTATGGAGATAGACACTTTGCATACACTTATTGAACTTACTGATACACTCATTCATCATATGAGTAGAATTTCAGAGATAGATGTTAGAGATACTCCAGATAGTGGTCATACCCAACCCCACTGATGTAGATGTTGTGGTGTTATATACACTAGACCTTTAGATGACGATGGTGGCACTTTAGGGGGATTGAAAGATGTGGTCTTGACTGATGAGTTATTGGCACACACATTTGGTTCAAATATGTTGGGAGACACACATGTAGGCATCTTTTATATAAATTTAATGTTAAATTTTTAAGCTATATTTTCAATTTAAAAAGGTAAAAACTAATTTACACATTTAAATGAAATAATATATTTGTATTTTTTTTGTGTTCCAGGAGGAGACATTGCGTTCGACATCACAACTAGGTAGTGGGCCAACCCAGGCTACTACATCTATCCATGTCAGTATGACACCATATACATTTACAAAAGTAAAATTTTAAGTGAATCCTATATACTCTAAATGTACATTCATACACATTAATTGTATCCTTAGTAGATTTTGTTTAAGAATTTATATAAAATACCTAATATAATTTTGTTAGACTTTTTATTGTTTGATGTATTAATATGGATTGGTGTAACTTGTTATAAAATCATCCTTAATCTCAAATATATTTTCAATAACCAAAATAATGAGTTAAACATTTGCTTGATATCCCATTATATGTAGTTTCTATAGTAGCTCAATCCCAATCAGTAGGATTGGATTTACATATATATAGAATTCATTTGATAAAAGTTGTTTTGTACAATATATTTCTATCAATTTGCCAATTGAGCATAACATGTCTTCATCAATATGCACACCACTCCTTTCTTTTAAATACTAGCCTCAAAGCCTAGCACTTGATTCCTTGTTATCCTAATCACATATAGTCGTTTAATCTATATGATTGATATCCAAAATGGTCATATTAGCAATTCAATTCCCATCTTAATTCCATCTAAGCATAATAATTTCATCTCTATCTACAGAGTTATAAATTTAGATGGCATAGCCTCTTGATCCCATTGTACCTAGTAAATTATATTGGTTTGTTGGGATATTACATCTATTAGATCTCATTAGTTTGTTGGGAGAGCATTGACTATAAACTATAGCCTATATGTATATGGCATGGGCCTTGTAAATATATATAAATAGGGGACCTCAACCCCATATAGATATATGTGGTTGAGTAGTTTTTTACCAACACATACTTATGGGACCTAAAGACCTATTGTATCTAGTTAGGGGAGAGGTTCTATCTGTATCCAATGATGTAGAGCTATATCAACTTTTATACCAAATTGTGTTTATATCCCTTCCTTTTAAGGTTCTCCTTCATCCATTCATAACTCATTCCCTTAGTCCTTTGGGTAATCAAATAACAATGATAATATTATTCAAATCAATCCTTCTATCTTCTTGTCACTCTCTCTCTACATCCTTGGTCATGCCATTAACTCAAATTATCTGTCTATTTACCCCTCACATACACCTTTCTAGCTTTACCTTCTGCTAGCCCTATTTTTGGGTAAAGCTCCTTGTTGGGAGCATCTAACAGATCTTCAATATAAAATAATTACATAGTTAAGGACCTATTTGGCCTATAAAACTCCCACATTAACCCTTTAACACAACTCTCAAGGAAAATTGTACTTCCTTCTTTAGGCCTCTCACCAATTAGCCCTCCATTTGTGAAAATATCTTTAGTATAAAACATGTATGAACTTTATCTATAATCTATTAACATTTCTAGATTCCCATTTGGCTCTTTCAACTAAATCAATCATTTGTTGACCCCCTTCTTTGGATAAATTCTCCTATTTCTATATCACCACTTCTCTAAGCTTAGCACTAGATCATAGCCTCATTTATGTACTTTTATTTACCTTACAAACCTAAAACCATGTCCATTATTGAGAAGACATCAAATAATGTAAGATTACAAGTTTTTGGAATTTTTTAATTGTCAAATCTCATTTTACACACTAAACCCTAAGATCAGGGTTTCTAGGCCATTACCTGGGCCAAGAACACACTAAAGGGGATAAATTTTGTCTTAGTGGGTTTAAAAACCCCAAACATTTTTCATTGGGTTTGTATTGACCCTATACAACTTTATCATTTAGACAACATGTTTTAAAATCCCACAATCAATTGCAAACTCAAAACTCTCAGTTTACAACCCTACCTATGCACATAAGAAAATAGGGTACAAGGCTACTTTACCTTTCCTTCAACTCCTAATATCTTTAAAACCTAATATGAGATTATATAAACTTCCATTGACTATCTTATACCCCTTACAATCTCAATGGAATCCTAAACTAGTTTCAACATAATATAACTCCATCCTTTGACTGTATGTTGCCCTTTAACAAATAGGGTACTCAGGGATTATTTCCTCTTTTAATTTCAAAGCACTATAAACCTATATCAATATTATCTCCCCCTTTATATTATCATTCAACATCCTTATTTAAACTCTTTAAAATCCATAACAAGTTATAAGACTAAACACAAGGCACATAATTTATTAGTTTATAAACTATATGCTTTCCAAGAACAAGGATTATGGACAAATAGGATTTTACCACTTCGAGACCAATTAGATTATTAAAAATATTATTCTCAAAACTCTTATGCACGTTCCTTAGTTAACCTTCCACATAAATTTATACCAAAATAATAAAATGCTTGGACTATAGTTGAATCTTAGATTGTATGCAAGACTAAGTTTGTTAGAAACTTGTTTAATCAATGAATTATCCAAGTTATTAATTATTAGGTTGTTTGTTCAGCTAACGACTAGGGTGGACACTCATCCATCATTACAATTTGAGATAGAATTGGGAATTGCTTTTGCAATGTCATTTACAAAAGCACTCACCGAGGTATGTATATTCAATTGTAATTTTGAATTGTAATTTAGTACTTTTATTTTAATAATTTTAATATATACTTTGGCAAATATAACTTATATACATGAATGTATTGTGTATATAGGGTTGTCATATGACATTTGATAGTCTAATTCAAATGAATACTATGATAGATCCTCATATTTCTTCATCATTTGACATGCATATTCTTGTAGCTAAACCTAGAATTAACCCAGTCAAGCATCAATGACAAATTGAGGACCATGAGATTGTAGTAAGTGCATATTTAAATGATTTTTTTATTATAGTTTAAAACATGAGTTTCTTAACTTGGTTTCATGTATACTTGTTAAATTTATAATATTTTTTGTATTTGAACAAGTTCAGATGCAAGCGAGCTATGAGCATAGTACCCACAGTCAAACCTTGGAGCAATCTAAGGTATTTGGGATATCTCCATCTACAAGTAGGGCATCCCAAGGAGAGTCTTCTTCGAATAAGGAAAAGAGAGGGAGATTATTTGAGGATTATAATATTGTAGATGATGTACTTTTTTGTATGCCTATATGGTAATGTATGCATTTTTGGCATTGTACATGCGTATATGATGTATTCACCCGACATTAGATAATATGTTGTTAGACATGATGTAATTTTTTGTATGCCTATATGGTAATGCATGTATTATTGAAATTTTATTCCTATGTATGGCATTTTTACATGACATTCTTATTTTGTACATGAATATTTAAGAAAACCAATGAAGTAAATCTTGTTTGAATCACTTGTGTTTAGACTATTATAAATGATTGGTTTTGAAGTATTATTAAGGATTAAAAATGTTTTGAGATTGAGAATAACTTATTAGGATAATGTTTCAAATCAGACCATTATAATAAATTAAGACCCAAATGACATTCACTTGCTATGGTTTGATTTGAATCTTCTTTCATAAGATAGCTCCTATTTTGACTATTTAGACTTAATTTATCTTCTTACATCTTGTACTTAGTTATCATAATTATGATTTAATTATTTTAAATTTATATATTGTGTGAAAAGAGGGTATATGGGTATAAGCTCATTAGATTTCCATAATTGATCCATCTTTATGCCCCTCACCAAAAGTTCTGTCATAATATCCTCTACCTCAAACTAGCAACTTTGCCTCTAGAACTGGCAGGTGCAAATCCACCACTTCAAGTACATTTACATAAGAAAATTACACATGTTCCAAGAACCTTGACACCCACTTCCACCCCTAAATTAATTTTCACTACTGTTCCAAAGCATGGAAACATTGACAATAAATGTTGTCAAAGTTGAAGCTACGATCTGAGAACTCAATTTTTAGTGCTTGTTGGTTGAAAAATGGCACTTTAAAAATGTTAAAAGGGGTGGATAACATTAATTACCAGGTTATTGACCTCCCATCTAGACCAGATGACAAACCCACCACCCATTTTAGGCTCAAAACTGGTTTCCCAATACAAGAAAGAGACTGATTTTTAGCCTAACTTCAGGCATGCATAAAAACAAAACTGTAAGTCATATGGAGGAACTGTAAGATCCCTCATGTTCTTGGAAAAGTCATCTGATTTCACCCTAATATATTTTTAAGCACCTATAATAACAATCAATGTCATAAATTGCAATAAAGGGTAATTTTTTTGTAATGAAGAGACAACTTCATGACCTTCAACTAGCAACTTTGCGTCTAGGACTAGCAAGTGCAAATACACCACTTCGAGCACATCTATACAGGCATATTACACATGTTATGATAATATTGACACCCACTTCCACCCGTAAGTGAATTTTCACTACTATTCTGGAACACAAAAACACTAATAACAAATGTGTTTGGAAGGCTATAAGGAGAAATAAACTTATCATGAGCAATTGTTTAGGAGTGTAGAAATGCCACTTAATTTTAATAAGATTCTATTAGCTTCAATAATATTAAATTATTTACTAACAGTGCCAACCACGTAAAGGTGTAAGATGATTTGACACCAATAACCTACAAAAAATGTTAATAAGTAATTAAGGATGAAATTTATGCATTTACTACCTAAAAAATCAAAAACATTTGGTAAAATTGATTACATCTACATTTTACAAGTCAACATAGATATGCATTTAAATCCAATGAACCACTTGGATCTACTCTAATCTTAATATTATCAAGAGTAGCTTCATGGTATAACTCACGAACTTTCCATAGATTCTTGTTTCTTGGCCTCCCATGATATTTTTGTATTTGAATATTCATTACAAGAACCCAATTTGAATAGTGTAGAATCTTCTTGTGACTTTCAAAATATTTAAACAATCATACATTTGAATTTTTTATAGGATATTTTTGAAGCCAAGTTCCATTGACTACCATAGACCTAGTGGGATATTCAATATTTTTTCCATCTATAACCTGGGAAGTCAATTTTTTCTTCCCATATACACATTAACATAAGTAGTAAACTATTCCCTCTTCATTGTCCTCATTTGTAATAATTATGAAAACATGTCTTGCATCATAAAAATCAATTTTAAATGACATTATGAAGATAAATTATGAGAATAAACAATCTATAAAGATTAATCTTCTACCTAGCTATACTAGATCAGATATATGGTCAAACTCATGTGAGGATGTCATGCCAGTAAGTTGAAATGCTGGTGGAACCTGATATGTGTTGATTGGAATTAGAGGTTTGGAACTCTATCCATCCACCCACTCTTGTGACTCAAACTCATTCCAAATAAAGTCCATGCATGCAGAACAAAAGCATTCCAAATTTCACGCATGAATAGTCCAAGAACTTGCATTTGAAATATGAAATGAGTGGAGCTCACTTGAAACTATTAGAGTCATACAATCCTCATAGTTTGTCAAGTTTTTTTCCTCCATTAACCAAAAATGTCTATGAATAGTAGAATTTGGTTGAGTATTATGACATATGTTATCATTACACTAGTCAACCTTAGTTTTTGCATCAATCAAATTAATAACATTGTCATATTTTAACTCTTCCCTTTCAATGGCTCTTTTTATACATACTCCAGCACCATCATGCTCCCCTTTTCCATGGCTAGCCTCAGTGAAACTCTAAATATGTGCTATACCAGTGGTAATGTACATCCCACTAAACCAATAAAACATTCATGCATTCTTAAATTGTGATGTGCAATTATTTGACCAAATGTAATGCCATTTGAAATTAATGTTCCTCTGAGTCAACTATCCATAGAACTTATCAAAATAACCTTGCACATACTCTGTACATTGTGATCAGTCATCATTGATATAGAAATGATACTCCTTTAATATTTTTTGATCTTCCTCTGTACTATCAGGTGCATGCATGAATGTTATATGCACAAATATGACAATTTGTGTTGAGTTGTAATACTATGATTGGAATTCTATTTGTGGTTTTAATGTGTAATTTTTAGCAAATTTGACTACTAAAATAATAGAATCAAGTGGGAATGTGTCCTTTCTTAGCTTGAAATGTTCATCCAACCATTTAGCCCTATGTGTGTGCCTTACATACTCATAAATAATTTTCTCCGTGAATTTGACCATAAAACTTGAAACATGTATCTCTTTCATAACAAGCTCACACCTTTTAGATTCTTTACCATATTTTACTTGAAAGTCACAGATTTGTATTTTCTCAAACTAACTAATTCTTGTCCAATTTCACTTATACACTCCTCATGGAATAGTTTTTCAATTTTGTTAATCTACCACAAATGTTTCAATTTACATCCAAACCTAATTTCTTATAAAGGAATTGTCCATCTGATCTTTCATAACAAAGATTTGAAATAAATTCCCTGGCTGATTTTGGTGGAACTTTTATGACACACTCCCACAAAATGTTAGTAGTATATAAAACATCATATTGCATTGAAAATTAAACATGTTACCTACAATAACAAGTGGTGCATGTGTGATTTATTTTTACATAAAAAGGTTTGGCTATCTCAAAAAGTCTTTGACTAATAGTAATTTGTCGATTTTTTTCTAAAAGCTTAGAGTACAATTGTGTTTTAGTCATATCCAATAAATATTTCAGATGCGGTTTACAATTATGATAACCAGCTCTTCTTTTTACTCCTCTCTTGCATTGGGTGAAACTCTTGTATTATCTTTCCAAAATTGTGCAAGTAACTCTTTTAAAGCATCATCTATAGCCTTTTCCTTTCATGGAAGTATACTAGAGAATGACTAGAGCTCTTTCATATTGGGTTCATTAAGTCTTTTATGTTTTGAAATTCCTTTCATTAATTTTTTTCTATTTATATCAAGTTTTCAATTTTTTTTTGAAATCAATAATTTTTTCCTTGTTTTACCACTTACATCACAAGTTGTCATTATATGTCGGGCAACATTACAATCTTTGTTGCATGATTTTGGGCCTACAATATGATATGCATCATGTAGATTTTCAATAATTTCATCATTTTCCTTATCCATGTTAGATTTTATTAGTCCTAATGTGTACATTATAGGTCTCATCTTAAGAAATTTCATCAATGAAATAAATAATCGAAATCTTTGATTATCATACTCCAATTTATGAAAGAAATTATCCCAAATTTCTTGAGCCAATCTTCTTGAATAGAAGTTAGACATTTTTTTATGCATTGATTTCAAAATATTTTCATCAACTTCAATTAAGTAATTATCTTTTGTATGCACAATTCTTGGAGGTGTTTTTATTGGTGGAATCCATTTTGAGGGTGTTTGAAAATCATTATACGTTTCCATGAAATTTTATTCAAATGTGTTTATTTATTCATTATGTGTTTCCAATGAAATTTTCTTCATTGTTAATTTCATCATTATTTGAGTCCATTAAATTTTATTCATTGTTTGTGGGTAAAGTATCATGCATAGGCTCTTCATCAACATAATCAAAAACTTTAAATGTGAATTTTTAACGTTATCTAATTTTTTATTCTAAAGTTCATTATAATTAAACTAATTATTGTTAATTTAATCATAGTTAAATTCATTATTATAAATCTCATCATTATTTAATTTATTATTGTCAATTGCCTCATTATATAAGGCATTTGGCTCATCAAGATTAGTGTTTGTACCTTGTCTAAAATTAATTGCTTGCATTCATACCTTATTTTTTTCTCTCAACTCTTCTAATTACTCTAATGTTTTGTTCTAAAACTTATTCATCCTCTTTGAACATGAACCAGATCCCATTTTGAAAAAGTAACCAATAAATTACTTCAAATGTGGGGTCCAAAAAAAACTACAACCAAGAAAGTACATAGAATACGCATGGAATGTCTGTGGGGACAACAATCTCAATTAGGGATAAAAATAGATGTTGAAAAGAGAGTTTTTGTTTTTATTTCAAGTAATATGTACACATTCAAGGAAGGCATATGCATTATAGAAACACATATGTGTTCCTTGAAGTATAGGCATATATTATACAAACAAGTAAAAGGCTCATATTCAACTATTTTTTCCATTATAATACTACAATATGATGTAATAACACTCAATAAAACTATAATATGATGCATAAATCCCAAATATGATGTAATAAAACTATCATGAAATGTAATAAGACTATCATGCAATGCAATAAGACTATCATGTGCAATAAATCTCTAATATAATGCATTTAGGCTATCATATGATGCAATTAGGATATCATATGATGCAATTAGGCTATCATATGATGCAATTAGGCTTAATATGATGTAATTAGGCTATCATATGATGCAATAAGTCTCAATATGATGCATAAATCCCCATTATGATGCATAAATATCCAATACATGATGCAATAAGACTCTTGATAAGACTATGAAGCAATACGACTAATGAATGATGAAATAAGGCTCAATATGTAATACAAAATGAGCTAATTTTGCCCAAAATCCCATAATAGGTCTTTACAAAACTAGGTGAATAATAGATTCACAAATTAGAACTAATCACATTCATGAATATATGCATTTGTGATGAAATCAAGGAACTCAGGGGTTATGTTTATTATAAAATTAGGATTTAGGATTAGGGGTTTAGTGTAACAGGTTGGCACATGTGTATATGTCATAAAATTAGGGTTTAAGGGAACTACATACATGTTCAAGTGATAAAATTAGGGTTTACCATCAACATGTCATGAAATGTGACCTACTTTAGCCCTTTCAATGACATTATAGACTCAAATTTAGATTCAATGCATTGAAATTGGCCACATTTTCATTCGAATATGCATTTTTGATTAAATTAGGGTCAGTTAAGTCATACATGTTACATATAGATTATATAATTGATTAGGCCAGAAATTTGGTTTAGGGGCTTAAATTTACCCAAATAACATCCCTAATTGAACCAATCAACTAATTGGTTCAATTTATGATAGATAGAATCATACTTAATTTTGACCCAAATCATATATATCATGATCTTATAGTTATGTCAAGAAGGGGTTAAAATTGGCCTCCCATGCCTCCTCAATTGAATTGCCCCTATAATTGAACCTTGTTGTGTCACGTGTGTACCTCATACACCCAAACTTATTTTAAAGCTATCAGAGATGCATCAAGTCTTGTAAGTTTTAGAGATGCATTATGTACCTCATACACCCAAATGTGTGCCTTGAGAGGCCAAATTCAATTACATATCACCATGTGTACCTCGTACATGCTCAAAAGTGTCAAAACTATTAGAGGTATTAGATCCTAGAAGCTTTAAAGAGCTAGTTATTAGATCTCTATGAGGCTCAATCCAATTATATGTGTATGCACATGTGTATCTTTTACACACATATATTTATGGTAGAGATCTAATCATCACTTGTCCTAGAAGCGTCAGATTTGTTAGAGCCTCAGGATGCCCAATCCATTCAAAGATTTCCACATACATGTGTAGGTTTAGTACACTTGGAGAAGTGTTAGAGTTATCAGATATGCACATCTTTGATACTTAGACATGTTCCATCACTTAGCCAACCAATCCAACTAAGGCCTATTCACAAATTTATCATACATAAATAGAAGCCAATAATGTTTAAATATTGACATTGATCCAATCAACTCATGTCTAGTAAATAATTCACACATGCGGTGCAAGCCTTTGAATTGCCATTACTATATAAAAATTATCATGTAGATGCCTTTAAGGTCCCATCCAAATTTTAAGTAAGCACTGAACATTATCAATTTTATACATGTATAAATATTCAAATTATTTATATCCCTCTACCTTGAATTACCTCTAGAGATCCCAAAACTTACAGTCATATTAAGTCCTACACGCAGGAGAGAACACAACTCAACAATGGATGAGCCTCAACCTCAAATCCCAGGCTAAAGAAAGAATTTTGAGACATGTATTACTTAATTGTAATCCACATCATAAGTTTTAAGCTCATTACAATGAAATACGAACAAGATGATTGAATATATATGTACAAAATATATAATCTTGAAACCTTTGATGAGGGAGTACACATTGGTATTCAATTTTGATTAACCATCTATATGAGGTGAGTAATTCATCATCCACCTGATTAATTATTGGGTCTCTCTGCTCAACATCATCCTTAAGGGGAAGTAGGTCTTAGATTTAGGGAACATTAGACCACAAGTTTAATGTATCTTGAATAATTTCAATAGAGTTTGAGCTGGGATAACCTAAACATATGTCATACTTGGTCAATTATAGGTTTATGCCATCCTTTAATTGTTTTGAACAAAGTCCCTAGTGAAAATAGATATTTTATAAGCTATATATTCATCACTAGGCACGTCATCTTAAAACAACATCTTAATAAATTACCACATCATCACTAATGGATACATGTGACCATTTCAAGTTTATTGAGCTCAAAACCACATCTTATATAAAACAAACTGTATACCCAACTTGACCAAAATATTTAAGAATTTAACATGTAAATACATTATAGGTCCATCATCCTAATTTTTTATCTTACCATCCTAATTACATAGTAAGGTATATAACTCTATGGTATTTATAAGAATCAAGTGTTGTCTAGCTTGTTTTTGAGCTTGCAATTATTTCATCCATTATGCAACTAGAACTAGTCCCATGTCAAAGACACACTCTTTAAATGACATGGGAATAGGTGGAGTGGTTGATGGTTATCCCATGTGTGATGGAGGGGTAGATGAAGGATGTGCATAGAATGGAGGATTAACCATATTTTCACAAGAGATCTTAATTTTAGACAAAATTTGAATAATGTATTTGAATACATTATGAGAATCAAGTGAATAAATATAACAATATAAGACTCTTGTTAGACATTTAATTGGGACCTCAAAATGCACGTATTGAATTAGATACACTAAGTGACCTTGGAGGAAACTTAAGTGACTTTATTCAACATAATTTAGTAATTTTTTTTTGGATAATATGAGGCATGATTCATAGGTATTATGCCCCATTAGATAGAATTATTTAAATAGCTATCAAAGAGATGAACTACTACACCAAGGACTCAATTCTTATTTCTACTTACACAATATTATCTATACTACATAGTCTAATTCAACATGTTTTCCACTTAAACAAATTAGTCCAAAATTTATAAATAAAGGGGTCTGGTCAAAGATATCAAAGAAACAACAAAAGAGTAAGATAGGAGTTTAGGTGAGTAGGATAATATCAATAAGAAACACAAAATTTAAGGGCAAGTAGGATTTTAGGCAAGTAAGGTGGTAAGCTATATCCTCTCCCTAGTAGGGGAGAGATATCAATAACTATGCATGTTTCAATTATCAAGCAAGGCTTTTGTTAACATGTGTTTTATTGATGAAACATATTGGTGTATATATTTATATATTAAAGTGCACCAAAATCTGAACATGTAATATCTAATAAGTTTGTTCAACATTTATTCTATAAAATTAAAAGTAACCAATCACATCTTGACGAGTAATAGTCAAGTATTGATACTCTAATGCACAATGATTGGTACACTAAAGGTTAAGTTTGATTATAGGTTTAAAAAATGCATTTTATTACCTCTTGTAATATAATTAGTTATATTATCAAATTTATAATGTGTTAGACCTTGAAACCTTATTTATAAGTAGTTAAGATGACATATTAAAATGGGTAAATTTTTTGAAGTCTAATGCAATGTTATGCACCTTAATTCACTGTCTAAAGCTAATGGGACCTTTCCCCTATAAAAACCATGAAATTTAACATTTATATTTTAAGGATACATGGCTATTGGGACCTTTCCCCCCATAAAAAACATGAAATTTGTTTATTTAATTTTATGTCTAATAAACGTGTAAGTGTTATATAACATGTATGTATTGTTTGTTGCGTTATATAATGTGTATACATTATGGAATGTGTATGTGTTCCATAACGCATATGCATTATTTGAATTTAAATTTAAACCCTCACTTTTAGGCTCAAAATTTCTTGGATTTCCAAGCCAAAGGCTTGGGACTGTGCATCTACAGTCGAGACCAAGAGTTTTAGGAAAACCCAACATATTTCAGCTTTAATCACCAAATACGCTATGGATTTCAACATCAAAATTCAAAAAATCATTACTGTTATGAAGATCATGTTGTCCTCTTTCTAAATATATGATTTTTATGATTTTTGGGCTATTTTAAGGGTTCAAACTCTATTATTTCCAACAACACCTTTTTTAGGCCACCACATGCCTCACCCATACATGCCTATTCATGGAAATATAATTTGGTTTTCATTTATCCAACTAGAAAACAAATTATATGGTAATAAACTAGGCTTAGTTATACACACATTCAAAAAATAAATCAATTTTCTTTTTTTTTTGAGGTACTTAGGGTGGGTCGCACGAATGGCTATCCATTTTTTGGTTAGTTTTTAGGATATACTAAATTGAAAAATTAATTAAAAAAGTATTCATCAAAAAAATATATAAAAAAGTTTTTAATACACTACAAGACCTAATATAAAAATTCACCAAAGGGTTTCTAACAATATTTAATGATGCTCAAAAAAATTTGGGTCACACGAAATGGTACAATTCAATTTTTCTTAAAAAAATAAGAGGCCCTCTTCAAATTTTAGATGTTTAACCTATTTATACTTGACCATTTTTCAAAAGATTTTTTTTTTTTGAAAACTAGACTTGAAATCCTAAAATTCATGTTTTTATACCATCATCAAATTTTGAGTGTATCCATCTCTAATTATCTATAGAATTTCATATTTTTGAAATTTCAAAAAAATCATGTCCACGGGTAGGCCCTTTTTTGTCCCCCAAGTTGGTACACTTAGTCTTCAATTGTATAAGTAAGAGTGGAAGAAGTATCATTCACATGGTCACTAAGAGAGAGAGACTAAGAGAAGATTTTGACTTTTCACTACTATACAATATGTCATCCTGTGTGGGTGTAATGTAATGCATTTCTTCGCTAGCTATGTGTGGACTGCATGAATGATTATTAATTTCAAACCTGGAGTCAAGGGTATAATAACTAGCAATCATGTTTTCATTTGGACATGTATGAGAAGAGTTAGAGACATTTATATTATCAATATTTTCAAATAATCATTGCATTGAGCTTGGAATGTAAAAGAAGGTGATAAAATAATTTCATCTAGCTTAGTTTGTGTATTGGTAAAAGGTGTAATATCATTGGTGTATGCTTTTTCAAATTTAACTGAGAAGGGTAAATAAAATGCATTGCTATTATATATATTATTTGATTCGCGTAAGAGTTGATTTCGTGCATTACAATTAATTTAATTTAATTTAAATAAGTAGGTAGTGAAATTAGTCAAAAAGCTAAGATCACATTCGAATAAAACACTACCAACAAGAGGTTCTTTTGGAATTATATTGTTAGTTTGATTTTAAGGTGTGGGAGAAGAGGGAGAGGAAAGAGAAGAAGATGTAGCCACTATATCATCATCAATATTTTCATTATCATTCTCATAGTAATCCTCATATCCATAATTACAATAATAGTCATCATCATCATCATTATAAATGAAATCATTATCATGTGTTAATGTGCAATCTTGAAAATTTGTCCATTCATTATTATAATTATGAGAAAAAATTAGAAACTAGTCAACTGGTTAAGGACAAGAAGCTTCTTGGATGCCATTTTAAAATTACCAAATAAGATAATATAGATAATGAAACACACAAGAGGTAGAATTTAATCTAACATAAGTATATGTGTAACTATGTGAAATATTTAACCTAATGTGTAGAAGAAATCAAGATTGTACTTGAGACCCTAATTGATAGTATTTGGATGTAAAGGGACCTAGTATGTGGATCTAGGGTTTGGATAAGGATTGTTTTAAATAAAATAAAATTATATTAAATCACAGATATATCATTATATAATTGATTTGAATGAGCTAGGTTGTGCCAAAAAAATTAGGAAAAAATAGAAGTTTGTAACCCTAATTTAGTGCATAAAAATTTGAAGGTAAACCCTAGGCAAAACTAAACTTTTAAGAAATATTCAAAGTAATTTGGTTTCACTAAATGTTTTATCTATTTAGGACTTATTATGTATAAATATTATGTTGTTAAAGGGCTGAGTATAGTAATAACTCAAAATGAAAACATGAAATAATTGATTTGACAAGAGTTTCCAAAAATAACAAAGATGTAAAGAAAGAGTACTTGTATAGAGAAAAACAAGTATTTTGATGACTTAGGAGGTTGAAATAGGTTTGATAAATAGTCAGACACCTTTCATTCTATGACTGTAGATAAAATTAGGCTTTGAACAATAGTGCTCTTATGTGGATAGTAGCACCATGTGGTGCTAGTGTCTAATTATAGAGTTAGTGTCCCTATTGAAGGAGTTGTTTGAAACTTTCAAGGAAGATATAAGAGTATTTAGGGGACCTGTAGGTGGTTCTATGTCTTTTTAAAGGTTGCATATGTCATTGTTTTCACTAAATATCTTTTTAAAACCTAATGAATACCTACACACATGAAATACTAACTAAATAAAATGTAAACAAGGGGAAAAACTAGGCTATGGGACATTATGATCTCATAGAGTATAACCCCTGTTGTCTTGGATACTACCTACATTAACTCTAATGTTATGGGTCTCATATCACATGTATTTTTCCCTTAAGAAATGTACATAATCATCATGCATAGTATGCTATAATGACTTTCACTTAGGAACTTATTTGATTAAGCATGCAATGTCTAAATGTAATAGTTGAGTAGTATGTTGAGTATTGAGATGTACTATTGATTGATTTTATGTAATTATGTGATAAAATAGTAAGTGATAGATGTAAAATTCCTTGTGAGGCTCTTTATATAGAAAAAACTTGTATTTGAATATAAGACGTTGTTCACTAGCTGACAAGTCATAAAAGAGGGATAAAAACATAAGAGAAGGCTCAAAGTAGGGTTGAGACCCAAAACACAAGAGAAAATAACCATTGGATACTAGAGTTATAATTGGACACTAGCACCACATGGTGTTATTGTCATGATAATGGTGCTAGTGTCCTAAGCCCTAAAAATAGAGTAAAGACCATGCATGACAAATCAGGGCCTCTTGTGACTGGGAGGTAGTGACTGAGGACCACTAGGGGTGAAATGAATAGGGAAAATAATACATAATAAATATTAAAAGACCCAAAATGACCATGTGAATAATAACTATATTCATCACTAAGACCTTCATGTGAAATAATAATAAAAGACATTGTACTTATGGTTTCTTAATCAAATTAGGGTGTATACACATTGATTCAATGCATTACAATCCAATTCTTTCCCTTCATTTTTGGTCACTTGATCATATTATTTATTCTCTCTCATCTCCTTCATCATATTGCTTAACTTTAGCATCAAGCTACACTCATCATTAATATTATCAATTCATTATCTTATTTTGGCCTGATACTATCCCAACATGCAACCTTGTTTAGAATATGTTGAAATCTCATGGCCTATATCACCTTGGTATATAATTATACCTGACTTGTGTCCTTCATTGGAATACATTGAAATATTATATCCTTTTGACTTATGATCATTAGGTTATATTTAATTCTCTCTTAAGATGTGTTTACTACCATGACACAGTCATTTCCACTCCTTATGCATATGTATTTGCCAACAAGATCATCCATTTATATATCATTGATCATGTCAATTTAATTTTCCTCATCATTGATCTCACATTTATAATCCTAAACCCTTGTATATTCACACCTCCGACCCATCATTTCTTCTTTTTGAGTGGCCATCCATCTCATTTTTCTTTGCATTTCCCCTTGAGGGGGAATCAATCATATGTCCACTAACATCATATATTAACATTCATCCATGAGTGTCATTATTATTTGAGAGACCCTTACTCTTTATAATTCATTAAGTAAAAATTCCTTATAAAATAGGGGTAAAATGTATGCATCTAAATTTTCTTGTCTCGTTCCTCATCACTAATATTACTATTAGTCGACACTAATTTTGCCTATTTCATCTAATCTCATTTATCTCTTCTAGACCTTTTTCTATTATGCCCCTTCTTCATTATTCATCTAATAACCATATATCCTCCCACATCAATTAATAATCTTATTATCCTCAATTTAATCTTATCCTAACCCCACTTATCCATTATATATAAATTTAGAATTCCCATGTCCCACCTGTCTACCTACTCCTAGGATTTCTTAAAAGCCTGCTCCCCTAATCACCTCCTATCATCTTCTAATCCCACCTAACACTCATTTAACCACCCCTTAATCCTCATTAAGTCCCATAATGTATTCTAGAGCTCTCCAACTATATAATCTTCCTCTATTATCTCCAAGTTCTCTAGAAACATCTAAATCTAGAGGCTTCTTGGGAATTTTTAATTCCCTCCTTTCTCTCAATTTAAACCCACCATCTCCTTGCATTTATGATAATAATTTGAATGTGTATGAAATATATTATGCAAAAATCCATCAATCCATCCTATAATCTATTGAAGTCCATAATCCTCTAATAATCCATTGTTCATAAGTCAATTTATCAAGTCAATATCATGCTATCATAAAATTTGAGTCTATTATAGTAACCCAACATCTATAATTTGTATTTTTTTTGGTTGCATCTTGATTAGGAGCATCTAACTTTAAATTAGAATGTTGTTTTAAATGTTTATTTTATTATATTTTGATTTAATGGTTTTTGATTTTGAAGTGGATTGGTAATTTGAGTAGATTTTAGTGTATAATTGCATAATCAAATCAATTGCTCAAATTTATCATCTTACAATATATATTTTTATTATTGGTCCAAATCAAAATTTATTGCCTCATTTATAAAAAAATTATGGTCCCACACCTTCTCATGGACTCTATCAAATGTTCTCTTTCTTTGATAATTCTTTTACTCCCCTTTGGACTTTGTGTTAAAACTATCACCATGTATGCTCATATAGATTATTGAGATAATTATAGATCTCTTGATGAATTCTCTTTTGGCTCTCTCTCATATAACCATTTTTTATATTTTAATTTTTTTTTAAATTATTGAATGTCAGTGAATTATAAATAAATATATTGAATACTTTATTAAAAAATTATTAAACACTTTAAAATAATAAAAAATTCATGAGAACATTCATTAATCACAAAAATTTATGTTTAGACATACATCATGCCACTACAACATTGATTTGCATGCTAATGGAAAATATAAAGCTGGTAAATCCACTATATACCAAGACAGAGATAAAACTAAACAAAAATAAACCAATACAAAATTCCAAACTGAGGGACCATAATCCCACATTCAAAAAGGTAAACAACAAAGGAATGCCCGAACATTAAAAAAAATAGAAGAGTAGAGGAGGTGCAGTGACAAGTCTAGCCCTAACATGTGGAAAGACCATAGTGGTCCTTTTGGTTCCATAAAATGAAACAATAAATTCTCTCTTTTGGGGATCTTAGGCCCTATATATGAAATATATATTATCAAAAATGGAAAATTCAATGTAAATATGGTGAAGAATGAGTGAGGTGGGCCTTTGAGTATCTCCTCCATGTTGATAGACCCTTAACCATCATCAAAAGGAAATAATCATTATGGTCCTTCACTAACATCTTTGATATTTAGTTCTTGCACCTTCAACAATGTAGTTATGGGAATGATATGGATAGTGATTAGTAGGAAGGATTAAAACACAAGATTGATCATAACTAGCCTATTTAAGAAATTAATGATATTAACTAGCACACACTAACTCCCAGTGTGTGTTAGTAATTATCGGTCATCACTGATAAAATTTGATAACTTAAACCATGCAGTGATTTAGACCACATCAAATCATGTTCAGCTACCTAACCATCACATTTTTATTTAACCCATGTGGTCAAGTTTCATGGTTTTATATTAGAATCAAAATTAACTACCTGATTTAACTACGGTTAGTCAAGCTTTCAATAATTGGGTAAGATTGACTAGGTGGGAAACTTGTAATGGTGGGAATAATTTAATTTTCCCCCAAATTGCATTCCATTTCGATGATCAGTGCATTTCCAATCAAGGCATTCCATTTCTAAAGCACTAACATCCAACATAAGAGCAACATATGCCCACAATTGAAGTGCTACTTTATTTTGTATTCATGAGTTGAGAAGCTGGCGATCAGGTGATTGTAGGGCTCATGTTGGTCCTTCCCCCAAATTGCATTCCACTCTAGGTAATTTTAGCTTATATTCCTACATTTCCTATTCTTATGTTTACATTAGTATTCTTTATCACAATGCCAATCAAATTATCTACGCTTGTGATCTGCTCATCTAAAAGTCTTTGCACTTCATTGATCTCCTAGAAGGCCTTTTGAATTGTGCCACCATAGTTTTGAATAGGTAGATTTATGTCATAGGTGGTAGTGATTATTTTCTTCCATTTAAGATCAATTTGGCTATAAATATTATACTAAAAGTGAAAAAGTGCCATTTGTTGTTAAATATATATTGTTATTATAAATTTAGGAAAATTCCTTACATTTCTGGTTAAATGTCTGGTTTTTCTAGTTTGGCTATGCCTGTGAATAAAGTAATTATAAATTATACCATATTTTTAAGAATTACTTAATTTTATCGACAATAAAATTCAATAAATAGTACCATATAGATGATCCTTTAATGTTCCATAATGCACATATTTATATATCAATACCACTATAGATTGTCTGACATACCTAACAAGTTTCACTAAATTCTTAAAATATATTCTTGGAAGTAGAGTTACTTGGACCCAAAAAAAGCATAATGTTAATGAGAAATTTGAAGTGAGAAAAATAATGGGAGATAATGTCACATTGTCCATTTTTTGCTATGTATGGATAGTCTGCTTCAGTGTTGATGCCATTATTTTCTATTATAAAATAAAAAGCATAGTCCATGAGGCCTCCATTGCAACCTTGGTTCATCTCATTATCATAATCAATTATATATTTCTCAGATAATAGAATCAGCTCCCCTAACTTTATTTGATTTATACCTTTTAGAACAACAATCATGGAAAAGGCCAAACAACTCCCTGCATTATTGCATCAAAAATTTCATAGTTTATCCACAAACTTGTTTTACTAGGACTGTGAAAAGATTATGAGTTAAATACACAACAAAACAAAAAAAAAATGAAGTTATGAGAAATTTGGGGTGAGATAAAAAAATGGGAGATAATTTTTGTTGATAGATAATCTATTTAAATATCAGGGAAGAAACCACACCTCATTTTAGAGTTCTTTTTGGCCTTGGTTAGAACTAGTTCAAAGTATCTTGACTGCAACTTCATACCTGAAAGTCTATCATAAAAAATAGATCCAAAGCCTCTACCATAAAATATAGATCCAAAGCCTCCATGACAAATAATTATAGAATAGTTATTTATAGTTGCTTTAATATCTTCCTATGTATATTCCATTACCAATCTGTGATAATCATTAACATGTGTTTTTTTATTATTTATCTATTTTTGGTATGATTATTACTATTAAGATGTATTTTTTCTATTTAATTTTAATCTTGTTACACATTTTAATGATAAGGTGACCTATTGATGAATATTATAAATATTGTACTGAAAATGAAATAGTGCCATTTCTTGCTAAATGTATATGTTATTATAAATTTAGGAAAATTCCTTAAATTTCTTGTTAAATGTATGGTTTCTACAAACATGGTAAAAACTATTATTTTTTTGTTAATCATATCTTTTATTGTGGATGATGTTAAGATTACAACATGCCATCATGCCTATTATATGGTATTTCACTAAGCTATTAAATAGAATAGTTAAAACTTTAAAATTAGGGGAATATCCTATCAAATTTTTGGATTAGGGGTTATATTGCGGTGCCATTATATTGTAATTATTGATGATAACCGTATATTACAATTGTTATATAAATTTGAGGAGAGATTTAAAATAGATGGGATGAACTAAAATTTGAGATTTTATTTTATTTTATACAAAATATATAATAGGGATAGATGTGTATAATAAACATTGATTAAAGATGGGTACATATAATAAGAGTAGAGTTGATTGTATTATGATCAAGTGTGGTTCTTTTTTAGAATGGAGCTCCCAATTTGTTTATCAATGGTGATTAGGATGGAGCTTCTAACCTGGTTCCCTTTAGGATGGTGATTAAAATTTAATGGACCCACTTTAATAAGGATTCTGGCTTTGATACACTCTTAAATTTTTATCGACTTGCTTTACTACAAAACATGGCAATGATACACTTAAATTTTCATAGACCCACTTTACTATACAACTTGGCTTTGATAAACTTTAAAATTATTATAGACCTGTTTTTCCATGGAAATAGGTTTTGATACACTATTAAATTTTCATGGATGTCAAATTTTTGGATTAGGGGTTATATTGTAATTATTGATGATAATCATATATTACAATTGTTATAAAAATTTGAGGAGAGATTTAAAATAAATGGGATGAGATAAAATTTGAGATTTTATTTTATTTTATACAAAATATATGATAGGGATATATGTGTAACATGAATACCCATTAGGCTTATGGTGTTGATATCATTCCCATATATAATACCTTCTTCCCATTTATTTTAAGTCAACTTTTTTTTGTACGGAATTAGTATTGATATCAATCATGTGCCTCCTAATACATTTTCCATCAAGGCACGATACATGTTGATATTCATAAATGGATAATATATGATACATAAAAATATTATATAAATCAACTTTGATAAAACCATTGAAACTATTATAAAAAATTGGATCACTACTTTTTTCATTATCTTCAAATAGAAGATGGACTTATTAAAAATCCCAAATAAACCATTCTTCCTTTTGGATTGAGATTTGTTTTGGGGCAATCACTAGTATGATCTCATCAACATTTCATGAATTCAAATCACTTTATTCCACAAATCAATGTATTTGTAAAAATGTTAATAAATAACCAAAGTCAAAGGAACATTACGTATATATGTTTCTAATTAATTATGACATTCATGGAAGGGTTTACTACCTCTTTAGAGGAAATCATTGCTCTATATGAGATCTTATTCATTATGAAGGTCAAAGATGTGTGGATCTATTCATTAGAGATATAACCCAACATAGAGTTGTCCTCCTTAAGATTCATCAACATAACTATTTATTTCATTTTTCAGATTTAGACTCTTTTCTCCAATCTCAATTTTAGAGGCACAAACATACCCATTATTCTACTTAACGATCATAATTTGTTAGGAGAAAGATCTTAAAAACTTGACTCTTATGTTTTATGTTCTATATCCCCTTTTTATATTTCAATTTCTTATTTGAAATGTAATTTTGAATGAATTCATTTTAATGTACATTATTGTTACTAATATACAATATTATATATACATATTCTTAACACATAACAATAATGATATGGTGATGATAAAACAAAATCAACATTTATGATCATATGAATTTTATTAGTTAGTTTATATAAGTTATAAATTATATGATTTAATGACCCATCTCTCCTTTTATATTTGTGTGCTATTGTAGACACCTAATTCTAGTATAAGACCCTTTTACATTAGGTATGTTTCATGTTTTATCACATATAGTCTATGTGCATACATTTAGGTATTTTTAGTAGACCTTCCTTTTTTTGGGCCTTATGTCATCATCCCCTAACTTAGGTCTTCCTCATAACTTTAATTTTTGTGCACACTATTTTCATATAATAATATATCCATCAAATGAAAATTGTATGAATACCTAACTATCGACTATTCTTTTTCCTTTGTACAATTTTGAATTCTCTCAAAATGTCCAAAATATTCTTTTAGTGTCTTTTTATTGGTTAGCCCATATGGCTATCCCCTTAATTTATGGGTCCTTTATGCCTTGATTTTCACCTTTTACTATCTTTTAAGTTTAACCCACGTGTATATATGTCTTTGAGGAGTACACATGCACGCACACGCATGCACGCACGCACGCATGCACACGCATGCACGCACGCACGCACACACACACACACACACACACACACACACACACACACACACACACACACACACACACACACACACACACACACACACACACACACACACACACACACACACACACACAAACACACACACACACACACACACACACACACACACACACACACACACACACACACACACACACACACACACACACACACACACACACACACACACACACAATGCTTAGTCATTTCATCATTTATATTCTCATTGAACCCTATTATAATAAAGGTCTCTTATGATTATTTTATCATTTATTGTCAAGAGGTCTTGACATTTAATCAAAATATTTATACATTTATTTAATTTTTCCCTTATATATCTAGTGCCAAGTGCTTGTATCAAATTAAGGTTATATTAAGAGCATGTAGTTGCATTAAATTATATAAGATATGAGGTGAAGCCCTTTATATCATGGTTGAGATTACACTCACATGCACGTTATGGCTCCATCTTAGTATGGAGTCCCATAAAATACTTGTAAAGTACTAGTGTTGAATGTTAATATGATATTTATCATATTGGTGGTTTGTGTGTTTGTTTGTAGTATATCAGTGTTTTTGAAACCCATCTCCAATTGGTATTCCATTCACTTATGGAATTACCTAATCCAACTTAGAGATATAACAAGAAGAGACTTAGATCAAGTTATAGTCAAATTGAATGAAATTTTTAGTCGGCCACCACCTTCTTGGGATACTCATGCAAATCACATTACTAGGATTTGATGGAATACTAATAATGATTTTACTTTGGGGATATTAAAAGGTAATTACTCACATCGACAAAAGGAAATGCTAGATATAATTTTTAATTATAATCTCTTATCAGAATTAATTATTTTGTAGCATGGAATATTATTGAATCCCATGATGAAAAGTTGGTTTGATATGTACTTTGATAGAACTAGTTGTGCAACATTCTTTCTAGAGAGATTCTTTTGTACATATCACCTTGTTATTAGATTTGAACTTTCAACATGGGATGATCTTCATGATAATTGTGTAAAGTTATGGAATTATCTAGATTCAAATCCTGAATTAGATATTAAACACATGTTGGATGACCTTACTACCAAGAAGTAATGTGGCAAATAAGTCATTTTCCAACACCATCAGAAGAATCTAAGGATGATAGAAATTCTCATGATCATGATGGGTAATACTCTGATTAGTTGTAAATAATTGACATTGGATAGTGGTATAATTTTTTATATGTAATGAAGAAGAAGCTTTTTGATCATCACAAATTTTTGTATAATTTTGTACATGTAATTAAGAAGAAGCTTTCATTTTGTTTCATAATTGTGTTATGTCTTCTCATGGGCCTCCCTAAATTTAGTTGCTAAAAATTATGGCTCGGTATGTGGGAATTATGGTAGTGGTGGTCTATGAGGAAATCATTTAAATAAAATTGGTGACCTATTTTGCTACACTAAAGCTCTAATAAATAAATATGGTTTATGCCTTGACCTTACTGTGGGTGATAACACAACCTACCATTACAATTGAATGGAATAAATTTCATCACATATGGGCTCATATAATTTGTAATGCACACATGTTGTACAAATATTTCTTGTGTTACCTTCTAGCATTTCCTTTCACGTGCTATCCATAAATACCAATATGTCCATGCTTCTAATTCAATGCATCAGATGATTAGGTTATGGAAAATGAGAATATCACATGGGCTTCTTAGTAATTTCACTTTTTTTTACCCTTTCCTGATTCTAAGGGCTTTCTAGAAAATTACCCTATTTTTAAAACTATGTCTTCATTTTATAGTCTTCCTAGCAATTTTTATTTTTTCAGCCTTTCCTAAAGCTATGGGTTTTGCAACAAAAACACATTTCTAGGCTTGGCCCACATACACACAGTTAGTGCGTGCCACTTAAGATCATCTATAAATGAAACTACCTTGTGCATGCACTATTTTGCCCATTTCTACATTTTGATGCATTTATTTTGATATGTTTTATGAAGCGTTTAATATCAATTTCAATAAAAAAAGTCCTTTGTAATACATGGAAACTTATGTTCACTCAATATGAAAATTTCATTTCTAATTCTTTCAATGAAATTTTCTCCTTGTAGGCTGAAATAGATGGCAAAAATGTGGGAATAAATAATGTGCCTTGAACTATAAAAGCTAGGTGAGGATCCATTTGACTGAAATTCTCCAATTTTCCTGACATCAATGAGGAAGACTTGTGGGTCACCTGGGTTAAGCAGGATAGGTTGACGACTTCATCAAAAGATAATTGAGAAGGGCTTTATTCCCTAAAATTTTTCATGTTTTACATCACATGAGAAATTTAGATTTTACTGGAAAGGGTATCAAGATCAGCATAATCTATGAATATATCATATGATTCACCTCACACTCTAGATTTCAATCTGGTGTCTATTCAAATGCTATTATGTTCTATTCATGTAGTTTTTTTCATCTTGCATGACTATTTATTTTCTCACCACAATTGTGTAGATATTAGTGTTCATATGGCCTTGATGACTTTCAATAAATTGATTCCATGCCAAAAGATAAGTCTTTAATGCCCAAGTCAAGAAAGGGTATCCAACTAGGTCAAAGGAATATAAGGTATGATTGTCATTATCATTTCATCACATGATGCATGGTGCATAAACCTGATCATGTTCTTCTCACATATAATCAATTAGAACACATCGACAATGAGCACAACTATTGCCATAGCCAACAATATGATCAGTTCAAGGGTAAAAAATGTTTTTTTCTCCTCACATCATCCCCCAACTTAATGAATGGGTTATAGTCTACTATTATTCAAAATGGCTACTGATGTTATCCACTTTAAACACTATGAGATGGTGCATGACAAACTTGTATTGTTTATTGGTAAAATAGAGTGGGATGATTTCTTAAGTAAGGATGACATATACAATAGAGAGCGATTAATCAAAAAGGCAAAATACGTGTACAATGTTGATGATGTAACAAGTGTTTGGGAGTGGGTGTTGGAAAATGTTGATAAGTGGTTTTTATATTAGGGATACAATAGGGGAGAGCTTGATGGGGATGGGGAAATTCCCTTCATCTTGGGGATTTAACTCCCACAATAGCTAGAATGGTTGTTGAGATTTGGGAAGCATAGCTTATTGGCAGTGGATGAAATGTTTGGGATGAATCCAAAGAAGGTATTGTGCCAATTCTTATAATATTACTTGATAATATTAGTTATTTTGATGTTTGTAATAATATTAGTTATTCTAATGTTTTTATTTTTTCTTGTATAGTTCCAATTGTACACACTGTTGGCATTTGATTCCAAACATGAAGGAATCCATGTTGCATGGGTCATTATGTATTGGTCATGTAATGTTGACATTAGATAATGGATGTAAATTCTTATTCAAAGAGTACATTTGAAAGACATTAAATGTATAATTAGTGCCTTCATGGTTGATGATGCCAGTCTAGAGATAAAAGTTATTAGGTGCATCATCATTATTCCTAAATGCATCATAAAAATCATATTTATATTTTCATAGACACCATCCCCACTTTATTCCATTTGATTATGCAAAACTATTGTGTTATTCAGGGAGACATTTGACTGTGAGGTTTACTTATGCATTTGGCATGTTCATCATGTGTGATTGAAGAATTTGATAACAACGGTGAAAGATGATGATATCATAGGTTCAGGATTTCAGGTTCATAATTTATAGTTGTGATGATGAGGACATGGATACAAGGGAGTATATAATGTTTGTAGAAAGATATATCTCCTCTCATCTTGCCTTTATTGAATAATAGGAACAACACTAGGCATACAGAGTTAGAATGTGGTCGTGATGTTTTTAGACACTACTGCATGTTGGGAAAGACACCAATACATCTATAGAATATTAAAATTACCATTTTCAATGTCATTTATTAAACACATTAAGGAATTTTGCACATCTTAGGGTAGATTAGTTGGTTCACCAACTAATAGCATTAGTTTACATACATTATTGGTGGTTATAGCTATGCAAGGACATTGACTTCCATAGGAACTTCAAAGTAGAAAGACATGAAAATATTTCATGGGTACGGGATTTGAATAATATCATGTTATGGGTAGTGGATAAAAGCATAGAAACTATGGCATTCTTTAAAAACTATATGAAATAGATTTACAACAAGGTGCATAGCAAGGTGATATCGAATGCACAACACCCAATTCCTCATCCATTCCAAAAATTACAAGATGGGTATGTAACTTCCACCCATAGATAGAGAGACTTCATATAAAATATGAATATACGTAGATATCAGATCATGTCACAGGAGACCACACTTTTTCCAGCCCCACCTCATAACAATCCAAAATAAAAACTCTGGGATGATGAGCTTAATAAGGCAGTGAAATGAGATAAGGATAGACACAATAGAGATAATACATCCTGATTGCATCCCTTTATAAGTTTTAGTGATAACACAACAACAATAAATTCATGTAACAAAATATAAATACCTTTTTTTAAAAGTGAATAGTTCCCTTAGACTACCCACATGTTGTAACATATTGCATAAATGTATTGTATCTTAAAGGGTTTTTTGAATGATATTTAAACCCTACCCTAAGGAATGAGATAAAGCTAGCTATTGTTTTAAACATAAATTGAATATATATATATATATATATATATATATATATATATATATATATATATATATATATATATATATATATATATATATATAATGTTACTAAAATTATATAAATAAATAATGCAATATATCTAAGGTTCATTTGATTGGTTAGTAGCTTTAGTACCTTGTTCATGCTTAGAAGAGTCTCTTTAGTCCTCTTTTTATAACTACTTTTTACATCAACTAACTTTTGACAACTTATTCTGTGATGGTAACATAATCATTACCATTATCAGAACTAATTTTTACATCATCACCAACTACTCTTGTGGTAATATAATTGTTACCATTATGAGAGTGTCCATACAAATGGAATAAAATATGTCTCATACTAGTATCTAAAAATCATAAATCACCTACAATAATCAAACAAAATGTATTTTAGGATCACCAATTTAACCTCTTTCCCATATGGTAGAGTCGATGATTGAGATAAGGAAATTCCTCTAGCGCATGTAAACTATTTTAATAAATACTCTCATGCTCTCTTCATCACATTTTCCCATGTTGGATATAATTCAAATTCACCTTAGATATGTAAAAATATTTGGATATGGTCTACGTAAGGTGGGAAAATTTATTGGATATGGATATTACAAAATTTGAATTGTATCCTACAAAGATTTAAGAAAAAAGTGAAAAATAAAAAAAAAGAAATAAACCACTCATTGATTATGAGGAGGTGAATCACCTTTTCTATTAACACACACTACTCTTCATTGAAAACTTTTTTTGATAGAATTTTGGCATTGTGTTGGTCGTTTTGAAAGGATTTGGAAGGCTTTTTCAGCCAATACTTCATCATGAAAAATATTTAATGTAAAGGAAAGGGGAAAAGTTTCCTATAGTATCATTATTTAATTTCAAACCCAACTGGTCATAATGTACTTGATGATTTGATCTTCATGATTCCATCTCTATTTCAAATATTTCTCTTTTTGATGAGGTTTAAATAGTCTCTTTACATATGTACATGTGTCTTGTTATCCTCAAAGCATTTATTGATAGAATTAACCTCTTTATGGTGGTTGATAACTCATTCTCTATCTTTACAAATCATTTCTTTGAGAACCTCCTTCTTATGCTTACATTAGCTTGTTATTATGTACTACCCTTTGGAATCCAAGCACTAAATATTGATTTAGTTTTTAGGAGTTAAATATCAACACTTGAACGGTCTTAAATGATCCAAACATACCTATCCATACCTCCATGAAGGAATCCAACACGGTTATGTACCCTTTTCCACTTTCTATGTAAAATAGGTACACACTATTAGGAGAGGGTTTCCACATTTAAATATCATTAAAATGTATTATAAACCCTACATGGGTTATAACATAAGGTTCAACCACCATTATATATCCTGGAACTCACCCTATATGTGACTCATTCACCTCTAATAATCCCTTACACCTTGTTTTGTCTATTGACTATGCATAACATTATGACCTATAGATCTATAACTACCATAGAGATCATTTTCTTCCTTTCAAACATCTTATAATGCATCCAATGGGTTAATAATATTTTTTGTGATTGGAATCATCTCCTAAAGCCATCCATTCAATGCTCACCTATCCAAGACAAGAATTGAAGCTTTATCTTCCTCACAATGAGACTATGTCCTCAAGACAGATTACACCGTGTTATAGGTGTTGTAGCCCAATTGTCTTGAACTCATATCCTCTATTATTATAAGTATTTACCATACATTCCTATGTATTCTAACATAACAAATATTCACTATGATGGTGCTCATTCTTTTCTCCAATTTTATTTTCCAAATTGAAATGTTTCTCCCTTTTCTAGGACTGTGCTCAAGGTCCTTTGATTATAAAGAGGATATGTATTTTACTAACATCTACAGTCTATCATGCCACCATTTTAGTAGGCATTCCATTCACCCAAGTATCTTTTCATTAACATCTAAACCTATTCAACAAAGTTTCCTTTCTCACAATTTTCTTGTATTTGGAATCATCTTACTCAATTACTTAGGGATCACAATGATCTTCACAATGAATCCTACGTGTTTCTTTCAATTAAAATAGTTTATCCAAATCTTGATTTCTTGACTATAATCACAATCCTATCAACCCTATAGATGTACACAGAATCCAAACACACATATATTGCCTTGAAGGATCACTAAACAATATACATATATATAAAGAACAATCCATTTGTCTTGAATAAATAACATCAAAATTAATACTTATTTTCATTTATGGGGTTAATAGTCATAAAAAAATAGTCCATCAAATGTAGACTATGTAAATAGGGTAAGGTTAGGTATGACAATGTCAAATGTTTCCAAGAATCCAATATGAATTCATGAGGTTATGAGCACTTTCCCAAAGTTGCTCTCAAGATCTTAATCTCTTCTAAATGTTGATAATACACAAATAAAACAATGTATTTATTTCTTCTCACATTCATGTATTCATTTTGTCTTGAAATATGCAACAAGGTGCTAGTATGTGCAGATAGGGTTCCTTTACTCAAGATGGTTATATATTATCACTTTTTCATTACCTTTTGTATAAAAAACAACTAATCTAATCCTTCAATGACCACTCTTAGTCTATACATCATTCCTTTTATCTAAACCATACACCACTTTGTGAAAAAAAACCTTCCACTTTCAAATTGACTATCATAAGTGAAATAGGGTATAAGCATAGAGTTAATTCTTATTGCTAAGTTCCAATGAGGGTAGAGGGTAATTTTACTTTCTTGAATCACTTACAATGTTAATACTTAGTTCAATTCATATGTGACTAGAAGGAAAAACAAGTCCATGATTACTAAGTTAAGGAAAGTTGATGAAGAGGCATGGGGAGGGGTACCAAACCATCATCAACTTGCTTTGATTTTGAAAAATTTCACATTCCATGCTTAGCTTGCCCTGCAAAGTCCCATATATGTATTGGAATCAAGAACATTTCATATAATATTTTTTTTATCTTATAAATATCTCATTATATTGGATTATCCTTTCCTATGAGTTCATAAAAACTATTTGAGATCATTTTTAGTCATCCTTCAACTTTCATTGGTTACAACTCACATACTAGTTCCTTCTTAGGTAACCTTGCTAGGTCTCAAGGACCAAAATTAGAATTACATTCCAAATAAACATTCTCAAATCATGGATGGTATTTAAGGATCATAATATACTTCTATATATCCATTTTAAGTCTTGGATCACCCCTTACCTTTGTATTCTGCACATAATCTTTACTTTGTCTTCATAAGGCTTGTAGCCTTTTTTTGGACATTTATCCTTGTTGAGAGTATCTAAAAAACCTTATCAAATTAATTATGACATTTTCAAGGACCCTTGTGGGCTATAAAACTTATACTTTCCTTTCCTAACATAACTCCCAAGACACAATATACTTCCTTCTTTAAGGCACCCCTAAACTAGCCTTCCAAATTGACAAAGCTCCTAGGTTTGGGAAATTTACATACAAAAAATTCAAAATATTTGAATTTTTGGATACAATTTTGACTCCCCTAGCTTAATCAATCATTTCTTAGCCTACTCCTTTAAACAAATTTACTTTTCCTTCACTACCCTTACTCCACTAAGTCTTATAAGCCCTCAACACAACACAGTACTCAAAATCTGTACTTATGGAAACTGTATAGGTTTTAAAATAGGTTAAATACTTATATCACTATCAATCTAGAAATATTAAAAAATTTCACCAAGTTTGGATGGTTAAAACTCATTCTAAACCCCAAACCCTAATCCTATAGTTTTCATGCCCTACACAGGCCCGAGAGGTCTTGAAATTCATTATCTCAAGTTCCACATCACTTCAAAGGATGCACCTTCCATTCTAGGGTCAATTTTAAACTCATATAACTCTAAAAATATGATATATCTCTTATATAATCCGTTTCATGGCTACAACATTCAAATTATAGTCAACTGTGTATGTTTTCTTTGATTGTGTGTAGGTTTAGACTGATAGTTCACACTTAGAAGAATTTTAAATTCTCTAAAGGGTTATATAATTCATTATTAATCTTTACCCAAAAATATTAAAACTCCTCAACACTTATTCATAACTCTCTCTATGATTCAAACACTTCTTGGCTGGGTTCTATAACCCAAAATAGGGCATACATAGTTGTAAATGTTTGTCACTTATTTATCTTCAAACACATCCTTCTCATGGAATATTATAAAATCTTTCTCATTGTCTCAAAACATTAAATACTCTTTGACATCACCTTCTCTTCCATATTTCAAATGAATTATCCTTTCAATCCCTTCCAAACAAGGTTCATACAATATGCTCAAAGTTTCTTTTATTATGAACAAGGTCAAGACTGTGTAACATAATTTTATCCTTTTTTTTAGGGAACTGAGCAACACATGCTTGGTATAAACCATATACACACTATTGAATATCACCATATTTCATCTCCATTACAATCATACTTACCTCACTAGAATAACTAATGCTTGTATACCTTGGATGATCAATACTATAAACAGGGGTGTAATAATAGACTGGTCCCTCTAAGTTTCCTTGTTTGAAATGTTCACCAATCACTTCAGAGATCTATAAGACTATTTTTACCTTAAAATATAATATAACACAAAGGATTTTATCACTCTCAAACAATGGTTCAATCAAATCATGCTTTCTTGACTGTACTCAGTAGTCCTTCTTAACCTGCATATTACACACCAACATGAATATGGTCATGGCCTCAAAGGCTTGCTCAAAGTAACAAAAAACTGGTTCAATCATATACATTGAAATAAGACCTAATATATAAATACATATTTTTATATTCATATCATGATGATATGTTACAATACAGTCTTATCTTGGACTTGATGTACTTCTTGAGGAGTTTGCTTTTCATTCATATTCAATAGTTTATCTTCTCTTTATTCAATAGTTAAGCAAAATGATTAACTATAGTTTGTGAATTATTTTTAGAAATTATCTCTAATTATTTTTTGTAATTGTGTGGTAGGTGGCATTAATATGACATGGGGAGTGTTGTAAAAATATGAGAGGAATTATATAAATTCATATGGAAGAAATCAAATGTACTAAAGCAGTTCAATGCAGAACGACAAACATTGCATGAAATATCATGTGTGGTGGCCAAATCCATCAATAAGAGGAATCTTGGAACAACACAAAATTTCAGGTAGCCTGATGGATTGTAATGGGTGAATATTCTCCTACATTATAACATGGCATTCCTTATTACCATGTTCTGATGGTGAGTTATGAGTACATGACATTCATAGATAGGCATGATCATGATTTCTACATACAATTGTCATATGAATGGACATATGATGATGCCATTTTACCTAATGAGTTGGGTACTCCTAGTGACATTCCAGTGTATTTGAGGCCCTTCTTAGAGAATTTATTTCCAACAAAGGTGTCTAATGATCCGAATGTCTATGTGCATCCAGATCAAGTACAAAATATATTCATTGGTGCCAAAATACCATTTAGAGTGTTTCAAAAAATATAGTGTTTGTAATAACCTCTCTCAAGCCTCCAATATCTGGCTGATACAACCATATGTATCATTGTGGAAGAGATACACAATCTCCCACAACACAAAATTTCCTTTCATCTAACTAGGCTGAAGTATTTCAAGAATAGAACCATTATTTTTTTACCGGCATGTTGTAGATGATGAAATCAATGGTGAATAAAATCCATTAGATGAAAGTGATATTTATAAAATTCAATAGAACAATTTTATAAAAATATGTTTCAATATTGATAAAGATTTTAATTTATTGCGAAAAAATGCATATTTGTATATTACATATTTATTGTTATTCTTGATGTTGATGTTAGTTGTTATTATTGATGTTGATTGATTCGGATAATAAGATACTTATCTCACACTTTGCCTTGTTCTTTATTTTATTTATTTTCAAAATTTCACTAATATATTGCTCACTATGTGGTTTATGGTTCTTTAACATATCTTTAGGTTCAAGGTATCTAAATATGCTCTTTGACTGTGTTTTTAGGACCTTAAGGAATTCAAATTACTCTTACTCTCTTCATGTAGGGATTCAAAAGGATTTTAAAGTTTCATAAGGTTTGTATGGTTACAAGACACCTCTTCAATCCATTATATTTCCTCACTTGAGCCTCCATTCAACTTTTCTATTAGGATATTTGCCTCACTATACATTCAAACTCTATCAATAGGGTTTCTAGGCTCTGTCTCAAGGTTTTGACTTCACACAAATGTTTTAAAATGTTTTCAAACATTAAAAATCCTTTTAATAAAATCCTTATACCTGTGTAAACATTATAGACACCTAAAACTAGCCACCAATGACCTTTAACCAAGACTTTGACCAATTTTTATCAAATATCATAATTTGGGTTAAAAGCACTAAAAACACACTAAATGATGTGAACTTGTCATATACAAGTGCTGATTTTACCCAAATAATCACTAAATATGGTAGTGAAATTTATGAGATAGCTAACTTTGATCAAATCTTTTCAAGTCAAAATGACATTTTCACACCTAGGACCTCTGGATTGTTTTTTTTAACCAAATTTATTACATGAGACACATGCATTTGTTATGTTGTGTTGGTAACATCCTAAATGGGATAATAGATCCAACACATCTAACATCTCCTTATAATTCCAATCTAATCAAATCTAGAGATAATAATATGACATTTTGACCAATTTGATTAATTTATGCACCAATTACCAAGATTCACATCAAAGTGATAAATCATGTTGAAAGCTAATTAATCTAAATCAAGGGCATAATTAAGAATTCTATGGAACTTGTTGAATATTTATTTTTGTAAATTTATTATGAGTTTTTGCACCATCAAGTGACATTATTTCTTGGAAAGACATCCCTAGGCCATAAATACATAAAATATCTCATTAAACCCTCTTATGCCTCATTAAGCCTCTCCATGCCTCTTCAATGCCTCTATATCCCAAATATTTATGAGGGAATTTATTGAATTTGGCCTCCAAAATTGAGTGGATTCTCATCCACACATCTTCATCTTGAGATGGATGGTTCAAGTTCATTCTGGTCATTTGAAAAAATCTATAAATAAGAGGTCACACACTCATAATTTTAAGCTCTTTTAAGCCAAGGTCACCATGCCCAAATAGCTTCAAGCCACATCTTGATGTCATTTTATTATGCCCAAATATTGAGCCAAATACATCACAAAATAATGGTTCCAAGAGGAGAGGAAGGTAGCCATACTCCATTGATGAAGACCTCTTAGGCACAATCCAAGCAAGCCAATCAAAAAAGACTCTTGGAGTATCAAGGAAGGTAAGAAAAGTAAGATTTTTGGATTTTAGTTTTGCTTTGTTCATTTTTATTCTTCACCATGACCCCCCCTTGATATAGGTTTAAGGTGTTAGCTTAAGTGTGTTTTATTTGGATTTTGACTTCATGCACTAATTCCATTCTAATCTCCCTTTATTGCAATCCTATGTTCACAAATGTCATGCTCAGTAGGACCTACAATCATGAATTTGGTCAAATAGAACCTAAAATCAAACTAATAACCATTATCATGTAGGATTTTAGAGTGTGGCAGTAAAGAAGTTGAAAATTTGAGCAAAAGTTCATTTTTCTAGAAGTCACAATTTTCTTACTATAAAGTCATGGTTTTGTCCTCTAGACTACAATCTTGCAACTCACACAGTCATGAATATATAATTTCAAGTTTTGGTATTATGTTTAAACTATGTTTTTGGACTAATTTTGTCTATCTGTAGATCTCATATCCATTTTGTAACCCTGTTACTATCTAGTTGTGATATTACAATACCGTGACTCAATAGTTATAGGATTGCCTATCTTAATCATGGCATTGTCAATAAACCCTTAACGGTTAAGTGACAATACCATAACTCTCATAGTGGTAGTATTAAATTATAACTAGTGGAATTGTCAACCTGAGTTGTGGGATTATCAATTTGAGTAGCAGGATTGTCAACCCAAGTAGTGGGATTGCCAACCTGAGTTGCAGGATTGTCAACCCGAGTTACAAGATTGTCAACCTGAGTAAACCTGAATAGTGATATTGTGATTTATCTTAAACTAACCTAATTAGTAATATTGCCTACCTAATTCATGGTTTTGCAAAGTAGTGGGATTTCACTGTGGAGTAACGGGATTGCATTGTGTGAAACCCAAGAGCTCATTTTACAAAGTTATTTGTTTTATTTAGACAAGTGTTACAAGGCTAAAGGAAAATCTAACTTTTTCCTTGTATGGCCAACATGAAAAAGGGATCTAAACAAGATTAAGCTAGACTTTTAATCCTCTTTTTAAGTGCTTAAAAATAATTAGAAATATTCATTTCAGTGATTAAAGAAACACTTAGATGTTTGCTTGAATGTTTTGTATTTGTTCTTTACATGTTTTTACATATTATAGTCAAGGGGATAAATAACATGACCACACATTTCATTTATTGATTTAAAATTGAACACACTTCAAGTTTTTGCAAGTTGTTTCTCATTGTTTCTTTAGTTAGTTTGATTGAGCAAATAGGGAGTTGTGCATGTATGATCTCCCCCCGTCCCCTACAGGGAACTTGTGGGATCAAAAGTGCCAAATTCATTTCAAAGTGCCTTACTCCAAAGACATAAAAGAGAGACTGTGAAGGCTCTCCCCAAAACCCATAAGTCTTGGGTGACTAGAAACAAAATTTAAAGTTATTTTACTTGGTTTTTTACTTTCATTAAATCTTGGTTTGTGAGGGGGACTTCATCACCTTCCATAATTTAATTAGGGAAGATTTAACTTGAGGTTTCATCTCCCAAAATTGTCTTCAACCCCTCTCTATTGTGGGGGGGGTATATAAATTGGGATCGCCCCATTGGGATAATGATTTGAGTGGTTAAACCATCTTTTATCACTGGGGTTAAGCCTAGGACATTTAAACACATTGGACATCGAACTACATTGAGTGAGTGATAGATGTAGTAGTTGTAAAAAGGGTAAGACCTTTTTATAAAAAACCAAGTTCCACAGACCTAATTAATGTGTTGATTCTCTTGCATTTTGATGTGAAAGTCTTATGCATCTGATCCATATAGAAATGTTCAAAAACTTCTTGTTTAGTTAACCCCACTTTGCCATACCTTGTCAATTTAGGGCTTAAGATGATTAGTTAGTTGATTTGTCTTTATTTTAGATTACTTGGTCTTATTTAGAGTCCAGAATTTGTGTTAACAAAAATGACATAACCAAACACATGGTCCCCAAAATTTTTAATAAGGAGGCATCATGCTACCCAAGTGAAAAACATCATTTTTTTCCTTGTTCAAATTAATTATCATAAACTTTGTGTCATATCTTCTAATTTGGCACAATTATGCTTCCCATTTGAGTTTAGACATTTTTAACACATTTTGTTTAAGTCCTTCATTGATAGTTTAAATTCAAAATTGGATTCTTCAAAGTTTTAAATGTTGATGTGTTAAATTGGGTTTGTCACTTTGCACTTGACTTTTTTTCACTTGAGTTCAATTCTCAATTTTAATTGAGGGCCATTTTTAGACACAACATCATTATCATCATATGGTAGGACTCAAGTCATCTTGCATATCACTCATGATTTGAGTCCTAGGCTATATTTTTTACTATCCATCCTATCTCACCTTTTGTCTTAAGTTTATTTGATAACACACTTTTTCCTTAGAAATTTGTCCAACTTTGTGTGTGGATATCATTTGAGTTGAGGAGAGTAGTGTTACACTACCGAGATTATATTAAAACCATTTTTGCCTTAGAGTCTTGAAACAAGCATTTATCACATCTTTTGATCATTTTTGTGTGGTTACGCTACTCAAATTATTTTAAAACTTGTTTCATAGGCCTATTTGCGTAGAGTCCAAGTGGTTCCAAAGTTCCAACCATTTTAGGTTTCTTTGTGAGCCTTTGTCTATCATGGTTTTGCCATTCAACTTTTTCTAAGTCATCGGTTAAAGGAATATAGTTTGTGCCATTATTTGAGAGAAAATAAACTATCTCCAAGTGCCTTTTGTTTCATACCTCATACTTATTGTTAAAGTTTATGTCCAAGAGTCAAATTCCTAGTCTTTATTAGAAGTGTTTAAAATATGTTAGATTAAATATCTCATATTTTAAATTCTAGTTTTTTATGCCATTTGAATAAAATTCCTAGCACATACCTTTGTTTGAGCCTAGCTTTTGACACTGCATTTGGCCAAAATAACTAGAAACTTTTATTTTCCTAGAATAGGCTCATTTGAAAAACTTTGACTTAGAATTTTGAATTTTTATTTATGGTCCTTTTACTTGACCTTTTTATATGAGATGTGTAATGTTAGATACTTGGTGTTAGCTTGTTTTATCACAAGTCATTACATTTATTTTTGGATATACATATCCATCCTTTTGACCAAGTTAGACCACATTTGAACCTCTTTTTAGACATCTCATTTTTAGAGTTTATAGAAATCTATTTCCTTTTGTTGTAAGACATTTACTATGGATCTCAACATGCAATGTTACACTCATAGTGGCATCATGTATATTCTAGGGTTTAGTAATGTGGTCACATAGGAAGAAATGGTTCAAGACCCTTATGAAGATAATGTTTCTTATGAGACAGATCCTTATCCATCTTATAAAACTCAAACAGGGGCACATAACAAAGACCCATTAGCTCATTATTTGGTAAATATGCCCCCATAATCAAAGAAGGATCAATAACAAATAGAGTAGTATCTATATTTGGTGCCTATGGTTAAAGAACCAGTTCCTCAACAATCATACTATGTTACTACACCATCCACATATGATCCTTATCTCTTTGAGTATCACTTATTGGAAAACAAGGACAAAATTTTGGTTAGATTTATAGAAGTAGGGGCTAAGTTTTTGGTAGACTTCCCCCATGAAAATTTGTCAATTCTAGTAAGAATGCCTCACAACATAATTTATAGTCAATAGGATTATTCTAATAATCCTTTAGCTCTAGTCCAAATGATGTATTAGGACCCCAGTATGCTTATCAAAAGGCAAGGACCTCATGGAGTATCACTTTGTACAAATTCAAACAATATACCAAATGTACTTGAACCTAGTACATAATTTTAAATAGATGACCATGTCAAATAAACCTCTCATAGATTTAGTTCTTTCAACAAGAGTGATAATATAATCTACTAGTTGAGACAATCAGGGTATAGACCCCTTCATGCAAAACACTTTAGTCAATAACGTGTTTCATGTGCCAACCATCAAAGAATTGTATTTTGCTTCCATACAAAACATAGTGGACAATGTAAAAACAATGTCTAGTGCAAACCAAAGTGGTATAAGTACATAAATAATAAGTACACCAACAAGTGTAACTTTAGTTAATACCATGAGTGTTTCTCCAAATTAGGGAGTAGGAGCTTCTACATCCCAACCTCAACCAACTAATACTACTAATCCTCAACCAACTGCTTCTTCAAGTGCTCAAGTAAAAACATTAGGTAGTCAGTCAATGACTAATGTTGTGCCTTAACAACAAAATGTGATGAATCTTACTCTTCCCTAATAGGTAACAAGTAGTGTTTCAAAATAATAGGCACAATCCAACATACCAACATAGTAGAGACATAACATATTGCCACCTCAATAGGGGGAAACCAATGTTCCACCTCACCAAGTAGTAGTGAACATACCTCTTTCCTTGTAGATCAATATACCAATTAAAATCCAAACAATGTCTAATCAACAATGTATGAATATTTGTCAATAATAATTATTGAATCTTACACAAGTGTCAAATTTTCAACAAGGATTCATGTAACCTAGATGTTGCAATGTTCCTCAAGTACCAATTAGGTAACCTTTACCTTTTGTGTAGAATGTGCCACTAGTTCAATGATAGGGTTTTGGTTCATAAGTGCCCCCTCAATAAAAAGGTTTGATTAATTGGAATTAGGTCCTTATTCAACCCCAGTAGGCATAATATAGCCATATCCCTCCATCCTAACCTCAAATTCCCTAAACTCAAACCTACTTATCCAACCCAAACTAGAATATCACATCACAGTACATGTAATTTAAACAATAAAACCCTAATCCATGCATGCATATTCTTGGTCCATTCCCCAACCAAACTAACATACCCTAGCAAATACCTCCATCATTCCTTGGTCAAAGTGTTCCACTTGTGACCACTTAACCATCTACCCAAGCCAATATTCCTTCTAGTTTTTTATCCCAAGAACTACAACAAATGAAGGATGTGATTGTTGCCATCCAAGTTGGAAAATAAACCAAAAAATTTAAGTTGGATGATGTGTGTTATTATTTTTTTAATATGGATTAATTGTATATACCATTTCCTCCAGGATATGAACCACCTAAATTTGAAAAATATAAGGGGAAAGGTGACTTTAAGGCTCATTTGACTGAGTTCTTTGCTACATGCTAACCAATGGAATATATTGACATATACCTTTTATTTTTGTTCCCAAGGAGTCTAGTAAGACAAGCCTTGGAGTGGTTTTTTAAGTTTCCCAAGAATTCAGTATCTAATTTTGATGATCTTTCAAACAAGTTTGTGCAACACTTTTCATATAATCTCAAACATGATATTTAATTGGTTGACTTGACACAAGCCAAGAGAAATTTTGGTGAGAGTTTTGAAAGTTATCTAAAGTAATGGAGATCCCTTTCAAGATAATTTAACCATAGTTTAAGAGATAAATAATTAGTTGTTGTGTTTACTAAAAATTTTCATAGTGAGATATCCTATCATCTAGAACTACAATGTGTACATAGCTTTAAGGAGATCATTGATAAAGTTTTGTTGATTGAGTGAACCCTTAATAACAAAGGGATCATCAAGCTTACCTCATCAAATAAAAATCAAGGTACCAATCTAGGAAATAACCAAAACTAACATCAAGTCCAAATGCAAGCATCACAATCAACATATGCCAATATCAATGACAAACCAAGGCAATTCAATTACAACAAAAATGTTGTTGGAAATGGATTAATAGAGTCATAACATGTCCAAATGGTGAAAACACTATTTGGTTAGCCTATGAAACATATTCAAATTACTCCTAACCTATAACCTTTTTAGCAAATGTAGTAAGCATAATGACCGAGGCCCGCACAATAAATGCAATAACCTTTACCATCACAAGCTCCTCCTTCAAGAAGAATAGTGCCTACTCATCACATTTTTAGTGACTTTAGAGAGCCTATTAAATCTATGTTTCATAAGCTCTTTTCCATTAATTTGATTAGTTATCATATACTGAAACATTATCCTCAGGGTACCCCTTATCCTGATATGTCCCACCAAAATAAATTCTATGAATATCATTGGGTTAATGGACATAATTTGTGCCACTATGTGTAAATTAAACATTTAATTTAGAATATGTTGGAGAATGGGGAGATAACATTGTATGGTGGTGATTTTGCTTCCAATCAGACCTTAGAAATCTATCAAAACCCCTTTCCCTAACATAGTAACCAACCACAATAGCCATAATTATACTAATGACCAATGTAACACCAATAATAATAATTTCAACAACCAAGGCTAAATCAATAGAATCACCAATAACAACACCAAAAACATCTAAGTAATGGATAAAACTAAGGTAAAAATGGAAACAACCAACAGACTTACCATGCAATTGTACATGAATACAACAAAGTTGTAGGCCATATTGAAAGAAGTCATATTAACACTATTTATATCAATCTGATACCAAATATCAATCAATCAAGACCTTTGCTAAACAATTTCAATCCACAAAATAATATTAATAATCCTTCTTTGACCTGGGACCACATACAGGTATACCAATAAGTAGGGATTATTAATTTTGGACCCTATACTGATAACTCATCATTGCCTTGTGACCACGCATAAGTGCACCAAGTACACCAAAAATTTAGACTTATCCAATCTGGTCCCCCACCATCACCAAAATTTATTAGCAATCATGGTCTTGTGTTTAATCTTGATTTTGAAATCATAACTTGAAGGTCAAAGATTACCATCCTAGGTCCATAGCCATCTACCACTTCACCCATCATTCAACTGGTCATATTACCTTAGAACAAGAAATTTTTCATTAACCAAGAGAATAATTTTGAAATTATGGAACAATTTAAAAATATGCCCACACAAATATCCATTTTATATTTCTTATGTATGTTAATGATCCACAAGGATATTTTGAATGAGTTCCTTAGACAATCCATGATTTCTAGTGACATATCCCTTGACAAATTCCAAGTTTTGATTGGACATATATCTCTATCTCAACAAGTCACTTTAAACAAAATCAATATGTCATCCCTTGACTTGCTTCATAACAACCCCTTATATATTGAAGTTTTCATAAAGTGACATAAAGTGAAATGTGTCCTTATAGACAATGGATCTAGTCTAAACATAGTGTTTCTTAAACTCATCAAGCTTCTCAAGTACATAATGACATATCTTCAAGTAGAGACCATAACCATCAAAGCCTATGATAATGAAGAATGACAAACACAAGGCACCATCTATTTACCAATTATCCTTGGGCCCTTGACCCATGATACACTTTGCCATGTGATAAATCTTAATTTTTTGTACAATATGATTTTTGGTAGACCTTGGTTACTTGAAATTCATGCAATCCCATCAATGTTTCACCAATATATCAATTTCTCCCATTTAGGGATATAATTTTATATACTAAGAGATTTGCATCCATATGAGCACTACAAAAACCTATAGGTTGAGTTTAAGAGTTATAACTATCATTTTGGCATGAATCTAGTGGCCAAGCAAGATAAGGAAAAGGCAATACTCCTTGATTTGCCAAAGGACAACTGCATTGATATTAATACCCTTGATTCCCTTTCCCACATTCTACCTCCTAAGATAGAGAATCATTATATCATCTCACCTAATGGCCTAGGAGAGTATTTAACCCATGATACCTATCACATCACAAACCTTCCACAAAACCCAAAGTCCTTTGGAAGACCTAAAGCCAAGCCATTTCATCTAGAATGGAAACAAAAGGGAAAAGGTAAATAATATAGTCCAAGACTAGTCACATTTATGCCAGCATCTGGCCTAAATACAATGACCCTATTAAGGGAGACAAATCATGGTTATACAATGATAAGCAAGCCAATTATTATGAGAATGGAAAGTATCTTATTCCCAATAGGATCATGAAGCATTATGACTATGAAAGAAGAGGTGTCATACCAAAACAACAAGGAGTGCTTGACCTAATTTCCATTACCAGATACAAATGGCCCTATGGACTTAGATTTAAACCACTTGGGTGCAACCCCATATACCTTAATCATGTTTCATCGCTATTGACTAGTGATAAGGATGAAAATAGGGAAGTATAATTTGATCATAGCCTTTTTGATGACCTAGTTGAGACCAACTTTTTTAACCCTCATTCCATTTATACCTTTAAATTAGTCATTCATCATAACCCACTACCATTGTATTATCCCTAGCTGATAGACTGACACCAATAATAATCAAATGTGTTGATTGATGAGTTGTAAAATAATGAGGCTTTCTATGTTTTTCTTAGCCTTAGAGATAATGTTTTATTGGGAGACTATAAATTATGGTTCTTAATCAAGTTAGATCTTGAATTTTATTTTGGATAGTGGGTGAACATCCTTAGCCAAAAGAAATTAATTAAAGCATTGAGGTCCCAAAGTGAATACCTCTTTGAGGTGCTTTATAACTAGGGTAAAAGTAAATAAAAAGGCCAGTCTAGTGGTGAAAACTTATTTCATGCACCATTAGATGGGGGTATTCAACCTTCTTCAAGCATAGCTTAAGAGATCACCAATGATGAACTTATCTATGAGTCTAAGTTCAGTTTTGAAGAACAACAAGTTTTTGATCGAATCCTTCAGGAGTTTCTAATAGTTTTCATTACATGGTCAAACCTCCCATTTGGGGACTCTAATTAATCATGCCTAGGGGAGCTCAAAGAGCCAATCCTAATAGAGGACTCTAATGTTGCCAAACAGTTCAAATCTTTGCCCACTATCCTTGAAGATGGTTTGACCTTTCTAGTGGAAGATACAACAAAGGTTAACATTGGGTCCCTAGATGACCCAAAGTGGATCAGGCTATGTGCATCTCTTACTAAGAAGGAATTTGAATTATTTACATCCATTTTGAGGGACTTTGTTGATATATTTGCATGGGCATAATCTAACATGTCAGGTTTGGACCCTACCTTGGTTCTACACCACCTTCACCTTATGGTCAATCCCAATTCCAAACTAGTAAAATAAAAGTTACATAAGAAGCATCTTTGAATTGATATATTAGTGAAGAAAGAGTTGGAAAAACTCTTGGAAGTAGGATGTATTCGATCGATCGACTATTTAGAGTGGATATCTAATATTATACTAATTAGAAAAGAGATAAAAGGAATTAGAATTTTTACTAATTTCTATGATATAAACAAAGCTTGCCCTAAGGATGACTTTCCATTACCAAACATTGACATGATCATCAACTCCATAGTAGGTTATGAAATGATTTCATTAATGGACAACTTTTTAGGGTACAACTAGATCATGATCACACCAAAAGACCAACATAAAATAATGTTCACCACTCCATGGGGAACATTCTATTATCAGGTTATGCCGTTTGGTCTCAAAAATGTAGGGGCCACCTATAAAAGAGCCATGACCATCATATTTCATGATATGATGCATGCCATTATTGAAGACTACATTGATGACATTATTGGCAAATCAAAGACTAGGGTTGATAATCTAGCAGTGCTATGAAAAATATTTGAAATATTACATGAGTACAAAGTCAAACTTAATTAACTGTGTCTTTAGAGTCACATCGATAAAATTACTTAGCTTCATTGTGTCTCATTGAGGCATCAAATTTGATCCAACCAAAGTCCAAGCCATAACATAGATGAAACCACCAATTAATTTGAAGCAACTCTGAAGTTTACAGGGCAAAATCTAATCTATCTAATGTTTTATATCATAGTTGGCCAATAAATGCCATCCTTTTATGCATCTTCTGAAAAAGGGAGTCACTTTTCACTAGGATGATCACTGCCAAACAATTTTTTAGTAGCTAAAGTACTATCTAGTGAATCCACCTATTTTATTGCCTCTTATGCCAAGAAATCCAATCTTATTGTACCTATTTGCTACTGACAATGCCCTGGGGAAAATTTTAGATAAACATGATGATAATGGAAAAGAACATGCCTTGTAATATTTAGTTTGTACACTAGTCTCATATGAACATAATTATACTCCCATAGAAAAAGCCTATTTAGACATGGTATTTACAACTCAAAAACTATGCCATTACATGTTAAAAAATAAGACCACGGTTATTTTAAAAGTAGATCCACTCAAGTATCTAATCTCTAAAACAAATTTACAAGGCTTTATGGCCAAATGGATCATGCTTCTAAGTGAGTTTGACATCAAGTACATTAACCAAAAATCCAATAAGGGGCAAGTTCTTGTAGATTACTTGTTGAATTACCCCTCATTTATACAAATCCATTAACATTCTAATTTCTTGATGAATCCATACTGACCATCATTGACACACCTATTGAGGAACAACACTAGAAGCTGTATTTTAATGGGTCATTCATAGCACATGGATTGGGGACAAACATTTTATTTATTACACCATAGGGGGATCTAATCCCTAAATCATTTAAGATTAGCTTTCTTTGTACCAACAACATGGCTACATATGAATAACTTATTGTAGGTCTTATCCAAGTGGTACAATGGAGTATATCTCATCTAAAGGTTTATGGTGATTCTTAGCTAATCACTAATCAAATTACAAACCACTTTTAAACCAAAGATGACAAGATGGTTCCATATAAGGCCCTGATCAACACTCTCAAGCAATAAAATATCAACATTCAATTTGAGCATATACCAAGGGCAAGTAATAGAACCATGGATGCTAGGACACTATTTGATCTTTGATTCGACAAATAAACATAGCTAAAGAGTATTAGTTTTTTGTCAAGAATTTGTTAGCACCAACTCATGAACCTTCAATCATTGTAATGATTTATGATATTGTTGGTCTTAACTCTATTTAGTATTTAAACCTCTACAATTACCTCCATGACCAAATTATGCCACCCAACCTATCCCAAAATCAATCCAAATCCTTCATCCATGAAACCACTCATTATACCTTACATAGATCAACCCTTTACCATTTTAGTTTTGATGAAAATCTGCTTTGTTGTTTAACTTTGATAGAATTACACTAGCATTATAAGAATTTCATGGAGTATGTGGATTCCACACTAGTGGGGTAGTTCTATCCAAAAATATCTTGTGTATTGGTTATTATTGGCCCATGATAGACACATATGCAACTACATATGTAAATAAATGTGACAAGTGTCAAAGGCATGCCAATTCGATTCATGCCCTAGGCAAGACTTTGAAACCAATGTTGACACCATGGCCATTTTCTAGATGGGGCCTTAACCTCATTGGAAAAATAAATCTCACCTCATCTGACAACCATAAACAAGTCTTTACCACCACCTAATATTTCACTAAATGGGTTGAAACTATACCACTCACTCAAGTGATTGAAAAGCAAATTTCTAAGTTCATTTTAAACCATCTCATTTTTTGTTATGGTATCCTTCTAACATTATATATGATAATGGAGGATCATTCAAGAACAAGGATATTTAAAATTTATGTGATGAATATAACATCACATAAAATTTCTCCATGACATATTACCCTCAAGGTAATGGCTAGGCCGAAGCATCAAACAAAACTATTATCAACATTCTTAAAAATATTGTCAATGATGTCGATCATGATTGGCACTTTCAGATATTTTGTGCCCTTTGGGCATACCATACCAATCACTGTACACCCATAAGAGCCATTCCATATTCACTTATTTATGGTACTAAGGCCATTCTTCCCATTGAGGTTAAGTTTCCATCTTTACGCATCTCTTTCAATCATGTCCTAGATGACAATGACTATTGAGTAGCTCACCTACAAGAACTAGAGCTACTTGATGAGAAATGTATAGATGTAGTGAATAATCTTTAAACCTATCAGAGTTGACTTCAAGGCCACTATAATCAGCATGTGAAACATAGAGAATTTGAACTTGGTGATGTTATCCTTAAAAAAACCAAAAGTATACCACAACTGAAAAGAAACATAAAATCAAGTTCAAACCCAATTGGGTTGGTCCTTTCATCATTAAAACAAACTATGGAATAAGAGCATACAATATTACCACACCAAATGAACATGAACTTCATGAGCCAGTCAACATTATCCACCTCAAGTGGTACTATGCTTGAGTGACTTGGTGTATTGTCTATAAGGACCATTTCAAGATGTGTCATATTATTAATATCTTTATTTTTACTATACCATTTTACCATCCTATCATCCTACCAACCTATCACTTTTTCCTATCACCTATCTATTTTACCGTACCTTCTCATTAATCAATTTTATTTCTTCCTCCTTACTTAGCCCTATGACCTTGGTTCTATTCCATTTGTTCTAGAGCCACATTTAGTAAAAGGATTCAGATCTAGTTTCAATAGTTGTTTCACACATTTTAGACAAAGGTAGTATTTTAGAGTATTAAGATAGTAGTTTGGCAGTCACATCATTTCTTGTTCCATTCTCTATACTAAGTGTGCCTGATTATAACCACCTATGGGCAAATCAGTGTCTCACTAGTCTTTTTACTAATTATAACCACCTATGGGCAAATCAGTGTCTCACTAGTCTTTTTACTAATTCTAACCACCTATGGGAAAATTAGTATCATTGACCTTGCCATTGCTTTCTAAGTTATAACTACTTATGGGAAAATTAGGGGAAACATTTGTTTATCATGCCTTGATGTACCAAATAGCCATTTCCTATGCCATACTATGCCTTATACCCATTGTGCCTACTAATTCTAACTACCTAGGGGAAAATTAGTATCATTGACCTTACCATTGCTTTCTAAGTTATAACTACCTATGGTAAAAGGGGAAACATTTGTTTATCATGCCTTGATGTACCAAATAGCCATTTCCTATGCCATATTGTGCCTTATACCCATTGTGCCTATTTTATTTAAACTAGCTACTACACTAGTCAGATTCCTTTGCTTAAGGCAAAAATACATTGACTTGAGGTCCTACTTTGGGACTATGTAGGCATTTCTCAATACTTATTGAGGTCAGCTTAGTCACCCTAAGCCAATGCTCTCACCATTTTTCAAGTAACTTAAGCCATGTTATTGCCATGTTATGAGCAACCTAAGCTACACTCTCACCATTTTATGAGCAACCTAAGTCAATGCTCTCACCATTTTGTGATCTTGGACCATGTAGTGTCTCGTCGTTCTCAATTGAGTTAAGATACCTAGACAATTCTAAAATCATGTGTCAAATTGTTTGGAAAAACTAAAAACATTGACCACTTATTTACCTTTAGTATTCTGGGAACCCTTAATAAGTCACAATCAAATCACTTATTCTTTAGTTTCCCCATCATATTTTGTCCTTTTATCTCATGCACTTGCCATTTTTTAAGACCATTCATATTCTTCTATCACATCCATTGTGTTTATTTTTCATCAGTTATCATTTTCTTCCCATTTCTTGGGAGAACTACATTTAGCCTGAAGTTTTTATTGGATATTATATCCATGGAACTATATAGGTAGCATCCACTTTCCTAGCATATATGGAGATAGCTCGGCCACCCCTTCCTTTTATTCTATTCTCTCAGTCATGTTTGTTTGCTAAGTTATTTCCTATTTTCTAGGGGCAATGTTCATCACATAGGTTTCAATCGTGTTGTTTGTACTAACATTAAGACTAACTATTATTTGTTTCTTCATTTGCTTGTTTGTTTATTTATTTGTTGTTTATGTGTTTATTTATTTTATTTTTACATTATTTCCTTGATTTAGTCTATGTGCATTCATTGGGTGATTCTTTGTGCATTTATGCTTGAATCCATCCATATTCATATGTCTACATTACCATCATGGTTTTTATCATTGGTGCATTATTTTATATTAAATATTGGATTATGGGAGTCAGTCCTTATGCATCTTTCATCCCAGTCCTCATGGTGTTCTATCATGATGCTTACCATTAAGTACTACAACAAAAATCAACTTCAAAAATTCTACTCAACAATAAAGGCATCAACATCTCCTCAGCACTAGCGTCAACAACAATCCCAATCATATCCCAAATAAAGTAATTAAAAATGAAATAATTTTAGCCTTTGTTAGTTTGGATGAGCATTTCCCTACTGGAAATTTGTCCCAATTCATCTTTATCCTCTGTATCAAGTTACCCACATCATATTTTCCATCATCAGCCAATCAATCATGTTTTCCCTGATTGGGGTTAAATGATTATATCTGCCTATGGAAAAATCATTGAACATCGTCCCACCTACATTTATCAATCATTATAACTGCCTTTAGGCAAGTCATTGTGTTTTCACAAAATTTACTATCTTTTTTCCCAAACAGGGGCATGTTGTTATCTTATTTTTCTATCTTAACTATGGTAGCTCCATCTTCTCAATGACTATAACTACCTATGGGCAAATAATTGTGTTATCATACCATTTTTCCACTATCGAGACACAATGCTTATAACCACCTTTGGGAAAACCATTTTACACCATCCCACTTGCATTCTTAGTGATTTTGACTACCTTTTCAAACTAATTATGTTCTCACCCCATCATCTTCATATTTTTGGTCTCCTCATTTTGCTTCTTTCTTTCGAGAGACTGTTTGCCGACCTACTTGTGCCAATCGTTCCCTCAAGGGAGAATCATATAGTTTATCCATTGTCATTGAATTTTTAGGTATATAGAACATTTTCACTCTTTGTGAAGACATTACTATGCCTATAACTTTCAACACCTTCCCAAACATGGGCAAACTATAGACACCTAAAACTGGCCACCAATGACTTTTAACCAGGCTTTAAACCAATATCTATCAAATATCATAATTTGGGATTAAAAAACTAAAACATGCTAAATGATGTGAACCTATCATATACAAGTGCCAATTTTGGCTAGAGTATCACTAAATGGGGTAGTGTAATTTATGAGACAACTAACTTTGATCAGATCATTTCAAGTCAAAATGACATTTTTGTACTTGGGACCTTTGGATTGCTCTTTTATACCAAATTTCTTTCAGGAGACATGTGCCTTTATTATTTTTTGTTGGAAACATCCTAAATAGGATAACAAATCCAACACATCTAACATCACCTTTTCATTCCAATTCAATCAAAATTTGAGCCAATAATATGACATTTTGGCCAATTTGATTAATTTGTGCACCAATTGCCAAGATTCACATCAAAGTGATAAATCATGTTTAATTCTAATTAATCTAAATTAAGAATTCCATGGAACTTGTTGAATATTTATTTTTAGAAATTGATTATGATTTTTTACATCATCAAGTGACATCATTTCTTGGAAAGACATTCCTAGGCTATAAATGCATAAAATATCTCATAAGCCCTCCCATGCCTCATTAAGCTTCCCCATGCCTCTTTAATGCCTCTATATACAAAATATTAATGAGGGAATTTATTAAATTTGGCCTCCAAAATTTAATGGATTCTTAGCCATACATCTTCATCTTGAGATAGATAGTTCAGGTTCATTCTGGTCATTTGCAAAAATATATAAATAAGAGGCTTACACTCATAATTTAAATATCTTTTAAGACAAAGTTACCATTCCCAAATAACTTCAATTCACACCTTAATGTAGTGTTATTATGCCTAAATATAGAGCCAAAGACATCACAAAACAATGGTACCAAGAGGAGAGGAAGGTAGACACACTCCATTGATGAAGACCTCTTAGGCACAATCCAAGCAAGCCAATTGAAGAAAACTCTCAGAGAATCAAAGAAGGTAAGAAAAGTAAAATTCTTTCATTTTAGTTGTGCTTTGTTCATTTGTATTCTTCACCATACTCCCCCCTTGAGATAGGCTTAAGGTGTTGGCTTTAGTGTGATTTGTTTGGATTTTACTTTCATTCACTAACACCATACTAATCTCCCCTTATTATAATCCTATGTTCACAAACATTGGATTCCATTTATTATTCTCAATTTTCACCACACTATCCATGTATTGCCTCTTCTATACACATAGTCTCCATTTACTAAATCTACAAGTGACTTCTTATGAGTTTCTATTCATGGTTTTATAAATATCATTAGTTTCTTAAGCCTATGAAGGCTCTCCAAGATCGGTTCCAATATCAAACAACTTTTTGAAACACTTAATCTTCACTAGAATGCTCCTATACTCCTCTTGATAACTTCCTAGACTCCCTTGTTTGCACAATGACCAATTACAGGTCTATAAGTGTTCTTCTCAAGTTTTAGATTGTTGAAGGGATTTACCAACTCTATCTGAAGGTGATAAGTCTAAAGACACTTTGTAACATATTTTAAAATAGTTCATAACTCCTTTGATATCTTACTTAACATATTTTACTACAATTTGTATACTCACAGCCTAAGTATACTCTTTCTAAAAGGACCGTGTCATCCTAAAACTAGTTAACATAAAAAGTAACAACAAGAATGGTCTCACATACGTTTAATAACATAAAAATGGACTCACTAGATTCAAGCTAAATTTCAAAAAATAATACACTGTGAATCTATTGGATTAATTTATATTGATCCAAAGTTACTTAGTATTTTACTTTTATAGTATTTACTTTTAGTTTATTATGTTTTGTTTGTAATAATTTGTTGGTTCAGTTATATTCTATAACCACTCATGAAAATCTTTTAAAGCTTTTCATCTCTCATTGTAAATGATCCGAATGAATACAATAAAATATTTATGTTAAATATTTTACTTACCATGTAATTTTTTCATGTTTCCACCATTGCCCCTGTGCTAACAGTGGTATCAGACCAAGGATACAACCATAAAGGAGGATTGAAGAACAATGATAAATGGTAAATGAAAAGAGGTCCTATCAACATCGATAGAAGGCAAAAGCAAACATTGTTGATCACTCTAGTCACTCTTCTGGATATTATTCTACATCTTCTTCTAATGGATGGGATGACTATAAATTTACATGCTCCATAGTTGATGACTATATATTTTGAGCTAGTGACACACCCATCTTGTGCAAGCTGCTAGGCTCAAGATTGGGATTTGATGTAGTAGCACTTTCTAGCTTGTGTACTTTACTTTCATAGATGTAGAGATGATATGATCTTTGATGTGGAGCATTTTAATGATTTGTACTTGGTTTATTTGTTGCATGGCTTCTCACCTCTCCCCTGATAGGGGGAGAAGATATTACATATTGGTTTTTAAATCAGTCATCGATGATGTGTGGTATGAGTTAGAATTGTGTTGATAACATTGTTAGCAAAGGCCTATGGGATATGTTAGCAATTATTGAGCATCAGTTTGAGATGTGCCATACATAGTACAAAGGGTAGTCACTTGTTGGATGAATTATATGTGAGGATTGATGTAGTTGGATAGTGCATGATCATGTTCTACTACAATGTGAAGATGATCAGGATGTGATCAGTCTAGGATGCACAATGTACCAATTGTAGTTATGGTAGAGTCTACTTGGATGAGTCACAGTTCTTTGTTCCAGTCTTTCTATACCCCTTTGGATTAAGGGGGAGTTTGTTGTATTAATTTCTATTGATCCAAAGTTACTTATTATTTTACTTTGTTAGTATATATTTTTAGTCTATTATGGTTTGTTTGTAATAATTTGTTGGTTTAGTTATATTCTTTAACCACCCATGAAAATATTTTAAAGCTTTTCATCTCTCATTGTAAATGATCCGAATGAATACAATAGAATATTTTTGTTAAGTATTTTACTCAACATATAATTTATTCAAGTTTCCACCATTTCCCCTAGGCCAACATAATGTTTTCCCCTTTATCAAATAATAAGCAATCACTGTTCATTTCTATGCATAAAAAACAAGGTTACAAACTTGTTGTTAAAACTTGAAGTCAACATTCATATTGTTTTGGGTCTTGAGCCCTTTTTTTTAGTAAACATGAAAAAATGATCAAAAAACCAAAATTGAACTATTTTTGAAAAAAATTTAACTACCTAAACTACCTATCAACAATCACTTGCAATACATTTGGCACCTTGGCACAAGTTCCATGGTTGATTGTCCATATAAGTGACCTATGCATATGTGTAAATGTGTTTATGATGTAATTTTTATGATTTCCAAATCACTTGATGTTAGTTGATGTTGATGTTAATTGATCTTTGTTTATGATGTTAGTTGATGTAATGAATAAAGAAGGAATTTATCCATGTAAGTTGATGTTCTTGAACTATATTGAGTTGTTGTGAATCATGTATATTGCCCTTGAAGGCCCTTGAGGACATGTATTTGTTCATATTTATGTGGAGTTTTATGTTGTTAAATGATTGGTGGAGATAACCAATTTAGGGTTGTAGTTTACAGTCATAAAAGGAAGATATTGGAATGTTTGGTTATAGGTCAGAGTTGGAGTTTAGTGTGACAAACATCATTGTATAGGTTGAGAAAGTACAAACCTTCAAAGAGTTGTGATAATATAAGTAATAAGGTGAGATTGAGAGTAAAATGGACCATTGAGAGTAACAAGATTATGATTGAAAGATGAATGTGTGGTTTGTGTAGAGGGGAAGATTTATTATTTGAATACAAGAGAGGTAGTGAGCTTCTATTCATAGTTCACAAAAGGATCGACTCTGTTGCACAGTCCATAACCCCTATTTTGGTAGATGTTGGAATGGATATACATTGGGAGAGAGGTAAGATCGTTATGATAGAAAGTTGTTGATATGAAAAACCAGGAGAGAAGATCTTAATGATAATTCTTGAAATAAAGAGACCCCAAAATGGAAGTTGACAATATGCAGGCCCTATTTCTATACTTGCATTATTGTTTCATGACTACAAGGATTGATCTTTGAGAGAATCCATATGATCACTGAGTTCCTGGCCTCTAAAATGTGTTGGTAAGTTCACTATGGAGGTTTCAAGTGGTTTATAATCTCTCTTTGGTTGAAAAATTGTTGTTGGTTGTCTAATAGGGACATAGTCCTATATGAAACCCTTGTAATCTACACAGTCTAAGGGAAATTGAGTTAGAATGTGTGAATAGAGGATTGGATTTTGGTTTTCAAAGGTTAGAGGAGTTGCATTAGGATAAGACTATATTTATGCATTTAGGACATAAATACCATCTTTTTTGAACATTCATAAGTAATCTAGCATATATGTTATAGGATCCAACAAGTTTGTAATTAATAGAAAAATGTCATGGCTCTAAAAATGCCTATAAACTATGTAAATACCAATCTTTTTTGCTTAGTTTATATTTTAAAAAAATAAATAAGACACATGGTTAGAAGAAGCTATAAAAATAGGCCAGGAAGCCACTCGAGGGAATTTAAAATACATGATGACATAGCCCATATGCTTATCAATAAGATGGCATAGCATATTTTCATAAGTCAATTTGTATTTTTTTTGGTTAAACAACTTTTGAACATAGCCATCAATTTGTTCATAAAGAACTTAAAAACACAAGATGAAGTAAGCAACTGTTAGCAAATAAACATCAATTTCTTAGATTAAAATGTGAATAAACATATGTTTCAATTGATTTCCATCCAAATTCATAAGCATACATCATGTAATACCAGACACATGAGTCATTACACACATCTAATTATCATTGTTCATGTATGGAATACCACATCTATTGGGAGACATCCCATTGGCTTATGTAAAAAAGATATCAAACTCCACCTTCAAAATATGTAGTTGTTGCTCATATATGACAACTATTCCTTCATGCTTCATTTGCATGGACTGTATAGTCCCTACCCTTGAATCATGGAGTGCTTTTATGTAGGCATGGACAAATTATAGATTGACAAACTTTATTTTAACGTCCATCTTTTCATCCCTCAGTGTGAGAAGTGCATGGTGTAACTTCTCAATCTCTCTGGTCTTGTAAACCAACATAGTTTCCAACTTGATAACCTTTGCCCTTGCACCATCAAGAATATCAGTCAAAAATTGGTTTTCCCTCTTGAGTGTTTATTTTTTGTATCCACTAGTGATATTTACAAACTAAGATGTTTTTCTATGCTCATTGCATTTTGGGATCTCATCCTTGCGAGAAATGTCCTTGAGCAATTGGGTACCCACATTCTCTTCTAGATTTGGGACTTCATCTAAAAAAAATATGATACACATGAAATTCAATGATGGCATTCAATATTTTTAGCATTTAAAAGCTAAAAAAAGGTAGACATAAATGAGGGTCCACAACAATATTCAAAAGATAAGAAAATCTAATTTTTTATAATTACGAATAGTTTCCCTACACACAAAGAGTTTTATAACTTAAATGAAAACAATGAAATCATTATATTGGAGTATGAAATATTTACCTATGGCAAGGTGATTTTGATGTATTGGAGTGTTTCCCCATTCCTTCTCACCCCTCCTCCCTTGCCTCGAACTGTAGGCCATAGTCATCAATAGTTGTTGTGTCGATTGCCTGAATAGACAAACACATGATATGAGACAAAGGAATGTTAGAGAGACAATCCATGCATACAAAGCTTATATTGCACTCCTCCCCACCATGGTTACTTTTATATAGACATAGAGACATGCAAACATGTTAAATTTTTCACCAACATGTGAAATAATGAAAGGAGAATAAGGTATACATGTGAAGATGATAGATCACCAGTCGAAAACATCACATAACATACACGTAATAAATATATGATGAGTACATGGGAAAAATATTGCATGATTGTGCAATACATCGGTAAATGTAAATTAACCACCAAACCATTGATTGAATCATACATAAATAAAAAACTACATATCCAACACAAACCAAAAACAAAACACTTGTATTCAAATCTCCTATCCAAATATTATGTTTGACCACACATCAAACATGTCATACATATTATGCCAAAATGTATGTATATAAATAATAGTGTCCAATGCAATAGCCACAAGGTAATATCAATGTTTATGCCCTAGTATTTAGGCCTCTAGAAATGGACAAAAAGTGGAAGCGATCAATGACATGAATGCATGTCACCTTGGACACCTGAATTTGAAAATGTGCATTTAGAAATCTTGACAAAATGCAATAATAAGACACCAACATGAAGAATAAACTTGTCGGTTTTGGTAAATAAGAAGTAACTATCATACCTCCTAAACATGGTCCATCCATTCCTATGACTGCGCCAACTCATCTCTACCAAAATCCTATATGCAATAATAATATACGTAACTATAAAAATATGTAGTGGCAGGGTTGAAAGAAAGGTACAAGGAATAAAAAAGAGTGCATATAATATGCATTCATCATAAGAAATATAATATCAATTTGTGAGGCAACCTATCATGTGCACTTTCATTTGTTACGCCCCCCCTCCCCCGATGAACATAACTACCATTCTGAAAATGCATTTCTCTCAAAAGAATGTGTTCCTCATCACTAGAATAGGCTTGAGGGTCATCCCTTTGTAATCACAATGGTGATTGTTGCAAAAAATATCAATGTTAATATTGAGTAAGCTATATTGAACTTAACATTAACTTCATGAAAACCAATGAACATAATGCATTTAACCTAAGGTCCATTATTGTATGCACCTTATTGTTGCTCCACCCATTCTCTTTCTTGTTCCATTTATCGACGATAATCGCTTCTCTAAATGCAGGATTCCATTCTCCATGCCAAGTTTTCACTTGAATTGTATGCATCCATCTCATATTCGATATAATTCAAGGTTGTCTCACGGAGATAACATAACTTGGACACATCCTCCCTAGCCATCCATGATCTTTCTAGCCTATCTCTCTTGTTAATGCTCTGATTTTTCAAGACTCAGCCTATTGGCCTCCTTTCTATTTGCCTTTTGTTGATTTCTCTTCCCTTAGGCATACATTTCCCACTTCTGGCATGCCTAGGTGGCCTCCTTGGATTGGGTTACCGACCATGAATCTTATGACAATGAGTGTTAAGTCTATCTCATGACAAAAATGGATGGCTACCATCAGCTCTAAATGTGTCGCATGGCTTCAACAAGTAAATGTGCACATTCCACCTCACAATACCCCAATTCTTGATTATGTACTTGCCTGCATACTTTCATTCAACAAGGAAGAGATGTGAGGTTAAAAACATAAAGCAGTAAACAAAATATAACATCATCAAACACAATATAATGTTAAAAGCATAAGACAATAAACATAAGATAACATCATCAAAGACAATCAAATGTCCTTACAACATTTGGTTCCTCCTCCATTATATGTTATGAAGCATCTAGAATCCAATCACCATCATCATCAACAACATCCTCATCATCATTGTCATCAAGGTCATATGACTCCATCTCCTCCTGCCACATAGGTGGACATATATATGTGAGTACAACTCCAAACATATATGGAACAACAAACACAGGGCTATGAGCATGTCAAATGAAAGAGAGACTAGAAAAAGTATGCACATTTGTAGGGATGGAGTCATTATGCAGGTGACTATTAACTACGTCCACGTGGCTCCGCTCCACCCCTTCCAACTAAAATAAAAAACAAAAAACAACATAAAAAAATGCATGGCATGTCAAGAGAATTCTAATATTGATTGTTGTAAGAGGGAAGAAAGAAACATTATTTAACATGAGGAGCAATCAAACATTAAGGGCAGCCAAAGGTTCCCATACATCTCTTGAGAAATAGTCATTGGATGTTTCAGGGACAACTTCTTCACCTTCGGCCTACTCCACCCCCTCCTCCTACAGTATTAAAAAAGATATAACATATACAAATAGGGATGCATGGTTTGCAATTATTGAGCATGGAAAATGAAAGAGAGAGTACAAAAAATATGCACATTTGTAGGGATGGATTCATTATGCAGGTGACTATCAGCCATGTCCATGTGGCTCTACTCCACTACTCCTAACTAAAACACAAAACAAAAACAACATAGAAAAACACATGGTGTGTTAGTAAAAAGTATTGTAATTTTGATTATACAAGGGAAGAAAGAAACATTATTTAACATGAGGAACAATAAAATTACATGAGTTATCCCCTTGTTTGCATCGTTATTCACTAAAGATTCCATCTCGCACTAGGATTGCACCCCAAGTTGTTCATGGGTAGGGGATGATTGTCTCATAATAGTGGGAATACCGTCCCCAATTATTGATCCTCCATATAGCTTCCTCCTTTGATCTTCAAGGGGGTGAGGGGAATGTCTAAACTGAGCACTTACACACAATAAGGACTTTCGATCGATTTCTTTCTCCTAGCACAATGCATGTCAAAACATATTAGCATCAACAAAAAAAAACTCAAATTCACGTTCGAGTACAATAGCTAAAAATGCATACCATTTGTTCAATCTGAGCATAAAGTTCTTTGAGGCAATTGTCTAATTCCCACTCATCCATCTTAAATCTGAAATAATTAACATTCATAGTATTTGTTTCCAACAAACAACAACTTGCATTCAAATAAGTTAAGAATATGCTTTATAACACTAACCCTTACGAATAAAATGCTTATATAAATCACCATAAAGGTTGCCATGAGATTAAAATGGTGTGTCGGCCCCCAGGTTAATCTGACTAATTGGCAATGTAACATAGTAGTCACGGAATAATTAGGCCAACTACTGTTCATGAAATTGACACCCTATATTGAAAGTATATATTACGAGCCTCCAACAAGGAAATGTACATATGAGAAGGCATTATATTTTTTATAGATAGTGTAACGTTCCAAAGCAGAGATTGTCTTTTCACATTATACAAACTTAACAGACCAATTCATTTGGAAACAATCTATATAATATGGCAATGCCTCATGTGGTGATTTAAGGACAAGCTAAATGGACCTTTGTATGTATCGAATGAGATAGACAAAATGTAATGGATACATTACATTTTGAAAACTTTAAAAGAACCAAAACATGCCTGTTGTGAATTTCAAAGGTTAGCAATAATATTTTTGAAACCTGGAATATCAAGTCCATGGAGATTGTATACAAAAAATTTAATTTTAGTTGCAGCTTATATGAAAGACATTGATGGCAATATTTAATAAGCTCACCGAACATTCTGAATGAAGAAGTCGACAATAATAAGTATACATTGCATAGTATAATGGGAGTATTGCAAACACAAACATGGATTCACACACTCTTACTTTGTGGAAGTTTGCACAAACACGTGAAATATGATAAGAATAACACTTTCAATGTACTTAAAATCACACATACATGATGACCCCATCACAAAGAATAGAGTACATTTATGCACTTGCAATCATAAATACACAAGAAATGGTGAATAAACACACAAGAATTAAAAACATATCTCAAGAAACTAAAGCTTGGAAAATACTATAGAGGCTCTTATACACCCTACAATGGGAGTACAACAAACATGGATTGACACACTCTTACTTTGTGGAAGTCTACACAAACACATGAAATATGATAAGAGTAACACTTTCAATGTACTTAAAAGCACACATACATGATGACTCCATCACAAAGAATAGAGTACATTTAGGCACTTGCAAGCATAAATACATATGAAATGGTGAATAAAAACACATGAATTAAAAACAGAGGTGAAGATATTAAAGTTTGGAAAATACTAGAGAGGCTCTTATACACCATGTTCTACCCTATTGAACAACTTTCTTCCTCTAAATTTGTAGTGCATATGACCTTGCATATAAGAGCTTGTCCTTATGTATAAAAATAACTTATTAACAAAGACAAAATCCTAGGCAAGCTTAACCTTATGTATAGGGGGCCTCTACCAAAGAGAAATAGGGCCCGAGAAACAATAGGTATAGGTAAATGGAAGACAGACATCCTTTTAAAGGATTTATCACAATCTTCCCTACTTTTCTTTGCATTTTCATCTAAATAATTTATGCAAAGGAGGCTTATGAACACACTGTGAATGTGCTTATCTGAAGTGTTTTCTTTTTTTCCCCATACCTATTCTTGCTTCCTCTGTTTTGGATTTTGTCTTTGTTAATAAGTTATGGATTTGATTTTTTTCACATTTATAAAAAACTCTAGGATTTCTTTCCTTGTTTAGCTTATTCAATGACCACTTGCCCTTCTGTGATCACAAATATGAATGAATATGTGCAAAACAAGTTAGGGATTCGGTTTTGTTGTACTCAAAAAATGTCACTCATTTTTAGGATAACATATAACTATTTTGATCTTGTAAGACCAAAATATCTCTTCCCATTTAAAAAAATTGTTCTAAGCTTTCAAAATTGGGATTATTCAAGCTTTTTCAGTCAAAGGATTTGTGGTTCAACAGGTTCAAAGGTTTCTACAGGCAGGTTCAATCAAAAGAACAAGTTTCTGACACTTAGTCATTTTCAGGACTAGTTCAATCGGGTTCAAAAGGTTCAAACAGGTTCAAGGTTCAACGGGTTCAACGAGGCATGTGTCAAAGAATCTTAGTTCAAGCGGTCAATAGAAACAGGGGAATGAACCATTGAACCAAAGTTAGTTCAATCAGTCAGTTCAAGCGACAAGTTCAAAGGAGTGCCCCAAGCGTCAAAGACACAAGTGCCCTTGCGAAGGGAATTTCTGAGGCAAAAGTGACTAAGGAAGGAAACAAACGGGCTGAAACAAAAGCCCAACAAAACCCAATGGATGCTGCCAAGTATCATCTTTTGAGCCTCATTTCACTTTATTTCTTAGAGCAGCTGAAGCCGCCATGTGTCCTTTGTAAGTTAAGTAGAATGCGCCATGTGTCAATGTCTGCATGAATCTAAAATGAGTCTCAAGTGTTTCCAGAATGCAACGGAAGCCGCCACGTGTCACCTTCCATGAGAGACTCAGAAGGCGTCCAAAGCTTCTACAAGTTCAATGGAAGCTGCCACATGTCCTCACCTATTTCACAACGGATGTCACCATGTGTCACATGTTGAGATTCACATAAAATCGACTAAGGCAAATTTCTAAGGGACAAACAGCCCTTTCGGAGGACACTCAGAAACTGAAGTGAACCATTACAAAAACCTGAAAGGATAATTTGGAGCTCAAACAGCCCTTGCGGAAGACAGGAAAGGAGAAAATGGACCAATTCAAAAGCCAAAAGAGCAAAGGGATTTCCTTCGAAAAAGTTCCCTTGGCAAAAATGACAAAGAGACAATTCCTTCGGACAAAAAGTCCAAAAGAATTTCTTCAGACTTTTTCTTCGAAGGAGAAGTCTGAAGAAATAGAAAACCTGCAATACTGCCACGTGTCCTTCGTCAAAGTCACAGTGGAACATACCACGTATCTCTCATCAAATGCAGCAGAAGCTGCCAAGTGTCATCTTTCGTGGGATTCCCAAAAGACAAACGAAAGCTGCCACATGTCCTGATTTAACTCCGTGGAGAGCGACAAGTGTCTGCACCCGTGATTTTGAGTTTCTAATAGGTTTCAAAGCCTCTATCAATAAGTGTCTCTCAGAGTCCCACAAAAATTGCCACGTGTCTTCGTTTATTTTGCAGCAGAATGTGCCACGCATCAATTGATAAAGACCAACAAGAAGCGACTAAGGAACAGAGCCTTGAATTGAATCAAGGACCCGATTCAAATAACTAGAAAAGGAGAAATGACGAGGAAGGACTAGAAACATTTACGCATCAGATATGTTTCTAGAATTAGATCGCCATGTGGACATTGAAAGATGCAAACTTTCAATAGCATGACCTATTTCTCTGCATTGAGAAAAGCAAATGGGTAAATGCCCCTAAATTCCAACATGTCTTCTTAACAAAATTCAATGCAACATAATGTGTTACTATTCCCAAGTCCTTCTTGAAGAGGTGTTATATAAAGGACTCTCTTCTATTGTTTTAAAAGATCTCTCTCTCTCTGATTATCAGAAACAAAAACTCTGCCCAAATTGAAAGGCATTACTGAGACTTTGAGCTCAGATTGTTGATCATATTTTGTTATTGGAATAAGAAAGCAAGTGACTTTTTAGACTTTGTGTTGTGATATCTTTGTTGTTGGGGAAACTGTTCTTATGTCTTTTTCCTTAATATATTTTCTGTTCTTTTAATCAACAAGCAGAATTAGTGAAAGTAGTCAGGAAGGTGTCCTGAAGCCAACTGTGGAGAGACTTTATGCCCCCATAATTGCCTTTAATGTGTTTTCTTTTTGTTTCTGTGTAAAGGACCTTGCGACGACTTTGTGCCCTCATTGTCCTTCGTATCTCACTCTTGGGCAATTCAGGTGGAGACTTTCTGCTACATCTCAATTTGCTGGTTACTACGTCCTTGGTTACATTTTGCAATTACTACCAGGAAGATTCTTATGGTTTGCTGAATAGTACTTCTAAAAGAAGAGGAGTGCTTTCTGTCATTATCCCTAAGATTTCTCTTTTGATTTGCACGCATCATCTCTGAAAAAAGAGAGATGGATGGTTTATCCTACCCTTGAGTATTATTTTTTGTTTATATATATGTGTGTGTGTGTGTGTGTGTGTGTGTGTGTGTGTGTGTGTGTGTGTGTGTGTGTGTCTATATATATATATGTATATATGTGTATATATATGTACATATATACACATACACACACACACACACACACACATATATATACATATACATACACACACACATATATATATATATATATATATATATATATATATATATATATATATATATATATATATATATATATATATATGGAACCTCCCCTTGATGAGAGGAGAGATTAGTCCCCTTTTGATGTGGTAAAACTACACATTTGGCTGACCAATCTTCCTACTTTGGATGATAAGACCTATTTTGTTTATCAATACGCTGATCGACAAAATATTCACCCAACAGTTTTTATGCAAGGTCATATGCACCATTATCTTTTATGCAGGTTCATATGCACCGCCATTTTAATAAGGTAACATTGAGCTTTGCTTTTTTTGTCCTTTAAAATGCCCCTCTGTTAAAGGATATTTTGTGTTTGAACAATACAACTCTATTCGTGAAAAGGAAGACTGAGTATGTGTTTTTTATGAGAACAACTTGTAAACTACGTGGAAACTCAAGAATATTGGTTATAAACATATTTCCTATTCTCTAAGGTGTTTGCAGAGATTTAAGTTCATAAAGATTGTTCACAATCATGCATACCACTGTGTGTTAAGAAGCAATCTATAGAGAAGCAAGGGTAGCGTTGAACAAGGGCATACCGAACCGTCAGACGGAATGAAACCGTCACTTGACTCTATGAAAATGATAAAACCTTCCACAATTTACCTCGACATTTGACTGGCGCAAAACCTGGGATTAAACATTGACTCCTCCACTCTTGTTTAGACCGTCTTTGCTTGAGCTATCTTCCTCCACCTTGGATCCAACAACAAGCGAATGGTGAAGGACATATGTTTGGCCTTTAGGCTTGGCATTCCCTAGGTAACAATAAACCATAGGAGATTAAGGCAATGCTAAGAAGACATGATTATTAGCGTGTTAGGGCATGATAATCTGGGATGACCATCGAATAATTCATATGCCATGCTAAGTCCGTGCCACGTGACAAGTTTAGCAACACTTGCACAGTGACGATTTACGATTGGGTTGACAGTGATCGCCTATTGATAGTGAAGTTGGCAATGACTACGACGGGAATGGTTAGAATGAAGTGAAGACATTACCATCTATTTAACTACTATTTTAATCGATTTAACTGCAATTAATCATACACAAAAACCAACCCCTCAACATACAACGCCAAACGACCAATGACGACCAACCCATGTTAAACTTTACCCTAAAAAACAACCCCAAACTAAATTAGATGATTCACCCACATAAGTGAAATTTTCATAACCCACTCCTCCCAAAATACGATGGGCAAAGTGGCTCTAAGAAAATCATAATTTCCTTCCTTAATGCCAGAGCGGAGGGCGGCAATGAAAGACTCCATTGATTATTAGGATGAGTTCGTGGGTGTTCACAACTCCCGGAAAATGAGTGATGTTTAAGATTTATGATTGTTTTACAGCCGGAGAGTTCACCTTAGTCATCGTTCAATACTCCAATTCTTGGGTTTCCCTTTCAGATTTTGTAGATATTATGTTTGCTCTAACCTAGCTTGGCGGAAGCCCAATCCGAAACCTTTCATAGAGAGGGCTCTATTAATAAGAGAAGTATTCTATATTTTTAACTAAGAAAGAAGAAATCTTTTTATATAGATGGTCGGAGTCAACTCTCAAAAATTTAGAATGATTTTTACTCATCAAAATTAAGTTTTGGCATTTCTACGTTTTACCCAAAAACAACAACAATAACAACCAAAAAAAAAGAAAAAAAAAAGATATTTTTAGAAAAAAATTTGGTTTGGTGTCCCAAAAAAATTAGGTAAGGTTAGTATAATTTATGAGTGTATATTTACATTCTTATTTTATATGTATGTACAAATTTTTATGTTAAAGTGGGATATTTGAAAATTGTATATAAATAGTTATTAATTATTAAATTGTATGATTTTATGATGTTTGTATATTTGTAGATTATTGGTTCAAATTGAATATTATTAGTTCATTTATTGATAATTTATGGTTCTCATAGTTTCTCAGCGCTCCCCAGATATTCTCTTTTCATTTTATCTCACAACGGAATCTGTGTTTAGAGCATTTCAACAGTTTTTACATTGTATACAATATTTGAATGATCATGCGCTATTGATATGGTCACTTCAACTCTTATCTAAATGTCTATTGTTTTAATTTTTTAACATTTTTGACCTTTGTATGTTAGTTTCGATGTTAATAATATCCTAATTTTAATTGAATTTTCTATAAATACATAAAAATTATGAATCATTTTTCAATAAACAAGTCAATAAGAACATAGAGTATTCTATAAAGAAATTGTTGAGCACTTGTAAAGTTTTTATTGGAACTTGAATAATTATTGGAGTTTTATTCGAAGCACAAAAATTTGTGTAGACACACACTAAAAAATATTGGCATCCATGTTATTGAAACTATTCCAATCATTAAAGTTTATTGTTTTTTGATATTATTTCTTATGGACAAGATAAATATCATAATAATTTGATTTTTCTTTGTTTTAATTTAAAACCTCAAAGATATTTAATTTTTTAAAAATTTCTATATATTATTGCATGATTAAGGAAAGAATAATAACTCTATTTTGCAAATGAGTGTAGTTAAAGTATAAAAGTTTGAGTAATTATTTTGACATTAGGATTAGGTGAGCGCATTTTATGAATCAAATTTTACATGTCTTTGTGTTGTCGAAAAAATCTTTACTTTCTAAACTGTAGAAAAAAAGAAAACATTTTTAAAATACTTTTATTTTTGAACCAAATTTTTGAGTTATATTCCTTTAAATTTTTTGTTGTTATATATTAACAATTATTTCAAAATTGTATAATAAAATCAAATAACCTTAAATTCTAGATATCAAACGTAATTTAAAATTTACATTTAATTAATCATAATTAATAATTATTTTTTAATATACTATTTAACTTAATTAATTATAATTAAATATTTATCACAATTTAATTATAATCCACTAATCCATGATTCTTCCTCGATAGTGATTTTTTGTGAGAGACAATTGCAAGGTGAACATGGCATTTATGTGTTCCTTGAATTTTTATTTTTATTTTTTGGAAAAGAGTGGTGATTAGTGCCTTGGTTATTTAGGGATTAATGTTTTTATTTGGAGAAGGGTGGCGATTACATGTTTGGTTGTCAAAGTACACAAAATTTCAGATGGTTTTTTTTTTTTTTTTTGGATTCTTTCGTTAAGATTCATAAGTCTAGATGATATTTCTGACTTTTTTATGCAAAGAGAGATGATATGTATAGATTAAGTAATATGTGTTTTAAGAAATAAAAATAGTATAAGATTGGTTATATTAATATATAATTAATTCTAAAATATCGTTTGTAGTTTCATTGATATTAATTATTGTTAAAAAAGAGAACGAAAATATTGGTTGTATTGAGATTAATGATTTCGATGAATTTTTTAATGATAAGAAAAATGATTTTAAGGTATATTTTTTTTGAATCATTTAGTATTGATATAATATTTATGTTTTTTTTTTTTTTTTTTTTTGGATTATTATTAAAATAAATATTATAAAAGGTTTATTATTTTAATTGATTGAATTTATATTATTTTTTATTAAAAAATTAATATTTTCATAATTCAAAAAATGATAAATTTTTTTTTATCATTTATTTTCATTAATATTTTTTTTAATGGAAAAGAGTGGTGATATGAAATTTAAGACTTGTTTTTTATTATTATATTTTTAAAGGAAATATAATAAAGTAGATTTGTCATTTTAAATATTAATTTTATATAATGTAAAATTAAATTAATGTAATATGGTGAGGATGATGGTATAAAAGGTGTTGCTTATCTATCTATTAAAATATAAATTTCAAGAAATATTAAAAAAGGGATGAAACTAGGATCACGCCCTAGAGGAATTTAGCAGAATGGATATTTTTCAATTTTTGTTACTAAACCAAAAAAGTATTCTATATACCTAATACGTGTAAAAATAAGTTTTCAATTAAAAAAAATTAAAACAATGTATAATTCAATAATTGAATTTGCAAAATTCGATATGTGCTTTATGAACTATTTAATTTAAAGGTTTGATTTGACTTTATGTAACTCATGGCTTCATAAATGTTTTAATGATTTAGTTATTTATTTTTAATATGAAATATATTTTATACATAATTAATGATAAACAACGAGGAGTTTATATTCATTTAGCTTGGCAAACTTATCTTCGTATAATATATAATGTAACATTCAGTAATTTTTTATAATATAATGTAATGCATGTATAATTTGTGTATTGTAAAATTCAATTATAATAATGCGAAGTTTAATTATTGTATTAAGAAGTTGATTACACACATTACAAAGTTCAATATATATTTTAAAACATAAATAAACTATATTGTCTTCATTTAACCTTGTTAACATAAAATCTAAATTTTTGTTTCTAGATATTTATGAGGTTCAAGTTGACTTTGACTAAGGCTAATGCTACACAAATATTATTATTAAGGGTTTAATCCTTATTTATTTATTATTCATTCATTCATATACATGATACACAAATATATCCTACTCTAACTCTTTTTATTTATATATAACTATAAAACATCCATTACATTTTATATATCTCTTTAATCTATACCTTCACACTATTTATCTCTTTCTATATTCTTCATTATTCCTATTATTACTCTCTTTATGTTATGTTTTTCTCTTTATTGAATGTTTCTCATTATGTTTTATGGACCACACCATTTACATCATTATATGCCCTTTAAAAACTAAAGGTTACATCTCTATTTGTTACTTGTGGTAACCATATATTTACACTTTTTTCTTTCTTAACTATCAATTAAAGGATATTTACATGAATATCACTGTATATATGCATTTTCATTATGTAAAATTTTATATAATATTCATCCAAAATATCTATAACATGTTTAAAAATCCATGTGATACTACACATCAACTATGGTAATTTTTTAGCCTCTACGGTGAAATGTGATATGATTTAAGCCTCTATATTGTATATTTGTTTTTATAATTCCATTGAATAATATTTTTTTCAATCAATTTGTCATGTGTTACCACAAGGATCAATATTTATGATGTTTCACAAGTGATTAGGAGACTCTCATATCAACTTGGAGATGTATTCGACTATTACAATAAAGCTAAAGAATCTGCTATAATCATGGGTTAGCCCTAAACTTTTAAAGAATCCTATCAACATTTTCCCAATATTTATAAATTTTTATCATTCTTGAGACAAATATCAATATTCTTGGCATGAATAATCCCAAAAAAACATTTCTACAATGATATTTTTTTTACTATAGAAGGGTAACATGATCAACAATGAGAAACATAGACATCTGACATAAGATACTACAATATCATTACTAGACTTCCCTGATTGAATTTATAGGACACTTTCATCCCATATTAAAAAGTAACCTTCTTCAGCTTTGATTATTCTAAAATATCTGAAGTGTATTGATGTTATACATTCTCTTGATTTCAATTTTATGCTTCAATATTATCTCAAGTTACTGCAATAATTGAACAATGAAATCACAGCTCCTCAAAGACCTTTTATCGTCACTCTGACTCTTCTACTTATACAAAAAATAATTACACCATGCAATGACGTAATTGAATGTTCTGATGATCTGGAATATACCATAAAATTTTAGGACATAAATATATTCACACATGGGTATTACGATGTTATAACTTTAATATCCCTATGGCATGTATGAGACTTCTCAGATATTACAAAATTCTTTTCTAAATTCCAATCACCATTCTACCCCTATATTGAAACATTGTCTCGCCCTAAAGACTTACTGCACCAAGCTAGTGATTATTGATTTTTAACTTAGTGGTCAATTCATATATATTTTTATTTTGTTTTGTTTTACATTTTATTTTATTGTTATTGTTTCTTTTTTTCTAAATCATTTTGTATTTTTCTATTTTTTTCAAAATTGTTTTGACTTTTTCCCTTTTTTAAAATTGTTTTGGTTTTTCCTCATTTTTTTCAATATTTTTCACATTGTTTTTAGAATTTATATTTTATACCTTCAATATGGTATTAAAAACTCTATTAATCTATTTACCAGAACTTATTCCTAATAATTCCATGGTTTTTCTATCTTTTGCTCCTCCACTAATGAAATATATACTTCACTGACTTCTTGCAGTTGGTATACATAAGTATTTTTATCTCTTCATAGTCCTATCAACTAATTATTAACATTTTTTCCTTCTATTTTAAGGCATCGTACATCATGCCTTTCCACATGCTTATGTACATCCTTATTTGTATGACAACATTATGGCATTTTCCTAAACTCTTCCATGCTTGCACCATTATTTTGGACTAACATATGCATTAATTACAAACAATCCTCTAAGTATCCCATTATGCTACCTTCCATAATATTCACATATAAATCTCCTCTTATAATACATAATACCCACTTATTTTGGGTTTGCATATCTTCCCTTGATTTTTGGTATATTTGGTTGATATAAGAACCCTCCTCTTTAAGTGGAATAAAATTTTAACTCTTTAATTGGGGTTTCTATCTTTCCATGATACAATATCTACCTTCTCACTCTCTACACTAATATGGTCATCCTTGTGTTCTTCCTAGTCTTTTTTTAATTTGGGGTCACTTATATCCTCTTTATCCTATTATACAATCATCCATGTAGAAGGCATACCTATTTCTAATGGTAAGTGGACTATTACTCCATTTCTTTCCACTAAGATTTATTCATTGTTTGAGTCTAATATCCCATTAAAATCTATGAACCACTCCAAATTTAGTAAAATCAGATATGTTACATTACTTTCATATCTTTTTATAACTTTAATATCAACATTTTTCTTAATCCCCATGAAATATACATTCGTACTTGAGTACACCAATGCGAGATCTCATAGTTCCATCCACTAGAGAAATGCCATATGTTACCACATGTAATGATAGATTCCATAAAATTTCTCAAGCACTATGTGACATCATGTTGATATTCATTCCTAAAGCCAACAATTCATTATCAAATTCATGTCCGTTTACTTTCACATCCAACAAAATATTTTTCTTCTTTTATTTACGAGTTGTTTGGAAAATATTTTTCATTTTTTGTGTACTTTTTTATTTATTTTTTTAATCCTCTTCCATTTATTTATATCCAGTTACACATCTAAATCCTCAAATATATTTCCAAGTCTTTCACTTTGCGGTAACTCTTCCAAACCCTGCATGACTTATTTATGTTTCTATAGTCTCTTAATTACCATTGTTTCTAGTTTTAGCCTTACTTATTTTTCACTTTCATCTTTAGAATTAGGGGTGTTTAGTATATGTATTTCAGTATATCTTCACATCATTTCCTTGGACTATGGTAATCCTTTTATTTGTTTTTTACATTTACAAGTTATCATTTCTAGATTTTTTTTGATGTTCATGCCCTCATTTTTATAATATTACTCAGCTATGGTGCAAGTGGATGAATCATGTCTACCCATTTCCTGATAGAATCCATAATGTCTATAATTTTCCCTTTATAAAATTTATTCGAGCTCAACAATGGTAACCTTGGTCAAAGTTACAAACTATATCACTTTTCTCATATTTTATTAAATAATTAGTCGATCCATTTTTTATTACTTAAATAAGGCACAAGATTATATCATGCCAAAAAGTAATTTCCATTATCTAACTAATAGGATTTATTATCTAGTGGATTTTTGTAGCTCTATACCATTTTATTTCACCAACATTATCCTCCCTCTAATGTATCAATTTCCATAATATGTAATCAAAAGTTCATTATCAATTATTACCACTACCTTTTTTTGATAACAAATAACTAAGTTTATCATGAAAGATAGTGTAGTCATAAAAAAAGTCAATTGAGTGCAATGAGTGTCACTTTAGACCACCCATATATAGCTTATCCATAGACCTATCTTAGGCCCCATTTCAACCCTTATCCAACTTTTGTGCAGGTATTACACATCATTAGGCATCCAAAAATATATCCTAGTACTTCCCCTATGGATCCACACCCCTAGTACTCTAGGTTCTTCCACTTGGAAACTAGCATGGTTCTTTAGACACTGATGTACCATTTTATTGACCAAGGGACCATGCTAGTATCCCTTCCCTAACTTTAACCCCAATAAATATGTTAATGATTCCTTAGACACCTAGGGTCAGGATAGACCTATTTCACACTCCACAAAATCACCATATTAGTATAAATATGTGACTTTTATCCCTTTATCCACTAGATGAAAATTAAATACAAATACAAATAAATAGGCTCAGAACAAGTTGTGCACAATCAAGGTCATTGATCCCTATTCTAGCCTACTTTTGCATACAGTCATATACAACCATCCTAAGATCATATTACATAGATTTACAATCTCAAGCCACTCAAATCACTCAACTCAATATTCATACTAACACTCAATTGCAATTGCACTATTACTTATATTGGGAGAAATACATCCGGATTGATCCCATCTTAAGGTATTGGTATGTAGGCAACTATCAACACAATGAGGTATTGAAGATGACCAACCTACCTGATCAACATCAAACTTTTACTAATTATTCTCTTCAAATATGTTGACAAGATTCAAGTCTAGGGTTTGATCACAAATCAATCAAAAACAGTGCATAGATAGTGAATCAAGGCTCATCCACACAAGTACAAGTAGATCAAACTTAGCCAGAGGTGAACCCATAAGATCACATAATTTTTATATAAGGGACAATAGCATGGTAGTAAATAAAATAGCATATTTTTCTATTGTCTAAGGTATCACACTAATGTTTAGGAGGGTTTTTGACACCTGGATCCTAATTGTGACACTTAAATCAACTTCTACACCAATTTTTAGCTCCTAGATCATCCATCTCAGCTAGTTTCCATCTAAGTACTTATTTGTGTCATTCATTATTATATTTAGAAATATTAGATTAAGTCAATTATTACACAAATTAGTGGTTGTATTCATTGCATATTTATTTCTTAATTTAATGTACTTAGACTCTTCAACAACCTAGGGTTTACAATCCATAATACCTAAAAAGTTAAATCATTTGGTGAACCTGATTTACTTCAAATAATTTCCAAACCATAGACCTAGATGCTCTTAGGGTTTGCATCCTTCTATTTTCTATGTTTATAAATTAATTCCAAAATTTTAGATCTGATCTATTATTTTATTTTGACAATCCTTAAAAGATTAAATTTATTAAAATGTTCAAAATATACAACACTTTGTTTTCCTACTTTCAAACCTACAATGACATAATTCAATAAATGATTCGATGAGACTAATAAGAGACAATTAAAATATTTCATTTCTAAACATTTAGATATGCAAGATGACCTTATCCATATTGTGTATGAAGAGATTCAAAAATCTAATAATGGTCAATCTTCTAACCACCCAGATGCTAATATTATTACACTCACTATGGGGGAAACTCAAATTCTATAACATCTTATTCTAAATGAACAACTTTAAACAATGGCAACACTTCCTATGGATAGTATGAATTCATATTATCCAAATGTACACTCCCTTATGCATGAGATCCATGATCTATAGGCCAAGGTATTACATCTTTAGCAGGGTGACACTAGACCATCTCATGCCTTATATTCTCATGTTATTTTACATAAACCTTTGGCACAACATATAGTGGAAACTCCCTTGCTATCCAGATTTGTGGCCCCCAAAATTACTTTTCATGATGGTAAGGGTGACCTAGAGAACCATATATGAGATTTCCATGCATCAAGTTTGGACTATGTGTCTAATTATTGGCTCTTTACTAAGTTGTTCCTTCATAATTTAAAGGATTATACATTGTAATGATTCTATAATCTTCCTAATTAGTCCATCACCACATTTAATCCACTAAAATATATGTTTTTGGTACACTTTTCAATCAAAATCAGTGATAAGGTTTCCTATACTCAATTTGCACAACTCAAACAAAAATATATTAAGCTAATTACTAAATATATATTGTGATTTAAAATTATATTATCAAAGATGATTAGCCCCATGACATATAGAGAACTCTAAGACATTAAAGTAGAGTTTGTTACCAGCATTACACAAAGCTATCCTATTGAATAAGTTTCCATCATTCACAAATCTTTTCCATATAATAAAAGAATGGTAAGTCAGGCTTATCTCCATGGGCAAACTAAAGTACAGAGCTAGATCATATTCAACTTATAAGAGTTTCAATAAGCCCCCATACAAGGTAAATCCCAATGAGAACTAGAATGATTAAAAAATAATAGTTATGCAAATTTAGAGCCACTTGCTCACATGGTTTTATCAACTCCTCCAAGGAGACCTTTTAACAATTTTGCATCCATCACCAACATGGATTATACAATAGCTCTTGGAATGCAATGTCATTTCTCTATGTCCCATCAAAGAGGTTGATATGACTAGGCCTCTTCCAAAAAACTATGATTTCAATGAATTATGTGACTATAATAGGGCATCAAGCCATAATACAAATAGATGTATTAACTTGTGACATATGATACAATATTTATAAAAACTAATATCATTGATGTCGACACTCTTAAAAAGGCACCTAGACCATAAAAAATGGAATCAAAAGCATTGGAAATATTTTTAGATCTATTTCCAAAGCATACAATTAATGGGATAATAGGCATTTCAAATGTTCCTTATACATATCAGGCATAACCACCAACATCAAATTATTAGACTCATATAGTGGATCCACATTATCTACATAATATCATTTGTGTGTATCATACTACATAAATAGCTAAACCTTTTATCACTTGTTTAAAGAAGGAGATAGTTGATGATGACATAGATTTATGTGCACTCTTTTTATGATCTTATATTGATCATCATCTTATCTAGAGTATCATTGTTAAAAATAAGTCAAGTGTTAACATGTGTACTATCACACTTATACATCACTTGGGTTATTCAAACTAGGATATTTCTTAGAAAGATAGTTATTTATGGATTTAGTGGCCATGTATAAAATTCCTTTAGGGAGATTGTACTTCCATTATAGGTTGGGCTTGCATATGTGGCCACCAAATTTATAGTCATACCTAGTGTAGGCACATTTTGTATGTTATTGGTTAGGCCTTAGATACAACATCTTCAAACCATTATATCCACCATACATAGATGTATCAAGTATATACATGATAATTAGGTGGTTACCATTGAGGGCCTTTCATATGAGTATCCTTTCCCTATTCCACAACCACTTACAAAATAGTCACCATTTATAGTTCCATGCACAAATTATTTTAACACACCTTAGACATTAGTTGAGCCACTAGTGTAGGTATGGTCTACTCCTACAATAGTACCACATATGCATACACTCCCATGGAGACCTTTCTTAGAGAGACCCCTATGTCATAGACATGTTGTGGATTATAGAGGGCCTCTCTCTCCATCACCACATAGATTAGTGATACAACAGAGAACATCCACACTAGTTATAAATTTTTCTACTAGATGGGTTTCCAAATGCACCATAGTTCACAGGCTAGTTTAGTTAATTTCTCAGATTCATAGACCTATTCTAGAGTCAATTTCAGCTACAAATCACTTAGTACATCCAATTATCAAATCCCATATACCTCATCACACAACATGCATAATAACTCTACCTCTATTTGATACAGGGCACATTAATTGTGAGTCTCTTACGAGACTCATAAGGTAGTATGTTCCTCTCAACTTGTACATAGTTTCTCCTACCTTACTCTTTGTATATATTTTCATTTACATGATTGATTATACATAGATTATATACCTATAAAACACAAAAAACATTCAAATATTGCTCAAAAACACACAATTTAGATTGTTTACATTTCCATGTTTATAAATTCTTTATACTTTCTAAGTACTACATATGCTATCTATATTAATATAGTCAGTTTTATCAGACATACATGTTTCACTTGTTCTTTTTGAGTGTTCACAAATTCTTATAGGACTCAATTCCTCTGCATAGTTCTATATTTTCTACTATATACCCATTGGGGGCACATACATAGCTTTAACATTGATACATTCACCCATTTGGGGCATCCTATACACAACTTCCACTTTAATAGGTTATATTATTCTATACTAATATTTTTTCCAACTAATACTACTATAAAATTAGTTATGTACATCTTTTCTCTTATACATATTTGTACTATATGTTCATGCATACTTTCATTTCTATCTTTTATAGTTTAGACTTGATTGTGTCTCTCTATTTTTAAGTCTATTTGAGGGCATTTGAATATGCCATTATTCTATGACTCTACAATAATTCCTTTCATTGTATGTATGCTTTAGACACATGCCCATATCCTTATGTGTTATTTCTTGATTGTGTATGTGGACATTTGAACATTCCCACACACACACACATAGATATGTATATATTACTTTCTTAGATTTAGTCACATGTGCCCATGTCCCTTGTATTATGGCCCCTTGTCCTAATTTTCATAACTCATGTGTTTATATGTATGATTTTATGTATGAATCATGACCACGAGACTTGTATCTTAATTTTTACACTTGCACTCAGTTTGTGATGTCATGAGTGCTCTCATGCATCACCCCTTACTCCTTGGGTGCCTTGATGTACATCATGCCCCATCCCCTAGGTAGTTACATAGATTATTCTCAAATTATGTTGTTCATATGCATACTTAAATTTTTATGTATATCTTGAGAACCTTATGAATGATCGATATAAAATAAATCCTACATTACAAGCTTATGTTTAGATTATCTTACTTTCAAATGTCATGTATACACATTATATTGGCTTATCACATAGATATTGTATGTTTTTAATGTAACACACATCATAAAAAGATTTTATTTTTAGGATAGTTATTACGTAGGTACAAAAACTCCCATAAAGAGAGGGGAAACTCATAAGGGTTTATCATAAAGATCAGGCCATTTAAGTGCACCATAGTACACTTTTTATCCCATAGACATAGAATTACAAAGCTTAGAAACAAGAAAACACAATGAAAAATAGTCAAATAGAGATCAGAGTTAGTTTGGCATAAAAATAACACATAAGACATTAGTGCACCATAGAGGATGCTATAATGGTGCACTAATATCCAAGAAACCATGTTACTATTTAGTATCCCAAAAATAAGAAAATCTAGATTTGATAGAAGAACATAGTAGTTATAGTCCACAGTTGCATAGTTTCAATCACAGGTTATCAAATTTAATTAGTTATGTTCAATTTTGCACATAATCATACCAAGTATTCTTATATTAAGGGCATCATGTGTGGCATGATCATTCCCACTTTAGTTTTAAATATACACAGACATAGATTTCTATAACTTAGTCTATAATCCATATGCATAGATATCAAAATTGGGCATGTGCCTGACACATTATTTCCACATGATCAATTTTACTCCATCTCATCTAAGATGGAATGAAAAATCCATGTCATTATTGACATTGTATACTTAAGACACCATTTTCACCAAGTTTTACACCAGATTTATTACTTATTACTTCTAAAGTGGTTGGCATTTTCGTATAGTCCCCGAGCTATAATTTTGAGTGCTCAAGAGGTCCCTTGTCCATTTTACATTTTAGAGTTTTTGAGTGGCCCTAGATCCATCCTATATAGTTTTAGTTATATCATATAATTTTAGTCATTGATTCATCTACTACACATGGGTAGTCAATGATGGAGTCATAAGCTACTTGAGTTCTTGAGCCACCTACATGGGAGGGTTGGACAAGCCATCAATCCAATCCAAGTTATTCATAATGTGAAACACATATATTAGGGGTGGGAAATGATGGAGTTAAACCCAGATTGAGTTCTTAAGCCACTCACACATTGGGATTGAGTAAATTATCAACTTAGTCTAAGATATTCACTAATTTGATCACTAGTTATACACACACATGATGCAGTGATGTGCATTCATTCATTTCCTCTCTCTCTCTCTCTCTCTCTCTCTCTCTCTCTCTCTCTCTCTCTCTCTCTCTCTCTCTCTCTCTCTCTCTCTCTCTCTCTCTCTCATCTCTTTACTTAGGTTTGTATCTACTTTTTATATTCCTTAATTAAGGACTAATTCATCCATGTTTCATTTATATGATATGCAATATAACACGCATTGCATACTCAAACCTAGATTTAAAGGCTTCACATCAAAATTAATTTAAGGTATGGTTATTATTTCTTTATCCCAGTCCTTTCACTTTATAAATTTATAGAATAAAAGGGGGGGGTTTAGTCATATAAAATGTCACTTGAGTGTAATGAGAGTCATTTTAGACCACCCATCCCTAGCTTAGACTAGACCTATCTTAGGTCCCCTTTTGACCCTTATGTACATTTTGTGTGAGTATTACACATCCTTAAGCATCCCAAAATCTATCCCATACCTTCCCCTAAGAATCCATCCCATAGTGATCTAGGTTATACCACCTAGACAATAGAGTGCTTATTTAGATCTATCATACCGTGCTAGTGACCAAGGAACCACACTAGTGTCTTTTGCATAATTTCAACCCCAATGAATATTTTTTTGATTTTTAAGACATCCAAGGTTGGCCTAGACCTATTTAACACTATGAAAAAGCACTAAATCAATATAAATACATGAATTTCATCCCTATATCTATTAGATAAAAATCATATGCAAATATAAACAAACAAGCTCAGAATGAGTTATGCACAATCAATGTCATTGTTCTCTATTATGCCTAACTTCTACATATAATCATCTATAGCCATCCTCTACTCAGATTACATAGATTTATAGTCTCAAGCCTCACTCAAATAATTCAAGTCAACATTCCTACTAAAATTCATTTTTACTTACACCAACACTTTGGTTAGGATAACTACATCAAGCTTTATCCCCTCTCGAGGTACTAGTATGTAGGTAACTCTCAACATAGCACGGTGTTGAGAACATCCAACCTACCCAACTAACATTACACTTTTACTACTTGTGATCTTAAAATACCTTGCAACATGGAAATCTAGGGTTTACTCATAAATTATTCAAAAATAGTGCATAAATAGTGAATCAAGGCTCATTCACATAGGTACAGGTACATCAAACTCATTTAGAGGTGCACCCAAAAGATCATATATTTTCTACACAAAGGACACTAGCATGGTAGGGAGAACACTAGTGTAGTGCACTACTATCTAAGGTACCATGATACTATCCAAAGGGTTTTTGACACCTAGATCCTATTTACAATACTCAGATCAGATTCTACACTAGTTTTTAGGCCTAATATCATCCATCTTAGTTAATTTCCAACTTACTACTTATTTGTGGCATTCACTACTATTTTAAAAAATATGACATTGGGTCAATTCTTGCACAAATCAATGGCTATATTTATTACATATGTATTCCTTGATTTATTTTACTCAAACCCTTTAATAGCCTAGGTTTTACATTACATTATCCATAAAAAGTTAAATTAGATAGATATACATGCTCTATTATTATATGAGGAACTTTATAGGAATATATCACTATCAAGTGAGTCATGTTATACATTAGTGATTCATTTCAAGTACACTACATCAATAAAATTAATCCATATTAGGATTCTAATCCTGATCATATTTAGGATGAATACTAACATACTCATTTTTAATACCATCTTCAAGATAAACTCAAAATTTTCATACTAGGTTATTGGATCATTTAAAATCCAACCATTTTATATCATAAGGTACTATTGCTGAACATACCATTATATATTTAATCCATATTGATAATGTGTAATATTTATTACTTCTCATAAATTTTTCATATGTTATTACATTAATATCTATATCATAGAATTGGGTTTACATTCAAATTTTAGATACATAACCATTTATTTAAGTTATTTGAATGAGAATTGGTTGATATAATCTAATCATGGTTTAATCATATAGGTGAGGTTGGTAGCATAAGATAAATTTTATTTACATAGTATTAACCAAATAATTGGATCTTTGAGATGTAAATAAGTATAAACTCAAGACTTATTTAATCCTACAAAGACAGTCCCATATTATTCCACTAAACTAAATTGTTAAAATTGAAATATCATTTTGTAAATGATTTATCATCAAACATGCTTACTCCTATAATTTAGAACCAATGAACATAATATTTAAAGTTTAAAAAATATCATGATGAGATCAAAATACTCTCTTATGAGTAACCCACTATTCTTCATAACACTTAATCTAAGTGTAAGTGAACTCTAGTAACACCAATGTCCTAATTTTGTAATAACCAATTTAATCCAATTACAATATGACTGAACATAAGTCTAGTTTAAATATTTTACTCTATGAATAAATTTTTAACTATTATAAAATCATAATCACTCATAATACACCTAATAAAATTAATTGTAATCATGTTCTTCAAAGGTTTATGCAATTAACCAAGATGAATTGTACCACAAATTCAACCTTGCCATTTCCAATAAACTCAACATGCAAATACTACATTTATAGGTTAGTAATTTTTTAATTGAATATATATAATACCATAACTACAATATATATTATTCTTAATTAAGATATTAAATGCCTTACCTCATTTTCCATAGGACTTATATGTATATCCCAAACATCAAGATTAATATCTAAATTGAGTTTTGTGCCATTATTAAAGACAATCAAACAAATTTAAATTCAATTATAGCTTAATGAAATACAAATACAATCAATTTCATTTATATATAAAATCACACTATTTTAGCTATATCTCAAATAGGTGCAAATAAATTAAAATTACCTTAATTAAGTAATAGGGTCATACGCCACCCAAAAAAAAATGAATAAATAGATATTCACCTATAGCCACCATATGATAAAATCTAAAAATCACTACCACGTAAGCAATATATGTTCCAATTGATAGGAAACCCCATAAAAAAATATAAACTGAGTATACAATTATAACCATGCATAATTTATACTTGCATAAGCTTCACCATAAGTAAATCATTATAAACCATAAGGTTGATAACCACATTACATATTAATAACCATTAACACTCAATTAATAGGTCAGGATTCAATAGTTAAGCCTACCATAATAATAAAAATGTTTCAAATTGAACATACACAAAAATAAGTGATCATTAATTGCTCCTTACCAATATACACAAAATACAATCCTCACCTATGTATTATAAACATAAATACAAATGTTAATATTTAATGGAACAAATCAAATTGACACATGTGAATTGATCTCCAAAAGTACCAAGTACATAATCATAAATAAGAACTCATACAAAACTGAGTTAAAATAACACATCAAAGTCAAATGAAAATACTCAATAACTACACATAGACAACCAACTTAAAACTAATCAATAAATGATTAAGAAAATCACTCAATACATTCTAAGCTTAATTAATTTATGTATACATATATTAGTAAGACCAAAATATATTTACCTTGATGTACATAAATCAAAAAAGCCAATTATATTCACACTATTTTAAGTCAAGAGGATCTTGTTCCTTATGTAAATATAAAATTTCTCCAAAGACTAGATTATGTATAATCACAATCTTCAAAATAATGAATCATTAATCCATTATAAAAGATGCACATGTCAAAATTACTTATATATAAACCCCCTAAATTTTTCATGGCCAAGCATGTAACTAACTAAATGGAAAGATATGAAAGACTTATAATATACATGGCATGGCCTTCCTTTTCATATTTCAGCATCATTGATGTTTTATCAATCATGTATTGATCATTAAGATCCACATTGATATCATCCCATAGACATATTAACCTTGTTACTTTGTTGATACATTGAGGGCCAATCCTCATTCTATGCCTTAAAAATTAAATATAGTCCTCACAGATGCATGAAATCAGTGTGTTTATCCCTAACCACCCCAAACATTAGTTGTGAAGGGAAGAAAACACCCAATGAGAAAAATAGAAGATGTAGATACTCATGTTTTCATGATGTAGATAGGATCACAATAAGGGTTTAGGATAACATTCCAACAACAAATTCTACAAACAATAAAATTGAAAAGTGACTAAACCCTAATGACCTCAAAATAATCCAATAAATACACTAAAACACAAATAAAATATGGCCACAAGAATAATAACACAGTAACCTCATAGATCAAAGTTCAAACTAAAAAAAATAAAATAACACAAATAGAGATTTGAAAATCATTCTAAAAATAATGGAAGATACAACTAGTCGAGTTTATGAATTTTCTCTATTCACCTATATGCCATCCAGGGTGAGGTGCAACTATACAATTTCTATCGTAATGGATTTCCTTGACTGCTTATCATTCATTTTAAATTTTAGGTCTATTTATAAGCCACACAAATGCTTCCAAACCAAAGTGCATCCTTTAATATTCACAAGCACTTAGTAAAACATTCATGCCCTAAATGAAGTCTTTAATTAGTTACTCACTTAGATGCATAATGTAGTAATAGAAGAATATCTACAAAATCCTTTATTATTCATTTCTTCTTCATTTATTCTTCCACCTTTCTATTTCATTATTCTCCTTTTCCACACACCTTATTTTCCACAACCAGATCATTCTTAATAGTTCCTCCACCTTCTTGCTAGTAGTTTCACCTAGTATAACTCCTTGTTCTACCAAATGAAACTATAATGAGTGATAAATTAAACTATTAAAAACCTTAAGACCTAGTTCTACATGCATGTCATCAAGTTATAAACCCTTATCAACCTACATGTTCCCCATAATCGACATGCATAGTTTTCCCCCATAATCTAGTAGCTTCCAACACAATGAAAACCCTAATTGAGTTCCCAGGCATAAGTCAACTCACCACTTTACCATCATGGTAGAGTTTAATAACAATCATGTTATGCCATAAACCTAAGTATTTTATGAATTATGGATCGAAAAACACACCAATCACTATACCATGATCCTTGAATATTATTATTTAGTCCCTCTCTAGACTTTAAATAATGAAAAATACACTCAAATCTCCAAATGGTCTTATGATCAAGGTACACAAAACTGTCAAAGGTCATAGGACCTCTAACATTAATTTATAAATGCACACAAATGCTATATTGCATTTGATGAATTAAAAATCTTTTCCCATTGATGTTAGAATGAAATAGTTCTTAACTCAATGTTGACTGGTTGCTTAACAACAATAAAAATTGACAATCACAACAATTAAATGAAATGCTAGAAATTGATTGAACATTATAACTACACAACACAACTTAATACCAAAAATAAAATATAAAAATGTATTTGTTTCTGGCTTGTGATCTTATTTTCATCATGATTTCTCTATTTATACTTGAAACTTACACCTTCATCATTTCATGTAATCTTCCCAATCCAACATAACTTATCTGAAGAAACATCTGTAACTATATCCATAAAAATCATCAATAGTATCCACTCTCATATAATCCTATTACTAATACATGAATGTAATGATGAAATTTAAATAAAATCAATCTAAAATAAACCAATGTTCTATAAATCATCATAATGCCCACAATATAGTCTCTACATCATAAGTTCAATATAACATAACAATCCAAATAAATAATGTCAATATAACATAACAGTTCAAATAAATAGTCATGATCAAAAGCTAGGTAGATGTGGTCATGAAATCTAGCCTTCCTTAAGAATGGCACCATCTTTAGGGCCTAAAACAAGTGAGGATACTATTATCATAAAATATTTTCATGTTCCCAAGTAGCACTTCTTTCACCTATTTGGTCCCATTAGATCAATACTTGTAACTTTTTGTTACACAAATTAATGCTACACTGAGCTAGAATCTTGATGGGCCCCAATTATATTACTTCCCCATCCACCACCTAAATATTCTTCCAATATATAATGTGAGATGGGTCTAAAATATATTTCCTTAACAAAGGTACATGGAAAACACCATTTATTTTAGATAGATAAGGAGGAAGTGCTAGGCAGTAAGACACTAGATTAATTGTTTCCACTATGTCAAAAGGACTAACATAGTGTGGTGATAGTTTTGAAGTATTTCAAAACTTGGTGGAAATTTTTTGAGGTCTTACCTTAAGAAATACTCTATCAAAGACCTCAAACTATCTATGTGATCTTTTTAGATCAACATATCTTTCTACCAATTAGAGTTATATTTTAGTCTTTGACGTATACAACCATTTTTTCATCAAACTATTGAAAAGTCTTAGGCCCTAAAAACACTTAATTTTATATACAATCCCAGCCCAAAAGAGTTTTACATTTATGCCTATATAAGTCTTCAAAAGGTGCCATTTTAATTACATAATGATAGGTATTATTGTAGAAAAATACACTAAGTAAAGAAAATATTCCCACTTATATTATTGATCCATGGTATACATTCTTAGTATTTATTTTAAAGTCATGTTTAGCCTTTCAATTTCACATATATTTCTAGGTGATAGGTTGAAATTAAATTTAACTTGGTTCCAAAGGTATTCATCATTATTTTTCAAAACTGAGAAGTGAATAGTTTATTATAGTCATAAAAAATGTCATTTTAATATAATGAGTGTCACTTGAGACCACCCTATCCTTAGATTATACCTAGACCTATCTTAGGGCCTCTTTGATCCATTTATATATTTTATGCACATCTTTCTTATGGCTAGATATACTAATTACTGCATTCAGCCATAACCTAGGCATCCCAAATCCTTTCTCACATGTTCCATCCACCTAGACAATAATACAAACCCATTAGTCTATATCATAGTGCACTACTGGCAAAGGGGGAAACACTATTGATACTTAGCATCTTTGTTCATAATGAATATCTTTCCACTTCCTGAAGCATCTTAGGGTCGATCTAGACTCATTTCATGTCTCAATATGCATCATAACACTATATAAAGACCACTCTCATTCATTTATTAGATATATGACAATTATAATGAGCAAGCTTATAAAATGTTATGTAAATTAAGGTTATTAATCCCTATTTATGTATACATCCATCTAGAACAATCTAGAACTTAGTTCTACTCAAGTTTCTAATCTTAATTTAAACTCAAAACATTCCAATTGGTATTCATACTTAGGCATACTAGCATCACTCTCACTTGTACCAACACTTACATTGGGACAACTACATCAATCTTGATACTCTCTCAAGGCATTGGTATGTGGGTATCACTCAACACATGAAGTTTTGAGGTCATTCCCAACCTACCCTACTAACTACACTCTTTTTCCACTTATGTTAATCAAAACCCTAGAAATAATGGAGGCTTATGGTTTCATAATGAAATCAGTCAAAATGTAGAATAGGTGATGATCTAAGTCTCATACACATAGATAAAAGCTTCCTAAATAGATTGAAGGTCTACCCAAAATTTTAGTGATTCACTTACATAGGTTAATTAGCATTGCATAGAAGGTTTATATTGTAGTGTGTTATTAACAAATATGGCCACACTTTTATCATAATAGGTTTCCGACACATGTTCTCTAGTAAAAACAATCTACCCTACTCCTTAATCACTTCCTAGCCTATCACTTGTCTATCTTAGTTATATTTTATAGCTAAGTACACCTTTTATAATTCATTTTTATTTATAGAATATTCAAAAAAATCAATTATTATGAAAATCAATGGTTGTTGATACTATAGTATTTTATTCCCTAATTTATTACTCAATTCTTTATCAACCTAGGTTTACATTACATAATCATAAACTTATATTCTTTTAGGCTTTTAAAATTTCATATATTCTATTTTAACGTCACTCTTTCATTTTGTTTATTATATGTAATTTATAAAACTTATATCTATTCCTTTAAGAAGTAGTGATAGGCTTAGTGGTAATCCTATTGAGTGTACTCAAATTCATTCTATTCACGATTATACCATCGATAAATGACCATTTATAACTCTTCTAATTAATCATTTGAATCCTAATTATGTGGACTTTAATGACACTACATCAGAACATGAACAATATAATCAAGATCATAATGATATGCAAGATGGGTTTTAAGACACACTCCCCCCTCGATGCCGATTAACCTATAATCAATAAGGATGAGATATTAAATTTTTTTAGTGACATGCTTCAATAATAACCCCATGATCATGCACAAATTTTGTAATATATATTAGAAATAAGGAACACATCACTTGGTTAATCCTATAATCCCATAGATTCTAATATTTTTACATCTATTATAGGAAAGCTCAGATTCTATAACAACCTATTATAACTAGGAAACTCTCACTAGTGGTAATACCTCCTATGGATAGTAAACATCCCTCCTCTTTAGATTTACATTCCCTTAGGCATAATATCCATTCTTTGTAGGCCAAGGTGTCACATCTTGACCAAGATGCCACTAGACTATCTCATGATTTGAGATATCATGTTCTCCTACATACAACATTGGCACAACATATAATGACAATTCCTTTTCCATCTATATTTGTGGCACTAAAACTTATTATATATGATGGTAAGGGTGGCCTAGAGCATCATCTACACACTTTTCATGCAACATGTTTGGATTATGTGTCCAATGATTGGTTCCTAACTAAGTTATTCCCTCATAGTCTAATGGACTATGCATTATAATGGTTATATGATCTCCCAAATTAGTCCATTAAAAAATATAATCCACTTTTAGATATGTTTTTGGAACATTTTTTTATCAACATTAGTGAAAAAGTTTACTATTTTCAAGTCACTCAACTAAAGCAAAAATATAATGAGCCAATAGATTAATATGTCTTGTGATATAAAACCATATTAGCAAATATGACTAGCCCCATGGTAGATAGAGAACTCCAAGGCATATTAAAACAAATTTTATTACCACATTACATGAATATATATTATTCAAAAAATTTCCATCATTTATAGATCTATGTCTTATAGTGAAGAAACATGAAGTTAAATTTCTCTCCATGGGCAAGTTAAAGTACACAACTAGATCATATTTCACTAATTGGAGTTCATATAAGCTTCCATATAATGTGAGTCCCAATGAAAAATAAAAGGCAAAAAATACAATAATTAATTCAACCTTAGAGCCATTTCCTCATGTGGTTTTTTTATCTCCTCCAAGGAGACCTTTTTGAATCTAATTGAATCACCAATGTGTGTTCTCTGATAACTTTTGGAATGCAATGTCATATCTCTCTATCCCATCAAAGAGGTTTATAAGGCTAGTCCTCTTCAAAATAATTATGATTCTAATGAATTTTTTGATTATCATAGGCCCCTGGCCATACTATGAACATATCCATAAACTTATAACATAAGATCCAAGCTTTGATATATGCTAATACCATTGATGTGAACACCCCTACATAAACACCCAAAGTATAACCAACTGAAGAAAAATAAATGAAAATATTTTTTAATCCACTTCCAAAACATATGGATAATGAGATAACATACACTTCATTTGTTCATTAAGTTATCAAGCACATCCACCACCAACATCTTATCATACTGATATAATGGATACACACCCTCTACATAATATCATTGGTGTGTATCATATTATAATCCAAACTAGGCCTCTTATCACTTTATCAAAGTAAGAGATTGTTGACAATAAATCAGATTTATACACACTCTTTGTATGTGATTATAATAAGCATCATTTTATTTAGAGTGTCATAGTCAAGAATGGGTCAAGCATCAATATGTGTATTATTACACTTTTACATAACTTGGGCTATTTAGATGAGAAAAATATCTCTGATATATATAATTATTCATGGTTTTATTATCCATGTCTAGATATCAATTAGGGAGATCATACTTTCATTAAAATTTAGGCCCCCACATGTGGCCACCAGATTCATAGTTGTACCTAGTGACATAACATTTGATATGTTATTAGGTACACCCTGGTTATAGTATCTTTAATCCATTCCCTTAACCATACATAGACGTCTTAAGTGTAATGATGTTAATCATGTTTCTATAGTTGAGGGCCTTCCATATGAGTATTCTTTACCTACTTCATAACTAGTTACATAATAGTCACCATTAACAGTCCTAAACATAGATTCTATTATCATGCCTTAGATATCAATTGAGCCACCAGTGTTGGTGAGATCTACTTCTATAACATTACCACATATACACTCTCTCTCATGAAGTCCTTTATTAGATATAACCCTAAATCATAGACATGTTTTATATTCTAAAGAACCTCTTTTTAACCCATTCCCACTTAGATCAATGTTATTAGGTCCCCAAAGCATTATACATAGAGCATCCATGCTAGTTATATCTTGTTCTACTAGATGTGTCCCCAAGAGCCCCACCTTTCACAAGCCAATTCACTCAGTTCTACAAATTCATATCCACACTCTACAATCAATTTTAGCTGCAGATTGTTTAGTACATTTGATTCTTAGATCTTAGATACTTCCTTGCACATCACATGTGATCACTCTTATTTTACTTGATACATGTCACCTTGATAGTGAGCCTCATGCATAACTCATTGGTTAATATGTTCCCCTATTACTTTTACATAGTCTCATTATTTCAATTTACTTATACATAGTTTCCTTTATCTTAATCCTTGTACATCATTTCATTTTCATACTATTTGTACATAGATTATAATCATAAAATACAAAAAAATATAATATGTTCAAAATACAAAAACATTGAAATATTGTTCATAAAAAAAATAGATTGTATACATGTCCATGTTTACGTTATTTCTATTTCCCAAGTACTACATATGTTATCTATGTTAGCATGGTTAGATTTAACATACATACATACTTCACTTGTTCCTTTTGAGTGCTCATATATTACTACAAGACTATGATCCTTTACATAGATATAGATTTACTATTATCTACCCATCGAGTACACATACATGTATACATCGATTCAACATTGATATATTAGCATATTGGGAACATCATACAACTTATTATTTTCTAGGTTATATCTTTATATAATCCATATCATAGATTTAACATTGATTATATTTTGATATTGATCATCCTATACTACACTAATTTTTTATTGACTACTACTATATATTCAACTTATGTACAAATTTTCTCTTATATGGATTTGCACCACATGATTATGCATACTTTTATTTTTAGCTTTACTAATCTAGATTTCATTATCTCTATATATCTACATCTAATTGAGGGCATTTGAATATGCCATTGTCCTTTAATTAATTTTATGCTTTAGACACTTACCCATGTCCATGTATATGATTATTGATTGTGTATGTAGACATATGAACATGTCCTTTCATGTGGATTTAATCCAAACTTTCATGCTCTTTTACATATTAGACATTTAAACATGTTCATGTATGTGTTCCTTTTCTCAGACTTACTAACATATGATTGTGTCTCTTGTATTATGGATCTTTGGCATATTTTTCATGACTCATGTGTTTGTATGTATGATTTTATGTTTGCATCATGGCCATGACACTTATCTCTTGATTATTTCTTTCACGTCTAGTTTGAGATGCCATGAGGGACATCATACATCTTCCCTTCCTTTTTGGATGTCTTTATGAACATCATGCCCCATCCCCCCTAAGTAGTTTACTTAGATTATATTCAAATTTGTTTTTCTTATACATGCTTACATTGTTATATCTATCTTGAAAAATTTGTGAATTCTAGCGCTAACATACATCATACATTGCCAACTTATGCTCAATATGTTTTACATTTTGATGTCATGTATACACATTATATTGGTTTATCATGTAGATATCATATATTTTAATTCTAACACACATGGTGCATAGATTTTATTTAGAGGATAGTTATGGCAGAGCTTCAACAAATCCCCTCAAAAGAGAAGGCATATTAAGGAAATATAGAAATACAAATAAAGTAATAGATCAACTAATAATAAAATATAAATCTAAATTAAATCAACCTATGATAGATATAAAAATGAAAGAAAGACAAAAAAATTATACCTTAGTATAAAAATAAGCTTCCTCTATTGTGATGTGAATTTGAATTACTCTCTTTGAATTATGGTTGATAAATCTTCCAACACAAGGATAAATAAGCATCGTTGTGGTATGCAATCTCTTATAATCTTAGCATGATAAACCTATAATGAAGAAGATTGGTAGATATAGAAACAAAATAAATTTAGAATGAAGAATCTTTGCTAAATTGGAGGAAGAACATCTAATTTATAGAATTTATAAATGGATGTGAACCATCCATCTTGAGATGGAGATTAGGGGTTGAGAATAAAAGGTAATTTTTTATTCATAATGGGAATTTTAAATTAATAATTAGAGTGGAGAGCATACAAGACTTATAAATGAATATAAAATTTATTTTGGAGGTAGATATGATATAAAATTAGTAAGTGGATGTGAGGTTGATTATTAAATTGAAGAAAATTAGATAATAGAAGATAATGGGACTAAAGATAGATTATTAAATCAGATCATGAAAGACAATGGGAATAAATATGGATTATTAAATTGGATCATGGAAGATAGTGAGAATAAAGGTGGATTATGTTACATCCCAATTTTTTTCACTAAGAAAATTTACCTGAATATCTATGAATTTTTATTTTTGGTAATTTGGTTTGATTATTATTCAACTAAGTTATAAGTCATATGTTGTTATGGGACAGTTGTATGTTGCCTTGATTACATGATTGAATTTATATGAGTTAGCTATATGGTATAGTATTTACATTATGATATATTGATGTTTCAGGATAACAACATTCTCATCATGAGTTTGATGTAAAAGAGATTCACTCCTTAGAGCTTGATGAAAGGATGTCATCATCAGAGAGATTCATTCTCATGTTGGAGGATGACAGAGGAATGGATAGAACCCATGCACACACCACATTAGATAGTACATGTTATATACATTATTTGAATTTTTAACATTAGTAAATTCTTTATTTTATTTACATTTAGATAATTTTATGTGTATATTAGTTTAATTGAATACTTGTATGTGGAATAAATCATGTGTGATTGTATTGTGGATATTATGCATAGGTTTAAATGTATAATGTTTTATTATGATTATGTTACGATATTATAGTCATAATTGTTAATATTTATAGGAATGTAAATCTATTTGAATAGTATGAAATTACTATTGTGTATAGACTAGACATAATGTCTTTGTAATGTTTTAAGACATTAGCTTGTTATCATATGATATTTGAGAATATCAATATATACCTTGATATATGAAGATAATAAAAGATATAGGGAGTCTATATAACATAGTAATAACACATTGATTATATTGTTATATTACTATGGTTATTATTTTAATAGTTGTTTGATTTACCATTTTGGATAAAAGGATATAATAGACTTTACATATTAGTCTAGTTACTATTAAAATTATGATGTTTTTATCATTATTAAGTTAGTAAAAAATAAAATAGATAAATAAATTATATTATAATTAGGAAAATTAAAAACATGAAAGGAAACATGTAAGCTTTAAAGGAGGGTAATGGACTTTAAAGGAGAGTCATTCAATAAAAAATAAAGAAAGAAAGCCGATGGAAAATAGAAACTAGATTTTTCTTGTTTGGAGAGAAATGATAAATAGGTGAATATAACAAGAGAAGAGAGGAAAGCATGAAGGAGAAAAATTAATGACCATGAATAAAATAAAGACTAAGAGGATAGAGAATTCAATGAGCAGATATTGCACTTATCAATTTTTCAAGCACAAAAAAATCACTAGAATTTACTAGTTTGAGGTATGTAGACTTACTATCTTAAATTTATAAAAAAATATGGTTGATTTAAAAATATATAATGTCTGCTAAATGAATATTGTTTTCATTTCATCTCTAGAAACAATATATAGTGATATGAGTAATTTTATTGTATATATAATGAACTATACAATCAATCAATCTATACACAACATGAACAATGATATATATATATATATATATATATATATATATATATATATATATATATATATATATATATATATATATATATATATATCATTGTTAATTATATATATATATATATATATATATGTATATATATGTGTGTGTGTGTGTGTGTGTGTGTATATATATATATATATATATAACGAATTGTTTTTAGGTTATACATGTATAAACACTATATAAAATTTCTATATGAAACTGTGTGGCTGGACTGAGTGTTTAACATTTATTGTTATGAAAATAAATGACTATGTAATATAGCAATTTGTGTGTCATATTATCCATGAAAGAGAACTATGTAATTATAGAAATTTGTGTATTAGTCTATATAGTGAATCATGTATTTATAACATACCATAAATAATGTATATTGAACTAGGTATATAGCATAGCAAACTAATAAAGTTGAATTATGAAGTGAGAAGATATATAATTGTGTGTATGATGGCATAAATGATCGATTATATATATATATATATATATATATATATATATATATATATATATATATATATATATATATATATATATATATATATATATATATATATATAACTAAAAATGGTGATAGAGTATTTTCTTAGCCAATGGACTAACATGTAACATATAGAGGTCTATGACTAACATCTATAATTACTTGAATATTTCTATCCTAGGATATTTCCATTTCTACTTCTCTTGATGTTAAGCCATATATTCAACTAACATATATTCCATGGATAAATTAAACTAACTTATAGGTAATATTACTTGAGTATTTTCAATGGCATATGACATGAAAATACTCTTGGGATATTTCTATTTCACATGCATCAAAATTTTGCTTAAAGTATATGACATTCACCTTCCGCAAAATGTGATAGAGTATTTTTATCCATCACTATTTATATCCAGCGATAGAGTATTTGTATCCACACTATTTGTATGCATTGCTAGTCTATAATTTGTGTTACAATATATGTGTATTAAATATTAGTGCAAAAAGTTTGAATTGGACAAGTATTAGTGTCGATTTAGTAACTATTTATTGGGATCTTACATATGTATCATGACATGTAGTTATCTATTGGGTTGAGTAATTGGTTTGACACTTATGATTTATATTAAACTAAGATTAGCAAGATTAAACACTTGTATAAACTGTGTGAGTGTTTAAATGTTATAACTAAATGGCGATTTGATTTAAGAAGAGTAGAATATGGATATAAGTAGTCTATTGACAATAGTAATCTATTCATTATTATTTCAGAAATATTAATATCTTATAACAAATAATTAATATATTTTGTGAATAAGAAGATTATAATGATTGTTGAAATCATGTGAAGTCTTTGATTAGAATTATAAATGATCATTGGCATTTATATATAGTATTCAAATTATTTGAGTACTTATATAAGTTACATATTATGATTATAGTTAATATGTACAATTGTATATATATAGAAAAGATATCTATATGAAGACTTGAGTATTCATATACAAATATAATATATATTAGTGCATTGGGTCATGTGCATATATCTACAGTTTTATTGACTGTCAAAAATAAGCCATAAGATTTTGAAGGACAAGAAAATATAACTATATGAATGTTGTTCCTTAAAAATGTAATAATATTTTTAGTTAAAAAATATGTTTTCATGATATTTATGGCTTTCTTTATCATGACTGGTTGTTTGTAATGGAGTAGTTGAACATATAAACAATGGACTATGATATTATTATTCTTCATAGAATGTATTATATTTAAATCTAATTATAGAGATTATAAATATGTAGTCTAAATATAGATTATACTCAGATGGTATGAACTATACTTGTTATGCTTATTATTATTTATGTGATAAATAATATAGTGGAGATTCATTCATACATTTGATGGACTAAATATATGTCTTTTGATTATTCCTATGTTTAGCTTATTTTATGCCTACTAGTAAGAATTAATTTATATGATATGTTGGCTATATTCACGTTAACTAAATCTTCCATTACTGGTACTAAATAAGTAATGAGACAAACTTTAGTAGCTTACTAGCATCACCAATGTCAGATGAAGGTAATCCAATCAAGTGGTGTGTATGAATTCGAATGATTTTAAAGATCAATGACTATTGAAAACTTAAAAAAAAGTAATTTTTATTTATACATTATTATTTTCTATGTATGATTTACATGTTTGTGTGATATCATGTCAGAGCATATTTTTTTTATGGTACACATCATGTATTAGAAATCTTATAGTACACAGGTACTAGCTTGTCTCTCTATATTTATGCATTGTCACTATCTACTCATCCATGAAAGGAGGGCCATTCCATGATGGAAGATTATGTGAGGGATAGATGGTCAGTGATTGGTGTGGAAAAGTGCTCGAATGATGCTCTTCCTCCCTACAATAGTACTGATTTAGAGACTACACTTGAGATTGTTATAAATATTAGATTTTAAAAAACTTATGCTCTATAGAGCCTTGTATCTTGTATGTTATTTATTATATTGTATTTATTATTATTAAATCATTATTCATGATGAGATTTAATAATTTACTCATTGTACATTGTCAACAGTGGCTATATGTATGTACCAGTTATGGTTAGAAATCTATAATTACTTTCTATATTTAGTTATGTTTTATTTTATTTGATGATAGTGATCAATGATAGATAAATATTACATGCTTATTTTATAATTTAACATAATTATAGTGTTTTATTTGGATCACTAATTATATTATTATGATGAAATCTAATGAAAGAATATGTTAATTAAATTTTAAAAAAAAACAATTTTATTCAAAGTAGATCCTAGTGAGGATGTTACAAATTATTAAATCAGATCATGAAAGACAATGAGAATAAACATGGATTATTAAATTAGATCATGGAGAGAAATATGGTTATTAAATTGGAATGGTGGATAATAAAATTATTAAATTAGATCATGGAAGACAATGAGAATAAAGCTGGATTATTAAATCAAAATGGTGGGGGACAAGTGGAGCCTTAGGGCATGCAAGGACAATTTTGATTTTTTAGATTTATGAAAATTATGAATTTATAAAATTGATATATCATTTTTTAAATGATTTAACATCAAACATGCTTGCTCCTATAATTTAGAACCAATGAACATAATATTTAAAATTTACAAAATATCATGATGAGATCAAAATACTCTCTTATGAGTAACCCACTATTCGTCATAACACTCAATCTGAGTGTAAGTGAACTCTAGTAACACCAATGTCCTAATTTTCTAATAACCAATTTAATCCAATTACAATATGACTAAACATAAGTCTAGTTTAGATATTGTACTCTATCAGTAAATTTTTAACAATTATAGAATCATAATCACTCATAATACACCTAATAAAATTAATTGTAATCATGTTCTTCAAAGGTTTATGCTATTAACCAAGATGAATTGTACCATAAATTCAACCTTACCATTTCCAATAAACTCAACATGCAGATACTACATTTATAGGTTAGTATTTTTTTTAATTGAATATGTATAATACCATAACTACAATATGTATTATTCTTAATTAAGATATTAAATGCCTTACCTCATTTTCCATATGAATTATATGCATATCCCAAACATCAAGATTAATATCTAAATTGAGTTTTGTGCCCTTATTAAAGACAATCACACAAATTCAAATTCAATTATAGCTTAATGAAATACAAATACAATCAATTTCATTTATATATAAAATCACACTATTTTAGCTATATCTCAAATAGGTGCAAATAAATTCAAAGTAGCTTAATTAAGTAATAGGGTTGTACGCCACCCAAAAATAAATAAATGAATAAATAAATATTCACCTATAGCCACCATATGATAAAATATAAAAATCACTACCACATATGCAATATATTTCTAATTGATAGGAAACCCCATAAAAAAATATAAACTGAGTATACAATTATAACCATGCATAATTTATACTTGCATAAGCTTCACCATAAGTAAATAATTATAAACCATAAGGTTGATAACCACATTAAATATTAAGAACCATTAGCACTCAATTAATAAGTCAAGATTCAATAGTTAAGCCTACCATAATAATAAAAATGTTTCAAATTGAACATGCACAAAAATGAGTGATCATTAATTGCTCCTTACCAATATACACAAAATACAATCCTCACCTATATATTATAAACATAAATACAAATGCTAATATTTAATAGAACAAATAAAATTGACACATGTGAATTAATCTCCAAAAGTACCAACTACATAATCATAAATAAGAACTCATACACAACTGAGTTAAAATAACACATCCAAGTCAAATGAAAATACTCAATAACTACAAATAGACAACCAACTTAAAACTAATCAATTAATGATTAATAAAATCACTCAATACATTCTAAGCTTAATTTATTCATGTATACATATATTAGTAAGACCAAAATATATTTACTTTGATGTACATAAATCAAACAAGCCAATTCTATTCACACTATTTTAAGTCAAGAGGATCTTGTTCCTTATGTAAATATAAAATTTCTCCAAAGACTAGATTATGTATAATCACAATCTTCAAAATAATAAATCATTAATCCATTCTAAAAGATGCACATGTCAAAATTACTTATATACACACCCCCTAACTTTATCATGGCCAAGCATGTAACTAACTGAATGGAAAGATCTGAAAGACTTATAATATACATGGCATGACATTCCTTTTCATATTTCAGCATCATTGATGTTTTATCAATCATGTATTGATAATTAAGATCCACATTGATATCATCCCTTAGACATATTAACCTTGTTACTTTTTTGATACATTGAGGGGAAATCCTCATTCTATGCCTTAAAAATTAAATATAGTCCTCACAGATGCATGAAATCAGTGGATTTATCCCTAACCACCCCAAAAATTAGTTCTGAAGGGAAGCAAACACCCAATGAGAAAAATAGAACATGCAGATACTCATGTTTTCATGATGTAGATAGGATCACAATAAGGGTTTAGGATAACATTCCAACAACAAATTCTGAAAACAATAAAATTAAAAAGTGACTAAACTCTAATGACCTCAAAATAATCCAATAAATACACTAAAACACAAATAGAATATGGACACAAGAATAATAACACAATAACCTCATAGATCAAAGTTCAAACTAAAAAAAATAAAATAACACAAATAGATATTTGAAAATCATTCTAAAAATAATGCAAGATACAACTAGTCGAGTTTATGAATTTTCTCTATTCACCTATATGCCAAAGATCATTCTAAAAATTATATGGGGGGTTAGACAGTTGCCTTGAGTTTAGTTTTGTCATGTTTTGGAATTCCAATATGAATATGTGAGTAATAGATGAGCAACCTAAGTCTTAATTTAGCATAAAATAATAATCACCAATGATATGAAATAACCATGATGAATATTTATGTTTGATGCATAAGGATTGAAAATATTGTAATTTGTGTAAAATAGAGTGCATCATGATATGAAGAAATAATAATCACATTATATTTTAATATAAAAAATAATATTGACTCAAAAAATGATAAAAAGAAAGAAAGAAAATAATTTGAAAAAATATGAACGTAAACAAAAATAAAAATGAAAATTTTACACAAATAAAAATGATGAATGTAAGATAAAAGATGTAAATGACAAGACACATAACAATCCAATCAAGGGTAAACAACTTTAACGAATACAAGTTAAGCACAATCATAATAAAACATAGGTGAAAACAAAAACTAAATCAATTGCCACAAAAAAATAGAATCAAATAACATGACTAACATTCTAGGCAAGGGTTGAGACTTTTGGTATCCAATATTTATGACAAGATAGAAAAATGGATGAGGAAGCCCTGAGATAACCATGTGATGTTTGATATAAATGAGAACAAGTGAAATCACATTTTAGATGAATGGAGATGATGGAGATAGTGGTCGAACTGATCCTAGGGTCCCCATGCCCCCAAGCGTTGCCTACATAATCTAAATTCTCTTACCATTAAAAATGGTGCAAACACCTATGATAATATGGATAGAATTTAGGCCACATTTAATTATCCTAAAAAGAGGAAGAATAAAAATGAATGAAGGAATGATAAGAAGAAATAGATAGAAGGAGAGAATATGGAAATGTACTCATAAAAAAGTGAGAGTGGGACAATAATAATACTCTCAAAAGGGTGTGAGTCTTATAGAGAGAGAAGAAGAGATAAGATAAGAGTGGGAGAAAAGATGAGTTTTCACCTATTTAGTGATTAGAGAATCATAATGTACATGTCATGTAAGGAAAGATAGAGATAATAAACAAGTGGGCACTCATATAATGACTGATACAATCATGATGTCCACTTAATTTAAGGTAAGAGAGAGATAATAGACAAGTGAGCACTTGTATAGTGATGTAAGCAGTCAGTGTACACTTCATCTAACATAAGAAAGAGATAATAGATGAAGGGGCACTCAGATAGTGATGTATATAGTCATAGTGTCCACTTCATCTAAGGCACAAAAGAGATAATAAATGAGTGGGCACACATATAGTGATTTATATATTCATGGTGTCCACTACATCTAGGGGTAGATTAGGATGCATTGTTAAAAAGAAGAAATATGGGTGGGCCAATAGTTGAAGGGGAGACAAGAATAACCTAGAGATGGTATGAACTCAGAGAAGAAGCATTAGATTTTGGATATCAATACAAAGGTAACATAGAGTAATCAACCTTGGGATGAGGTTGTAAAACTTATCTTATAATAGGAAAAGGGGTGGAAAATACCTATGAGGTGAAGGGAGTAGTTGGAGAAGGACAAGACATAGAAAGAGTACTTGTGCACAACATGAAAAGACATTAAGGGAAAAAACGGATGTACTTTAAATAGTGAATATGATATGATTTCATGTATTAAATTAATATAGAAAAAGACATGAGGAAACATGCACATATATGCATGTAGCAGTAATTCAAATTGGTGACTTCAATCTAATTAGTGAGGAAAGAGTTATAATGGGTAAATATGAGGGAAAGCCAACAATGGATGATGCAAATGATGACAAGGAGATGGATGAAGTAAGAGTGATAAGATAGAGAGGTCACAAATAAAGATGATGAAGATGGATAATGGTGTAAGAATATGGACATGGAAAAGGAGAAAAAAAAGGATCACGAATCATGAGTAATGTCACCAATGTGATGCCAAAGGAAGAGCATACACAATTTCACAATTACAAATAAAATGCTTAAAAATAAATAATTAACTCCAAACCAAATGTGATGTAATTACTACAAACTTTAAAAATTTAATTGAAAGCATTAGTAGAAAAATAAAATAAATTAGTTTTTGTTTAGCCCTTTTACCGAGTTTTTTTGACAAGTATTCTACAAACATTTTATTAGAGAGTTTTTTTAATAGTCGAGGAAAACTGCAATAAAGAAAAAACACAAAAATAAGAGAAAACAAAAAAGATAATTGAAAAATAATTTTAAATGCAACTATGACAAATATGAGATGAAAAAAATGAGGGAAGGCCCCACCAGGCATGCCAAAATTTATTAAATAAATTTATAAATGCAAACAAGCTAAGAAATCAACTAATAATAAGATCTAAATCTAAACTATCTCAACCTCTGATAGAGCTACAAATGAAAGAAATAAAACAAAATTATACCTTAGTATAAAAATAAACTTTATCCATTGTGATGTGAACTTGATTTGCTCCCTTTGAATTGTGGTTGCTCACTCTTCCAAAACAAGGGTAAAAAGGTAGCGTTGTGGTATGCAATATCTTATAATCTCATCATGATAAACATGTAATGAATAATCTTGGTAGATATACCAACATAATAACTTTAGTATAAATAAGCTTGGCTAAATTAAAGGAAGAACCTCTAATTTATAGAATTTGGAAATAGATGTGAACCACCCATCTTGAGATGGAGATCAAGGGCTGGGAATAAAAGGTAATTTTAATTGATGATAGGAAGTTTGAATTAAAACTTAGAGTGGAACACATGCATGACTCACAAATGAATATAAAATTCATTTGGAAGGTAGATATGATATAAAATTAGTAAGTGGATGTGAGGTGGATTATTAAATTGGAGAAAAATTAGATCATGGATGATAATGGAAATAAAGGTAGATTATTAAATTAGATCATGGAAGATAATGATAATAAAGATGGATTATTAAATTGGATCATGGAAGATAATAGGAATAAAGGTGTATTATTAGATCAGATCATGAAAGACAATGGGAATAAAGGTGGATTAATAAATTGTATCATAGAGAATAATATGATTATTAAAATGGAATAGTGGATAATAGGATTATTAAATTAGATCATGGAAGATAATGGAAATAAAGGTGGATTATTAAATTAGAATGGTGGGGGACAGGTGGAGCCTTAGGGCATGTGAGGATAGTTTTGATTTTTTAGATTTATGAAAATTATAAAATTTTAAAATCCATGGAATTTTTAATTATATAAATGTTATCTAATTAAATTTAGATTAATTTAGGGATAATAAATAGTGAATAGTGATGATGAATAGTGATTAGGGAAAATTAAGGATGATTAGGTATTTAGTACAAAGAAGAATAAAATCCAAAAAAAGTGCTTGATTTTAAGTTTTTGTAAGGGGAATTCATAGGGGTTTGTCACAGAGACCATTCCATACTAGCGTACTCAAAGCATAATTTTTACCACATAGACACAAATTACAAAGCTCAAACTTAGGATGATATAGTGAAATACAATCATACATAGATCAGATTTAGTTTTTCTCAGAAACAATACTTTTGGATAATAGTGCAATAAATTTTTTAGAGTGGAGTGCACTTTATTCCACCTACTATTCCATCATCAAATATCCTAAAAAACATAAAACTCTAGATTTGTCAAAAAGGTACAATTTAGATTTACATAGTCTTAGTCAAAGATTACTAGATATGCTTAGTATATATTTAGTTTAAACAAAACTACATAGGTTTTCTCAAATTTGGGGCATCATGCATGGCATGATCACTCCCATTTCAATTTTAGATATGAACAAACATAAATTATTATAACTTAATTTGGATTCCATATGCATATATATTATAATTGGTAGCATGTGTGTGGTACATTATTTCTATATGCTCATTTTTGCAATAGTGTTCTCAAATGTAATGATAAATACAAGTCATTTTCCATGTTGTATACTTAAAACACCATATGCACCATGATTACACTAGATTAATGGATCATTATGTTTGTAATGGTAGACATTCTTGGGTTCCCGAGTGGCCCCTAAGCCATTTTACATTTTAAAGTTCCTAAGTGGCTTAGAGCCATCTTCTACAGCTTCATGACACCACATAGTTTTAGTTTCAACTTCCTCTAATACACATGAGTGGGTAATGATGGATTGATGACCTCATTGAGTTCTTGATCCATCTATATAAGAGGATTAGGTAAGCCATTAACTTAGTTCAAGTTATTCAAAGATTATGATCCACTGAACATGGATGGGCAATATTAGAGTCAAGGCTAGCTTGAGTTCTTGAGCTACCCATACATGGGTTTTGGGAAATCCATCAGCTCAGTCTAGACTATTTAATATTTGATCACCATATACACAAACACATATTATTTCACTAGGTTTTTACATTGGTTCATGTACCCAGTAAGGTGTATTCATTCCCTTCCTCTTTCTCACATCTAATTACTTAGTTTTGTCTTTGATTTTGATATTTATTAAAGAATGATTCATATATAATTCATTTTTATGACATGAAATGGAACACAATTCTTAGATTCAAACCCACATTCATAGGCTTGGACTCATAAGTAGTTCTAGGTATGATTCTCTTTCCTTTATCCTAGATATTTCACTTTGCTACAATTATAGAATAAAGGGGGAGAAATGTAGTCATATAAAATGTCATTTTAATGTAAGAAGTGTCAATCAATATCACCCTATTCTTATCTTATCACTAGATCTATCTTAGGCCTCTTTAATCCTTTTATAACTTTTATGTGCATATAGCCTAAGCCCATAAATACCAAGAGTTATATTGATCCATCACCTAGGTATCCCCAATACTTTTTCATATGGACTATCCACCTAGATAATAGTGCATCCCTATTAGTCTATAGCATAGTGAGCTATTAGAAAAGGGTGTAGCACTATTTATCTTTAGATTCCCTTGCCATTTATCTTTATATTTACATTTTTTGATGCATCTTACATTCAACCTAGACTCCTTTCATGTCTCAACAATCATCAAAACACTATATAAATACCAATCTCATTAATTTATTAGATAGATGGTAATTCTCATAAACAAGCTCAAAAATATTCATGTATATTAAGGTTGTTGATCCCTATTTACCCCTATTTATGCATACATCCATCTACAATATCTCAAAGCTCAATTTTACTTAGGTTTCTAGTCTTAATTCACACTCAAAGATTTAAAATTGACATTCAAACTTAGGCATACTAGTATCACTCTCACTTGCACCTACAATTAGATTAGGTGAAATACATGGAGATTGATCCTTATCTCTTATTTGTTGATTTCACATCTAATTTATGATGTCATGAGGGACCTCATACATCTCCCATTCCTTCTTGGGTGCCTTGATCGACATCATGCCCTATCCTCCCCCCAATTAGTTTATTCATATTATATTCAAATTTTTTATTTATATACATGCTTACATTATTATATCTATCTTGACAACTTCTGAATTATAGAGCTAAAATAAATCGTACATTTCCAACTTATGCTAAATATCTTTGACATTCGGATGTCATGTATACATATTATATTGATTTATCACATAGATATCATATATTTTAAGTCTAACACATATGATGCAATCCTTTTATTTTGAGGATAGTTATTGTATATGTTTAAAAAATACCCTCAAAATATAGGGCATTCATAGGCATTTATTTGAAATATCATGCCATCCTAGTAAACTCAAAACATATTTTTTAGCACATAGACAAATTATAGAGCTCCAAACTTAGGAAAATATAGTGAAACACAATCATACATAAGTCAATGTTAGTTTTTATAAAAAACAACACTTTTGGGTAATAGTAAAATATATTTCCAAGAGTGGAGTGCACTTTAGTCCACCTAAAATGCCATTATTCTATAGCCTTAAAAACATAAAACTCTAGATTTGTCAGAAAGGTACAAAAAGTACAATTTAGATTTGCATTATCTTAGTCATCGATTATTAGATATGCTTAGTGTATATTTAGTTTACATAAAATTACATAGGTTTTTTCAAATTGGTGGAATCATGCATGGAATGATGAATCCCATTTTAGTTTTAGATATGAAAAAACATAAATTACTATAACTTAATTTAGAATCCATATGCATAGATATCAAAATTGGGGGCATGTGTCTGGCACATTGTTTTTATATGCTTAATTTTGCAATATTTTTCTTAGATGGAATGATAACTCCATGTCATTCTCTATGTTGTATAGTTTAGACACCATATGAACTAGGATTACACCAGATTAATGGCTCATTCTATTTGCAATGGTTGGTGTTCTTGACTTCCTGAGTGGCCCCTGAGCCATTTTACATTTTAGTGGTCTCGAGTGGCCTAGATCCATCTTCTACAGCTTAATGACACCACATAGTTTTATTTTAAAATTATTTTAATATACATAAGTGGCTAATGATGGAGTTATGACCTAATTGAGTTATTGATATATATGCATAAGAGGATTGGGCAATCCATTAGCTCAGTCTAAATTATTCATAGATTATGATCCACTAAACAGGGATGGGCAATGATGGAGTCAAGGATAGCTTGAGTTTTTGAGCCACCCACACATGGGTATTGGGTAAGACATCAACTCAATCCAAACTATTCAAAATTTGATCACCATATACACCTACACACATTATTCACTAGGTTTTTACATTGGTTTGCATACCCAATGAGATGTATTCATTCCTTTTCTCTCTCTCACATTTAGTTACTTAGTTTTGTCTCTACTTTGATATTTATTAAGTAAATAATGATTCATATATGTTTAATAATTAGGACATGCAATGAAACATAGTTCATAGACTCAGACCCACATTTATAGGCTTCACCTCATAGGTAAGTCTAGGTATGTTTCTCTTTCCTTTATCCTAGTCATTTTACTTTTCTACATTTATAGAATAAATGGTGAAAATGTAATCATATAAAATGTCATTTTAATAGAATGAGTGTCACTTGAAACCATCCTATTATTAGCTTATCCCTAGACCTATATTAGGGTATCTTTGATCCTTTTCTATCTTTTATGTGTATCTAGCCTATCCCTAGATATACCAAGAGTCACATTGAGCCATCACCTAGGCATACCTGATACTTTTTCCCACGTGCCAACCACTTAGACAAAAGTGCATCCCTATTAGTCTATAACATAGTGCACTATTGGAAAAGGGGGTAATGCTATTGATCCTTAGCTTCCATTTATTGTAATGGATAGATTTACACTTCCCAAAGCATCTTACGTTAATCCTAGACTCATTTTATGCATCAACAAGCCTCGAAACACTATATAAAGACCACTCTAATTTATCAGATATATGGCAATTTTCATAAACAAGCTTATAAATAGTCATGTAAATTAAGGTTATTGATCCCTATTTACCCCTATTTTTTCATACATCCATATACAATAACCTAGAGCTCAATTTTACTTAGGCTTCTAGTCTCAATTCACACTCAAATATTTTTAAATTGACATTCATACTTAGGCATACTAGCATCACTCTCACTTGCACCCATACTTAGATTAGGAAAAATACATGGTGATTGATACTTATCTCTTTCTTGTTTCTTTCACACCTAGTTTGTGATGCCATGAGGTACCCTATGCATCTCCCCTTCTTTCTTGGGTGCCTTGAAGGACATAATTCCCCATCCCCCCAAGTAGTTTACCCAGATTATATTCAATTTTTTTTTCCATATACATGCTTACAATATTATATCTATCTTGACAACTTACATACATTATACCTTTCCAATTTATGCTTAATTTATTTTACATTCCAATGTCATGTATACACATTAAATTGGTTTAACATGTAGATATCATATATTTTAAGTCTAACACACATGATGCATACCTCTTTATTTTGGGGATAGTTATTGCATAGGTTCAATAACTCCCCTCAAAAGAGAGGAAATTCATAGGGGTTTGTCACAAATATCATGCCATTATCATGTACTAAAATCATAGTTTTAGCACATAGACATAAATTACAAATCTCAAACTTAGGAAAATACAACTAATACAATCATACATAGATCAGTCTTAGTTTTTATCAAAAACAACACTTTTGGATAATAGTGCATTACATTTCTAGGAGTGGAGTATAATTTAGTTCACCTACTATGCCATTATCCAATAGCCTAAAAAACATAAAACTTTGGATCTGTCAAAAAGGTACTATTTAAATTTGCATAGTCTTAGTAATAGATTATTATATATTCTTAGTATATATTTAGTTTACACAAAATTACATAGGTTGTCTCAAATTTTGGGCATCATGCATGACATGATCACTCTCATTTCAGTTTTAAGTATGAACAAACACAAATTACTATAACTTAATTTAGAATCTATATGCATAGATATCAAAATTAAGGGCATGTGCATGGAGCATTATTTCTATATGCTTAGTTTTTCAATAGTTCTCTTAGGTGGAATAATAAATCCATGTCATTCTCCATGTTGTATACTTTAGACACCATATGCATTGGGATTACACCAAATTAATGGCTCATTTTATTTGTAGTGGTTGGCATTCTTGAATTCTTGAGTGGCCCCTGAGTTGTTTTAGATTTCAAGGTTCCTTAGTAACCTAGATCCATATTATACAACTTCATGACACCACATAGTTTCAGTTTCAATTTATTATAATACACATGAGTGGGTAATGATTGAGTCATGACCTAATTAGTTTCTTGATCCATTTACATAAGAGGATTGGGTAAGCCATCAACTTATTCTAATTTATTCACGAATTATGATCCATTGAATAGGGATGGGTAATGATGAAGTCAAGGATAACTTGTGTTCTTGATATACCCACACATGGGTATTGGGAAATCCATCAACTCAATCCAAAATATTTAACATTTAATCACCATCTACACAAACACATATTATTTCACCAATTTTTTCCTAGTTCATGTACCTAATGAGGTGTATTCATTCCTTTCCTATCTCTCACATATAATTAGTCAATTTTGTCTCTATTTTTGATATTTTTAAATTAAGGAATGATTCATATATGTTACATTTTTAGGACATGTAATGGAGTATAGTTCTTAGATGTAGACCCATATTCACATGATTTGCATCATAGGTAAGTCCAGGTATGTTTCTCTTTCCTTTATCTTAGTCATTTCACTTTGATACATTTATATAAGAGATGGGGATAAATATAGTCATATAAAATTTTATTTTAATGTAATGAGTGTCACTTGAGATGAACCTAATCTTAGTTTATCCCTAGACCTATCTTAGGGATTTTTTGATCCTTTTCTAGATTTTATGTGCATCTAATCTATGCCCAAATATACCAAGATCCACATTGAGCCATCACCTAGGCATCCTTTATACTTTTTCACATGTACTAGTCATGTGGACAATAATGCATCTCTATTAGTCAATAACATAATGAGCTATGGGTAAAGTGAGGGTAGCACTATTGACTTAGCTTCCCTTACCCTTAAAAAATCTCTTTACACTTTCCAAAGAATATTACATTTAGCCTAGACTCATTTCATGTCTCGAAAAGAATCAAAACACTATATAAAGACCATTCTCATTAATTTATCAGATAGCTGGAAATTCTCATAAATAAGCTCAGAAATAGTTTTTTAAATCAAAATTGTTGATCCTTATATTACCCCTATTTCTACATACATCCATATACAACAGCCCATAACTCAATTTTACTTAGGTTTACAGTCTCAATTCATAATCAATTTTTAAATTGACATTAGTACTCAGGCATACTATCATCACTTTGACTTACACCCACACTTAGATTAGGAGAAATACATGAGGATTGATTAAATTTAAAGGTATTAGTATGTAGGCAATGTTGTCACTCAATTTTTCACCCTTGGAGAGGTAGTTAAAGCTTTATATAAATTTAGTGGAACATGTAATTACCCCTAGACCTTTGGGTTGTCTATAATATGGGTAAACCTCTACATTAAAGGGCTAGCTCCCTTGATATGTATATTAAAGCTCATCACCTATACTACTTATCTTATTAAATGAATAGAGATAGAGAGAACATGAAATGAATATAATATAATTAGGTGATGCCCCAAGTTAATCTCCATAATAATGCCATGTATTTTCACTATGAAATATGACTAAAAAAATTGATTTCAACATTCAAGGTTTCTCTAACATAAGTATTTGAAACATTAAAGTGATATGTAATGCACTTCCCAAGGTGGATGAAAAAGGCCTAATTTTAGACACTAGTACTCTTCCTTACACTTATAAACATAAAATAAAAATAACTACACTTCATGTGACCTATTAGAGAAAAGACTACTTTCACAAAATATGAAAGAGTAAGGTGAACACAAGGATAGATAATTATGACTTGTCATTCAACTATGCACTACATCACACACTTAGATATAATTTGTGAACTCAAAACTAGATTGAACTGTTTTTTACTTAAAATTAAAATATAGTACTCATAATAGTAGGGCTTTGAAATAATAGATGTGGATTCTATAAATTTAGCCAAAAGTGGTTACTTATATAGATAAGTGTAGAGAGAGAGAGAGAGAGAGAGAGAGAGAGAGAGAGAGAGAGAGAGAGAGAGAGAGAGAGAGAGAGAGAGAGAGAGAGAGAGAGAGAGAGGGGCATAGTAAGAGAAAATTGACAAGTGTTTACATTAGCTACACAATAAAATGAGTTATGATATAGTATAAACATACCTATAAGGCCATGTTTCTCACTCTTTAATATGTTCTAACCCTCCATGTGGCATAGGGGTTACAAATTGGCTTTGACACCTTGACTAGCTCCTTGAAAATTACCCTTCTTTGCATGAAAGGAGTGAAAAATGGACTTTAAAATAATAATTCACCATGAAATTATCTTATAAAAACCATTGTACATATCACATGCCGTAATAAACTCTTATGATTTGAGATTCCATCATGCATGTGCATAAGTGTCTTGAGACTCTTCATTTCCCACACCTAGATTGGTCCAATTGGCCTAAAACTCAAGTTATTCTTATTAAACTCATTGAAAATATATTAATGGTCTTAAAATATGCTATCATGTCTGAAAAACCCATTTTGTTTTCTATAACAAATCTCAATAACTCATTTTGCTCCTTAAGCCCTCACTAGGCCTAATTTCTTTGTATCCCTAAAAACCTATCAACCTAATTGTGTAGGAATTTTTACAAATGATAATAAAAAAATGAGAAAATATTATAGGATATATTGTGTCCTTATATATCCATGACAAATTTTATCTCCTAAAATTGAGTGGAATTTCATCTTTTTTGTCTTTCTCTCTCTTGATTTAGGCCTCAATTAGGTCTCCTTGCTTAGGACCCTATTTTCTTGCCCCAAAATTGTTAAACACGTGTTTATTCACCAACATAAATTTATTAAATTTACCTAAGATAACATTAACATACATTCCAATTTTGGGGTCTTGATACCTTGTGGAGGTATGCGAACCTTGAAATCACCTTGTTACCTAGCCACATTTTGAGCCTATTTGAGAATGTCTTGGAAAATGGGCCTAGTTTGATCACTTATAGAATATAATATATATTTTATGGAATTTAATAGATATTACACATACCAAATTACCTCATCTAATTGTTGGTAAGTTTTCCCATTCTTAGAACACCTATAAACCACCAAAACATGTAAAAAGAAGGCATTTATGATAGGCCCTACAAGTGACATTAGCATCAAAGTACATGTATAATATCCTTGGATTCCTAAATAACATAATAGAGGTTTTAGGAGAAAAATATTGTATTATATGTGTTTTATAAGTATTTTTCCATTGACTAGTCACTATTAGGGTTTTAGAGGGGTTTAAGCCCTGTTTGGGGTCTCGATGATTGTTCATAAAGAACATATCATCAAGTGACCTCCTTACACTTTGAAAATTTTATTTACTTACCTACTTAAATATCCAAAATTTCTCATCTTCCAATTAAATATTTAGCTATGGTATGAGCATCTGAAGTTGCTCATGACATAGCAGTCCTAGTATTTCTTAAGCTCAAGAGAGGTCTAAATTGGGTTTTAGGTCTCAAAAATCTATCCCACTATTGGGATAGGTTAAGAAACATATAAAAAATCCTATTCATTATTATACATGCCTTTTAATTTCACATTAATCTTCTATTTGCATCTGGTAAATTAGTGAGGGTTCTTGGGGTTATGGGCTTGTCACCTTCTTGCTAGCCCTCAAGAACATTTGAATTAAATCCTAAGGTTGGGTGTTACTTGAGAGTGTATTGAGACAATTTTAATTTTTGTGTGTTGACTCAAGGTCATTTCATGGGGTATGACATAATTGTTTAATTATTTGAGTTCAAAAAAATGCCTTAGTCTCAAGACTACCCCTTGTCAATGGAGTGGGCAAGGTCTGAGACAATACAATGGGTATGTATACTATTTGTATGGATTTTAATTAATAATTAATAAATTATTAATTCATAACAACCCTATATATCAAATTCCAAAGTTTAAATATTCTTATAGAGGCCTTAACACTTCAATTTCCCTCAAGACTCGTTATAGGCCTGCTAATGATTGTGTGTATACATCTCAAAACCTATTTTGATCAATCTTGTTCATGATTCAATATTTTTCCCTTTGGTTTTAGAGTGACCTTATGACCTTATGGTCTGATTGAGATAGACCTCAATATCCCTTCACCATTTTATGTCTTACTCAAGATTTAAGACCAACCTGCCTTATGTAGCCTGTAGATGCTTGTTTGGTCACTTAATTGTGTTCATGTGTTTTAGGAACTCATTTACACATACCAACCTCCTAATGGTTCATGAAATTGGATGGATTATAAATTATATCAAGAGAATTTAAACACTACTCTGATCTTTTCCTTAGGTTTAAAACTATGTTCATCCCTCAAATAACATTATAGCTTACCTCTAGGGTATTGAGTGTGCATAAAGTGTTTAGACCTTACCCTCTCATAAATGATCTTATAAATGCTATTGAACTAGTTAGAGTTCTATTTTGGGTCTAGAATACTCTTAAAACATATCTTCACCTCTCATATATGCACCTTTAGTTCACATATTGGTCTTTACAAACTACAAGTGCTCAGTAGGAGTCATGACTATGTGTTGGGGTTTGAAACTTCACCTTGAAAGTCATAAATCTTCTCAATATCTCATAGAATTATTTAAATTATTCACTTAGGATTAGAGCCTCTCTCATATATACTCTGATTTCAAATTTTCACTTTTTTCTCATACCTTACAAGGCACAACTGTAGGTGCTTACTAGGGCTATATATAGGATTTTCAAGATCTTGAATTTAGTCCTTCACTTACCATTAATGCTTGAATAATATATACCAAAGGATTTATTCCATTTTCTAAAAGGTATTCCAACTTATTTTTTGATATTTACAAACCACTTGTCCTTGTCTTCTTCCATATAGACCTATAGGGGGTCTTTTGACTATGTGCTTAGTTTCAAGACTATCTCTAACTATCATTGTCTTTCAAGTGGCTTGGTGTTCCTTTATCTCATATATGAGCTATCTCATTTCATATTGCAGTCAAGTTTCCATATTTGAGGCTCCCTTATGTTGATTTGAGGTTGATCTTAGTCCAAAATGAGGACTTATAGGCCTAGGGCCTATAGGTCTCTACTAGACTATTTAGGGCTACACAAAGAAGTGCTTCATGAGTTCCTTAGATTTTAAACACTATCAACTCACTACATACCTCCTTGTTACTCATTCTAGGGATCATAGAGCATATGATAAACATTATGCTACTTTTCAACTCACTTAAAGATCTATACAAATTATAGGTACAATAAATTAATGCAAAAGGTCTATGCATAGAGAATTGGAGCCTCTAGTTAGTTGGAAACACTTGATGATGGAAGTGAAATAGTCAAGGATATATGAATACATGATGATATGTATCAAATTTCTTCATGACTCTGATCATCTCTCATCTCACTTCTATAATCCATATAACTACATATGAAAGAGAAAACTTCAACTTCTCATTAAGGGTGCCTTGGACTATCATATTGATTTATCTCATGCTTCCAATGGTGATATATGGTATGAACTTATACAATGATATACCTCTAATACTTGAGCCCTTTTTGACCATCAAAATTGTAGTAGACTTTTCAATGCAAACTATGTTTCTCAAGAACAAGCACACTTGAAAAATATGGAGAAAAGACATATATCAGAAAAAATCACTTGAAATCCCTAAAATTAAGGAATGTTACATAAGTGATAAATCATTAGAGACCTTTGAGAGTGACCAACATCTCAGGAAACCATGATTTGTTACAGGATCCACTAAAATAATTTGTTCATCAAGACACTTTTTTTCCAAGAAAAGACACCTCATGGAGATTAGTTTGATGATGAAACCACCATGAAAAGGATCTCTATGACCTCTAAAAATAACCCTCAAAACCATTTCTCTTCATCAATTTCTAAAATAGATAAATAAGTGTAAGAACAAACCCCTCTCAGATGAATAGGCCATATTGACCTTCTATCTCTCTTAGTAATTGTTGATAAAGAAGAGTTCATCAATATGTAAACCAATTATTGTAATTTCAACATTACTCAGACCATTAACAATATCCAAAGTTTCAAATTATAAATCTTTCTCCTGACCATACCATTCAGTTCAAATTTGCTTTCTTAAAGTTATGAAGGTAGCGATGGAGGAGAAATGGTGTCTAAAGTGTTAGTTCAAACTAAAAATTGGTCCAAATCTGGAAAATGATCCAAGGGAGCCCAAGAGACACTTCCAAACTATTTTTAATTGAAAAATGATCTTGAAAGGCCATAAAATTTCTTGTAAAGTGTCCTCTTGTCAAGATTATGCATTAAACTGTAGATGTTGTCAGGCTCTGAATATCCTTTAACATTATCTAACCTTTCTCTAACATCAGGGATGTTTATAATCTTATTTAAATGTTTAATCCTTGAGATGGTAAATCCAATTCTTCTACATGGGCCAAAAGGTGGCTAAAATGTGATTTTTTGCAATTAAGAATCAAATAAAGGTTATTACACCTAAATAAACTTTTAAAATGAATATATACCAAACAAAACCTTAGACCAAAATAAACATTATATACACCTAAATAACCTTTTAAAATGACTTTAGACCAAACTAAACCTTTGACCATGTTTGACTATTCCAAGATCTTGTACTTAACTCATAAGACTAGATAAGTAGACATAAGACCAAAACTTGGACAATGTGTCATAAGGGAAAATATGATCATATGGAATTATTTAGGACCATATAACACTATGACAAACATTTGACAACCCTGTGAGGTTTTATCCTAGAGGATGTGACCAATTTTGACTTGGGGTAAAAATTTGGTCAATATTCTTGACAATTCACAGGGCTAACATGCTTGCAATGCTAATGGACCAATAGACTTCTCCTTCCATTGGGATATGGAGTCACTCTTATACTATAATCTAAAATTATATGCCTTTTAAATATTTCAAACTCACATGACACAACATAACAAGAAACAAACACACACAATGCCAAAGAATTTAGGGAAAACCACACATAAACTACTCAAACAACACACCTAACCTACTATATACAGAACTCAAAACATTTTTGAGGTTATGAAACACTTCTCTTGCTTCAAATATAATAAAAATGATATTTCTTGAGTCATAACTACTCCATGAGAATAAGTCACCACATATTGGATGCTTGTCAAAAAAAAATTCTTGTGAAGATGGTCAAAAGACTTACCACTCATAGAACCTCTGTAGGGTGCAAGTTGATCACTTAAAACTCCATTGAATAGTCCTTATATATCTCATTTAGGTCTACTTGATAGTGTAGACTTCTTGATCTCATTGATATTCATTTAATGCTTCTCAACTTGATTCTTGGGAGCCTTGGGAGTTGTCTCAACTTCACCTTCATCTAGACCATGATGTTCTTGATGTTTAAATCTCTCAAAATTGCCTTATTGTTGACCCATAATGTCTACAAGTGAATCATCATCACATTGAGGCCTAGGATGCTCCTCAACCACACAAAATTCTAGCTTGACCTGATTAAACTCCTTCATGACTATAGATTTCTTGACAGTGTCTTGACACTCTTTTTTATGCTCAATGGGTTCATCAATGACCTTGATATCAAGTTCATGTTCTTTAGGAAGGAAAATTAGCTTATGTATTTATTCAAACTCTTGTACTATGGCATGAAACTATTGCCATAGATCATCTTCTTCGACATCTTTGTGATGATGATGATTTTCAAAGTGTGATTTATCATGAGGATGTGAAAGATGGTGAAATTTTACCTGCTCAAAATGATAGAGTTCATGAATATTGTCATATTCATGAACTCTATCATTTTGAGCAGGTAAAATTTCACCATCTTTCACATCCTCATGATATATCACACTTTTAAAATCATCATCATCATCATCTTTGTGAAGATAAATACCTTCTACAACTTTTTGAAGAGGACCATCAAGACTTACCTCATAATGTTCATCAACCTCATCTTAAATGATGTATGTGCCAAGGCCTATTTCTTTCATGAAATTATAAGGATCATATTCATATGTCTCAACACCATATTCATCTAATAAGAGATCAAAAATACCTTCAAGTTTGGAAGATGATCCATCATCTTTGACATGATCCTCTTTTACAGGGATAGTATAATTCAAATTAGAACTAGCTTCTAGATATGGTATAATGTGAAACTTAGCTAATGACTATTTTATTATAGTCACCTTTGTTCCATACCTTGTTATAAAATCCAAAAATGACCAATCAATAGAAACATACCCTCCTATATTGGTGGAGAATTCTCTTGATATGCAGATGAAAAAATATGCAGGCAAATCCACCACCATTATGTCTTGTAGAATTGGGAACTTTGGGTAGTCATGCAATAAAACATTCAAACCTTTGATGAGACCTATTGACTTGGTATTGTCACCTATATTTTCAGCCTTGAGGATATGCTCAGTTCTCCTCATCTAGGTGTCATAATGGAGTCATCTCTCTTGCTATAGGTGATAATTTCATTGAGATGAATCTCTAGATAAGGGGCTAGCTCCCCTTGATGCACCTTTAAAGCTCTCTCTAACCTATCAATTGTGTATGAAAAGGGTTAAGGAAAACAACTAAGAAACTAAGTGGTGATGCACCAATGTATAATGTTCTCCAAATTGATTAAAATAAATACTTAACTATGAACAAGGTGTTTCTCACACAAGACTCACAATTTAGGATTCATTACTACATCAGTGTTTCATATGCTAGATTTAAGAAGGTATATGATTATTAGGAAGGGAATGAATTATTCCAAAGAGGGATACAATCATGGACCACTTCTAGGATATCTATACACTTATAAAATAATACTAGCAAAGACCTACAACAATATCCTTTCTAAAAATTGGTAGACCATCAAGGTACAAGCTAGAAAAGACAATCTTTCACTAGACTAGATGAACAAGTTTCAACTCATTACTAAATATTACATCATATGAGTGGAAAAAACACTTTTATATTTCTTCAATAGTTATTCAAGTACAAATATATCTAGAGTTTTCCAAATAACCTATGGAGGCTGCTTAAAAAGGCCAAGAGAATGCATATTTATAAATTTTGAGAGGAGGAACAAGAAAAAGAAGTCCAAGGGTCACTTGGAAATGTGTCACCTTAAGATAATTAGTTAAATTTATATGTGTAAGAGGTGTGGGGTGAGATATGCCATGTCATAGAGGTATACTTGTCTAAAATAAGTCATAAGAATGGTGAAAAGTGGTATAAAACCTATAATTCTGGCATAGAAAACTATCTCCATCATAAACCATCCAGGAGCATTTGAAATTTAAAATGGGGAAACTAACACATATCAATAGACATGAGACTCATCATGACAATTAGAGAATACCCTTTCTAACTACCAACCATCTTATGGACACCTATGTTTGTTGATTTCATGGGAGCTCTTTGGTTTGATTGACTTTCAATAATGGCCTAAACCATCGACCTGTCTATTATTCACTTGTTTTGCCTATACAAAATGCTTAGTATCTTGCCATTTTTTACCTCCATATTTTTCCTCAGGTTCCCACTAAGCTTTTTTTGACTCCAATGGCTATTTTATATAGTTTAAAATTGATGTTTATGGGGTTATCACCTTCCTTATTGCTTTGGAACATTTTCCTTGAACTTAAGTTTCTTTTAGACATTTTCCAAGTGCTCTTTAACTATGAAAATTCCCTCTAAATCATGGAAAGTGCCTTTTCAGAACCTCTGCATGGGACACTTTTTCTATGGAGGGGTACCCTTTGGAAACTTTGAAAAGGACCATTTTTCAAGAAAAGTACCCTTCAAAAGGATTGTAGAGTGTCCTTCAAAAAAGATGAAGTGCCCTTTGAAAAAATGAAGATGACCCCTTTGAATTTTTTGAAATGGACCTTTAGATTTCTTGCAATTGACCGTTTCAAAAGGAAAATTATCCCTTCAAAAAATTTGAACTGAGAAAAAAGTGCCCTTCAAAAAATTTACAAATGACCTTTTCAGAAAAGTTGAATTACCTTTCAGAAAAGATGAAGTACCCTTTAAAAAAGTTGAAGTGCCCTTTCAACTTTCTAAAATGGTCCCTTGGCCCAAAAAAGGTCCTTCAGGGAAAATTTTTTAGACAAAATATCTGAAACAATTCCCAACACTTGAAAAAAAAGATTGAAATAAATATCTTGAAAGAATTAACACTTGTACCTTTGTCATGGGTTTTGTATGGAACACCTCCTTCGAAGCAATTCTACATACTGGACCTAGCTAAAAGGTATAAACTTAGATATTCAAGATTGAATGATTAAGTCCATAAATGTTTTTAAATAAATTCTTTGAACATCAACAAATCTACTTGTGCTTCAATAAAGGACCTCAGGCTTAGTACACAGGAACCTTGAACCAAGATGAACAAACCCACATGATCAACGTCCTCTACAACTGTTACATGTGCAAGATCTGGCAGTATGAAAATTCCCTTTAAACCCTATGTAGACCTCTTAGAATGACTCAAATAAAATTAAAAGGGACCTATACAACTAACTAATCAATGATAATAGCATTCATATTACATTTAAGAAACTTGAGCTCACACTAAGACATGATATTCACCCCTAAAAGATCTAAATTCCAAGTTTTCATATAGGGGTGCCAAATTTTGACCTATAGGGTCAAATTTTGGTCAACACTTGGATAATATCCCATCAAATTATATTACTCATTTGCTAAATGGCTAATATTTCACCCAAATTATCTGCAACTAATTTGGTCATGACTAAAGTGCTTGCCCCACTATCCACAATGCAATTATGAACTAGCTTGTTTCCCATAATGAGGGTAAGATAGAAAGGTGAGGGATTTTAAGATTTGGTGGAGGGTTTAACAATATGATTAAGTGAAATTTTTAGGGATACACCACCATGTTTGACTGGTTGGGGACTGATATGGATTTGTTATAACTGCTCTTGAAGTAATTCCTTTTAACTAAGCATGTGGAGTACTTACCAAAGATATATGCTAATTTTTGTGTTCTTCAAAGAGTCAATGATACTCAAAGGAGAGACACTCACATTTTATTTCATCTTAAGAGGTAATGAAGTACCTTGATATTTAGGAAATGAATTTTTAGTCACCCTTCCCAAGTTTTTATTTTGAGGAACTGTAGGACTTGTAGAGGCTACCAAATTTATATTCACACTTTGTTACCTTGAAGAAGGGTTGTTTGAATTTGTATATGCATATTGAACATCTCCCAAGTATCTTATCTTTGACCTTGTGTTTTCTAAAACTAAGGTGATTTGATTTAGGACAAGTCTATCTTTCACTTAAAAATTTGTAATGCTCACTCCTTGACTACTACACTCTCCATGTGGTTCTGCTTGTATGAAGCTCTCATATTCTATTATCAAGTGAGGAGTAGGCTCTCCTTGGGCAACCAAATACTATCCTTCACCTTCATTAGCATTCATGTACTATCCTTGATGCTACCATTATTCTTCTTTAATGAATTTACTATGGACTAGAACCATGGCTCTTATGTTGGGAGTAGAATTTAGATTATAGGCATTGGGTGGCCTATTGAAATGAGTATAAAATTTTTCCCTCCCTTGACCATTATTCTGAGGTGAAAATCTATTTGCTTATGAAGGGTAGTATTAGGAGTTTTTTAAATCTCAAAATTGTTGATTTAGTTGCCTAATTTGAGATTCTAAGGCCTTATATCTTGTCTCCCAATCAATAGAATCATCTGATTTCTTTAGAGAAGATTTAGACTTATTTATTGAACATATAATTGGAGTATAATTGGAGTAGAAGGCATGTTAGGAAAGGTGGGCATAAATAATTTTGGAGGGTGTTTACCAAATTGAATCAAACAATTCACATCTGTAATAGCTATAGCATAGGCCTCAGGTAAAGTATATCCACCCATGGACTACAACATGACATCTATATCAATATTAAAATCTCTAAGATAGGTTGGGAAAATAATAATTTTAGGGGGTCTCATGGGAGGTGGTAGCCTATTCCATATTCTTTGAAACCTCTCATTGAAATCATGCATAGTTTCCTTAATCCCTCTTTGAATGACATTCAACCGATAAATCAGTGATGTATGATTACTCTTGAATTCAAACCTTTGAGTCAACAACTCCCAAAACTCATACCGAGTAGTTATGCATCCTTATATCAAGGTTATAAACCAATCAAGGGTTTTTCCCCTAAGAGACATGGAAAATAATTTGACTACTATGTTAACTTGTGTGACATTATAGAAATTGTAGAAGCTGGATATTGCTTTAATATGCTCAATTTGGGTGATAAGACATTCCCCATTGAAAGTGGGAACACTCTTGGTGGTATTGGGAGGGATATCATCATAGACATTAAGGTTTATAGGATTTTTAGTATTAAAATATGGGAAAGCATGTTGTCTAGCCATATTTCCTTCAAATTCCTATTCCCTCTCTTGCTCTTCTTGACTCTAAAAACCCTCTTTATCTTTAATATATTCTTCAAGATTTTCAAATTTCAAAGTAGGCTCAGGGTAGTTAACTTCAAAAATAAGTTCAGGATGAGGGAGTGGATTTGTTGGATGGTTACTCATACTAGTAGCTAACCTAGTAAAGACCGTGAAACATGAATAGAAGTAATAATAAATTGGTCTGAAACTAGATGTTATACCTTCAGTGGAGTTGTCAAATGTTTAATAAAAAAAACTTATATAGTTTTGATGTTATCGATACCAACATTTACCTTAACAAGAAGTGCTTTGGACAATAGTCCTACTAGGCATGTTAGAATTGTTGTCACTCAATTTTTCACCCTTGGAGAGTTAGTTCAAGCCTTCTCTAAATTAAGTGGAACATGGGAATACACCTAGACTTGTGGGTTATCTATAATAGGGGTAAAGCTCAAAATTGAAGGGATGGCTCCCTTGATATGTATATTGAAGCTCATCACATATACTACTTATCTTTTTGGATGAAAAAAGATAGAGAGAACATGAAATGAATCTAATATAATGAGGTGATGCACCAAGTTAATCTCCACAAGAATACTATGTATTTTCACTATGAAAGATGACTAACAAAATTGACTTCAATGTTCAAGGTTTTTCTAACATAAGTATTTCAGACATGAAGGTGATATGCACTAAAATTATCAATTTGGATGAATAAGAGGCCTGATTGTAGACACTAGTACTATTACTTACACTTAGAAACATATAATAACACTAAATACACTTCATGTGACATGTTAGAGAGCATAATATTTGCACAAAACATGAAAGAGTAAGGTGAACACAAGGATATATAGTTATAACTTGTCATTTAATTATGCACTTCACACACTTAGAAAAGAAGTTGTGAACTCAAAAATAGTTATAAATATTTTAATCAAAGGAAAATATATTATTTATACTAGTAGGGTTTTGCCATACCAAGTGTGGATTCTATAAGCTTTACCAAAAGTGGTTGCTTATATAGAGAAGTGTGAGAGAGAGAGAGAGAGAGAGAGAGAGAGAGAGAGAGAGAGAGAGAGAGAGAGAGAGAGAGAGAGAGAGAATATTAAAAAGTGTATTCATTAGTTACATAATAAAAAGAGTTATTATATAGTATAAATAGATGTACTAGGCCATGTTTCTCACTCATGAATATGCTTTGACCTTCCATGTGGCGTAGGGGTTAAAAATTAGCTTTGACACCTTGATTAGTTCCTTAAAAATTGCCTGCATTGCATGAAAGGAGTGAAAAATGGACCTTAAAATCATAAAATCACCATGAAATGATATTATACAACTTATTTTACATCTTCCATTCCTTATAATCTCCTCCGATCTAACATTCCATCATTCATGTGCATAGGTGTCTTGAGACTCTTCATTTCTCATGCCTAGATTGGTCCAAGTGGCCTCAAACTCAAGTTATTATTATTAATATTGTCCAAATCAATGAATGGTATTCAAATATGTTTTCAGGTATTAAAAAAACCCAATTTTTTTCTATAATAACTCCAAATAACTCATTTTATTCTTTAAGCCCTCATTAGGCCTAGTTTCCTTGTAACGCTAAAAAACTATAAACATCCTTGTGTATGGCGTTTTATGGGTTATATTTTAAAATTAAGGGAATATTATAGGAAAAATTATGTCCTTATAGATCCATGTCAAATTTAATCCCTTTAATATGAATTAAAGTCTATTGTTTTTGCTTGCCTTTATCTTCAATTAGGCCTCAATTAAGCCTCCTTGCTTAGGACCCTATTTTCTTGATCAAAACTTATGAAACACATGTGAAATAAAAATAATAATGTGATTAACTTTACCTAGGATATCAACAACCTCCATGTCAATTTTTGGGTCCTGAGACCTTGTGAAAGTATGCAAACCATGAAATCACCTTGTTACCTAGCCTCATTTTTACCCTGTCTAAGACTGCCTTAGAAAATGGGCCTAGTTTGATGACCTCCAGAATATAATATGATTTATTTTAGAATTTAATATATATTACACATATAGAACTACCTAATCCAATGGTTTTGAAGTTCTCCACTTCTCATAACACCTAAAAAATACCAAAACATGCAAAAAATAAGGCATTTATGACAATCTATACAAGTGACATCAACATAAAAGTGCATGTGTAGAACCTAATTTGAGTCTTAGATAAAATCCAAGAGTTTTTATTAGAAATTTATTCAATTATATGTGATTTATAGGTCTTTTCCCCTTGAATGGTCACTATTAGGGTTTTAGAGGGGTTCAAGACTTGTTTGGGGTCTTAACGATTGTGCATAAAGAAAAGATCATAAATTGACCTAATTAAAATTTTAAAAAATTATTTAATGACATATGAAACTATACCAAATGGATCATAATACCATGTAAAGTGTGAGTTGTGGAATGAGCATCTGAAGTTGCTCCTCAAGTAATAGTCATAATGTTTCTTAAGCTCAAGAGAGGTCCAAATTGGGGTTTGGGTCTCAAAAATCCATCCCAATAATATGAGAGGTTAATAAACCTCTAAAAAAAATCATCTATATGATTATACATTCATTTTAAGTGCTGATTACTCTTATTTATGCATCTGGTACACTAGTGAGGGTACTTCAAATTATGAGATTGTCACCTTATTGTTATCCCTCAAGAGCATTTGAGTTGAATCCTAAGGTTGGGTGTCACCTGAGAGTGTAATGAGACAATTTTAATGTTTTTTTGTTTCCTTAAGGTCCATTCATGAGGTATGGAATACTTGTTTCATGCTTTGAGTTAAAAAAGATACGTTAATCTCAAGACTTCCCCTTGTTAATAGAGTGGGCAAGGTCTGAGATAATACAATGGGTATGTCCACTACTTGTATGGATTTAAATTGATCATGAATGCATTATTAACTCATAACAACCCTATTTACCAAATTATAAAGTGCAACTATGTTTATAAAGGCCTCAACACTTCAATTTCCCTCAAGATTGGTTGTAAGCCTGCTAATGACTATGTGTAGGGATATTGAAACCTAGTTTGATAAATCTTGTTCATGATTCAACATGTTTCCCTTTGGTTTTAGAGTGACCTTATGGTCTAATTGAGATGGACATCAATGTCCCTTCACCATGTTGTGTCTTACTCAAGCTTAAAGACTAGCCTACCTTATGTAGCCTACAAATGCTTGTTTGGTCACTTGACTGTGTTCATGTGTTTTAGGAACTCATTTCCACATACCAACCTCCCAATGGTTCATGAAATTATATGGATATTAAATTAGATCAAGATCCTTTCAAAACTAATCTACTCTTTTCCTCAGGTTTTAAATTTTGTTGATCCCTCAAATAAGCATGTAGCTAACCTCTAGGGTATTTACTATGCATAAAGTGTTTAGACATTACCCTCTCATCACTAATTTTATTCATGTTATTGAAATGGTTAAGAGTTATATTTTGGGTCTAGAAAACTCTTTGAACATCTCTGCTCCTCTCATATATGCACCTTTAGTTTACCTAGTAGTTTGTACCAATTGTAGGTGCTCATTAGGAGTCATAACTATGCGTTGGGATTTTAAACTTCACCTTGAAAGTCATTGATATTCTCAATAGTTAATTTAATTATTTGTAGTTTTAACTTGGGCTATGATCCTCTCTCATACATACTCTACTTTCAAATATGCACTTTTAGCTCATACCTTACAAGGTATTGCTATAGGTGTTTATTAGGGATGTGTATAGTATTTTCAAGATATTGAATTTAGTTCTTCACTTGACATTGATTCTTGAAGAATATATACAAAGGAGTTATTCCATTGTCTACAGGGTCTGAAAACTCATTTTTTAACATTTCCAAACCACTTATCCTTGTCTTCTTCCATATAGACCTGTAGGTGGTCTTTTGACTGTGTGCTCAATTTCAAGATTATCTTTGACTATCATTGGATTTAAAGTGTCTTGGTGTTATTTGATCTCATTTATGATTTATCATCTTATATCATAGTCAAGGTTACATATTTGAGGCTCCCTTATGTTGGTCTAAGGTTGATGTTAATCCAAAATGAAGACCTATAAGCCTAGGGCCTGTATGTCTCTACTGGACTATTTAAGGCTACAAAAAGAACCACTTCATGAGTTATTTATCTTTTCAACACTATAAAATTAATATATACCTCTCTTCTACTCCTTATAGGGCTCACAAAGCATATGATAAGCATTATGGCACTTTTTAACTCACTTAATGATCTGTACAGACTGTAGGTACAATCAAGTAATGGAGAAAGTATGTATATAGAGAATCAAATCCTCTAGTTAGTTGGAAACACTTGATGATGGTAGTGAAATATTCAAGGATATATTAAGACATGAGTACATGTATAAATTTTCTTCATGACAATGAGCATCTCCCATCTCCCTTCTATAGTCCATACAACTGCATATGAAAGAGATAGTTGTAAATTCTCATTAGGGGTGTATTGGACTACCATATTTATTTATCTCATGATTATAGTGGTGAAATATGGTATATATATTTACACCATGATAAAAATTTGGTACTTGAGCCCATTTTGACCATCAAACTTGTAGTAGACTATTTAACACAAACTATGTCTCCCAAGAGCAAGCACAGTTTAATAATATGGAAAAAAGAGGCAAAATCACTTGAATTACATGAAACTGAGGAATTTTCCATGAGTGATAAAGAATTATATACCTATGAGAGTAAACAACATCTTAGAAAACTATGATTTACATTATGATCCACTAAAATAGTTTGTTCATCAAGACACCTTTCTTCCAAGTGAAGATACCTCATGGAAATGTGTTGGATGATTAAAAAACCATAAAAAGGAGTTACATGACCTATAAAAACAACCATAAAATCCATTCCTCTTCATATATTTATGAACTAGAGAAATAGGTGTAAGAATAAACCCCTCTTAGATGAATAGGCCATAGTGACTTGTTATCACTCTTAGCGATTATTAATAAATAATATGCAATAATCAATCTTAATAGGACCCATAACAATGGCCAAAGTTTTAGATCCTAAGTCTCTCTTTCCTAGCCATACCATTCAGATCAACTTTGCCTTCTTAAGCTTGTGAAGGTAGTGATGGAGGAGAAAAAGTGTTTAGAGTGATAGTTAGACTTGAAACTTGGTCTAAATCTATAAAATTATCTAAGGGATCCCAAGAGATATTTCCAAAATATTTTTAACTAAAAATTAATCTTACAAGGCCATACAAGTATTTGTAAAGTGTACTTTTGCCAAGATTAGGTGTTGAACTACAGATGCTATCAAGATCTGACTATCCATGAAAATTATCTAATCTTTATTTGACATCATGGATGATTTTAATATTCTTAAAATATTTTCTCCTTGAGATGGTATGCCCAACTCTTCCACATGGGCCAAAATGTGATTTTTTGTAGTTTAGAATGGAATAAAGGTTATTACATGATAATATGAAATTAAAGACACCTCAATAATCTTTTTAAAATTAATTTATACTAAAATAAACCTTTGACCATGTTTGACTCTTCCAAGACTTGTACTTAACTCATGGGACTAAAAGTGGACATAAGACCAAAACTTGGACAATGTTTCATAAGGGCAAATATGACCATATGGACCTCTTTAGGACCATCTAACACTATGAAAAAAAATTGACAACCTTATGAGGTTTCAACCTAAAAGGGGTGGATAATTTTGACTTGCGGCCAAAATTTGGTCAACAGGCAACACTCAATACATAGGATGTTGAGGTCATGCCCATCTTACCCTACTAAATCCACTCTCCTTCCACTTGTGTTCATAAAAACCTTAATAGGTGTGGAGGCTTAAGGTTTTATAGTGAAATCAATCAAAGGACAAAAAAAGTGATGATTTAGGCCTTGACCACACAAATACAAGCTTCCCAAAATAGAGTGAAGGTCTACCCAAAATTTCACTAATTCACCTACATAGGGTCATTAGTGATACATATAATGTCTATAGTGTAGTGCACTAATGGTAAAGAGAGCTGTGATATTGTTTGAAGATGCTTATAACACCGGTTCTCTATTAATGACACTCTTCCCTACCCATGTATCACTTCTCAACCCACCACTTATCTACCTCTCTCATATCTTATAGCTAAGTATGCCTTTTATAATTCATTATTATTTATAAAATATTAAAATAAATTAATTATTGTGTAAATCAGTGTTTGTTGATATTGTATTATTTTATTCCTTAATTTAGTACTTAGTTATTTATCAACGTAGGGTTAGATCCCATAATCCTAAAAAATATAAATCACTTATCTCTATCTAAGATGATCACTTCAAGTACACCATGAAGGTAAACCATTATTTTACAAAACCTTTTGGAAACAATGGCAACATCATCCATAATATTTCTTTCTATAAAATGATCAACTTTAGTGAGTTTTTCTATCATTAAATCATGCTTATTTCAAGATTTAGCAATCCCATAATAATAAATAGCGATATTACTACTCATTTTATTTATATAATCAAACATGGATAAAACAAACTACTAGGATGGCCATGCTCAACTTTCTAGCACTTGGATACAAATGTAACCACATCTTTCTTTATACTAGACCAAAATTATAACCTTTTCAACTTTTATGTCATCTTGATGACACCAAGGTGAACATAATGAGGTGATACATGTAATTAATTTAAGATTTTTCCCCTCATATTGCTTGATTTTAGAATATAATTAGTTCCCTTGTGTCATAGCATCCCATCTGGATCTGCTAAAAAGTTAAAATCAAAACTTATTGATCCTAAACCAACATAGATTTTTAAACATTTTGAGATTGATTTATGGTGTTCAAGGATAAAATCCTTGAAAGTAGATCTAATAATAGAGATGATCTATGTAGGTCCTCCTACTTAGAGCACCAACTAATCTAATATATTTTGCACTTATATAATCTACATCAATATCAAAATTATTGATAACTCTAACCATCTTCTTTGCCTTGCATTCATCTCATCTTGAGCAAACAAGTGCACAAGACTTCTATGGGATAATTTAATTTTTAAATACTTTACTAATAGCAAATGTTTTAATTATTTGAGTCCCTAAATTATAGATGCTAACTCTAAATCATGAGTTGAGTAATTATGCTCACACATTTTGAGCTTTCTAGACTCATAGGCAACCACCTTGCCATCTTGAGTTAAAATAACACCAATTCCCACTATTGTCACTTGGATTTCCACCCATTGAGGAGATGAAAATCTCTCCTCATCCAAGTGGCACAATGGAATCACCTCTAGGCTTGTGGGTAACCTAAGGAATGAGATGAATCTCTAAATAGAGTTAGTTCCCTTGATGTACCACTTTGGATTTTAATTACTACTAAACCTGGGTGGTGAAAAGAGAGAAATAAATAAAATCAAACTAATATAATGGAGGTGATACACCAAATAACATGATGACATCCAACCATATGTATGTTGCACTTGAAATCAAAGGGCAAACTGAACATACACTTCTCCAATCTTCATCTTCTCACATCAATGTTACATTATGAGGTAATGGATGAATGTACAAAGCTAGGAGGACTAAACAAGAGGCATATGAGGGAACTAATGAATATGTTAACTCACTAAATCTAGACATTTCCTATAACACTTCACATGCCTTGCAAGAAGAAAATTTCCAACTATAAATAGATGATATAATGAAATAACATGCTAAGGAATCCATAGTCTACATATATGAAAAATCAAAAATTCCAAATGAACACAATAAGAAAATTCATGGAGGAGGTAAAAATCAGTAGTATTATTGATAAAAATGTATAAATTTGAGTAGGGGTTCACCATACTTAGGTGGGACATTCCATACACTGGCCAATATGGCTAGTTCTTATAGAAATTGAGAGAGAGAGAAGAAGAAAGAAGTCCAAGAGTCATAAGGACACTTTTCAAGATAATATAATAAGTTTTTTTTGCATGATAAGAGAATGTGGGATGAACCATGCAAGCTTAGGATATAAAAATGTCAATCCAAGTCATAAATCTCATGAAAGGTGGCAAAAAACTCCTCATTCTAGCTCAAAAAACCTACCTACATGATTATCCCTATTTGAATGAATTATAAATTATTGGGACCAAGTTCTATGATTGGAATGAAGTGGAAGGACATAATAAATGAATCTCCATTCATTTGTTTTAGGCCTAGTCATTTGGAATCACCTAGAAAGGAGAAATCATCATCTATAGTAAAAAAGCACTCCTTTCATGCACCCTACACACTTGGATTCCAAAAAGAGATAAATTTATAATGAAAATCCACAAAAGGTAGTTAATGACATGTTTAAATTCCCTCCATGGAATTAGAAGCATCAGGGACACCTTAAAAATCCAATCACTTGAAGTTTTCAAACTTCTCCCTAGTTTGTCAACTATGCTAGTTTTGATTGGCTGAGTTGAAGCACCTAGTTTGGACATTAGGAGTTTATCTAGAGTATTAAATTGACATGAGGGGTTATCTTAAGTCTATATCTTCCTCCCAATTTTTTTTTCATGCTTAGAATCCTTATAGAACCTATAAAACATAAAAAATAAAAAATACCCTATTTTTACCATGTCTTTATATCCAAAAAACATGTGGAGTCTATTGAGGGAGTCATTTAAAAGTTTAAATAGGTTTCATGATCAAATTATTTGATAAAATTATCTTTGCAACTCCATTTTCACAAACTGGTCCTTACAAGGGTTTTTAAGGGTTTCTAAGTAGTTTTCATTCTTAAGGTTCATTCATAAAGGTCTGACATCCAAGTTTCCAGCCAATTATATAAATTCATAGTTCAAGACCTTTTCTAACATTTATAAAATCCTCTATCTCCCATGCAAATCCTTCAAAAAGATGTGAATCTCAAAACCTGACCTATTGAGTTCCTTCTACATTTTCCTACATGTTTGTGTTCTCTCAAAGCTATAATTGGATTTCTTTACAACCTCTTTGTCTTCCAAAAGATTAAACACATCCTTTTCCATCCCATAAAAATGTTACAAGAAGATGGAAATATCATATCAAGGTGAAGTGACTATGACTCTCCTTTTTGACCTTTAAGCCTAGCCATGCCTAGTAGGTATACCTTGTCCTTGAAGCTCAAGATGAGTTTTAATATATTCCCCTAAATTATGAAAGATTATACATCTCTAAAATAACCCTAAAAACATATCCAAATTAGTTATAAGGATTACCAAGAGCTATAAGTATAAGTGATCTATTATTTGGCTTCTAGGCCTATTCCTTGCTCTTAAGCATGACTATAACTTATGGTGTTTGGACCTTATTATTGGAATTAATCCCTCTATGGAAGGTTTTAAATGATTAATTTTATGTTATTCATCTCTCCATAGCTCATTGAAATATATCCAAAACTTTTGGCTCATGATTTTTACTCTTCTTCTTCAAAATTAAGGTTTCATGCATGAGGGGAGTGCCCTTTGTTTGAGATAAAATAGAGGGAAATCCCCTATCTCCTAATATATATATATATATATATATATGAGAGGATTACTCAAATTTAAACTATGATTTCCACAAAATCTCAACTTTTTACTAGTTCATTTGACCCTCCAATCCTCCTAAAACTAAGAACAAACCTCTTCTATGGTAAACTGCATAGGATTTTAAAGAATGGACTATTTTTATATGATTATATCCATTTCTTTCTTTCTTTCCATGTTATATGGACCTAATTAGGTCATGGATATCATGATGGAGGTGTCTTAGGTTTGGTTAAGGTCCTTACATTTTACATACTCCTCCATACACCTATTTAACTCTTAAGATTGTGTTTTGCTTTGGAAGGACCCTTGCTTGTAGGTTTCCTTATGTAATTAGACTTGGTTATGATGTATAGGGATATTTAATAAACCATGATAGCCATTAAACCATGGGGATAGTGTTTCCAAGGTCTAACCCTTCATACACACTTGGGCTCACCTAGTTGGCCTCTCTCTATTCACTACTTAGATAGTTAAACACAATTGATTATTGATGCATACTATAGGTGTACCTCTATAGTTTTAGGTTTTCCTTCATTGATATAGGATAATAGTGAAAACCTTCAATTCTATCACAGTACTTTGGTTTATCCACTCCATCTATCCTCTTTCCAAAATTTAGAAAGGTTATTGGCTAAGCCACTATTTGCTTATTGTGACATATACTTGTTGACCTTCCTGTAGGTGTCTATGACCTTATTCACTTGGTCATGGTATCCATAAATCTCCTTGAACCACCTCTAAGATCATACAACATGTTGGGTGAATATTTTGTCACCAGCTAACTGATGGGTAAAATAGGTGTTTCCACCACAACATAGGGAGATTTATCGGCCAAATGTGCAGGTTGACCACATCAAAAGGGGAAAATCTCTCCTCTCATCAAGGGGAGGTTCCCTATAATATATACGGGGCTAGATATTGTGTGTGTGTGTGTGTGTGTGTCTGTGTGTGTGTGTGTGTGTGTGTGTGTGTGTGTGTGTGTGTGTGTGTGTGTGTGTGTGTGTGTGTGTGTGTGTGTGTGTGTGTATAAAATAACACTCAGGGGTAGGACTACACCATCTATCTCTCTTTTTTCAGAGATGATGTTCACAGAAAAAGGATAAAATCTTGGTGAAAACACTGAAGGCACTTCTCTTCTTTAAGAAGTGATATTGTAGGAAACAATAGGAGTTCTTTCAAGTAGTGACCAATAACTGGTAACAAAGGATGTAGTAATTAGTAGACTGAGATGTAGCACAAAGTTTCCACTTCAACTACCCAAGAGTGAAATATGAAGGACAATGAGGGCACAAAGTCATCATAAGGTCCTTTACACAGAAACAAAAAATAGACAAACACACTAAAGATAGTTGTAGGCAGCATAAAGTCTCTCCACAGTTTGCTTCAAGACACCTTCCTGATTATTTCCACTAGTTTTGCTTGTTAAATTGAGAAAGCAAGAATACATTCAGAAGATAGACATAAGAACAATCTCCTAAAATGACACAAGCTATAACAGCACAAAGTCTAAAAGTAACTTGCTTTCTCATTCAAACAAAGAAATATGATGAACAATCTAAGCTCAAAGGCTCAACAATCACCTCTCAATTTCGGTAGTGTTTCACTTCTATAATGGAAAAGTTCCCCTTTGCATAAAGTAAGAGAATACAATATATAGCAGTCAAGAAAGGCTTGGCACTTTATTTAATGGAACAACCCATGCTGCATTCAATACTTTGAATGCATCTTCATTTTTGTCAAAGGACCATGCTAAAAATGGGAAAGCTACCTTAACTATGGCATGTCATTTCATCTCATATGTCTTCTCCTGGGTCTGGATCATCTGGTCTATCCCCTCTGATGTCTACACAACTATCCATTTTGTCTTTACTCTAAGGGAGACTAACAAGCCATGCCTTCAATGTTTTCCAGTCAAAATACCTACTTTGTAGACTATTCCACCTACTGGAATAACTACTATGGATATATTTTATCCTCTCCCTCTTTTTGCTATGATTTGAGCCCTCGGGCTACCTTTTCTCCTTTTTGGTTTTGTCTTTTCCTAGCATTTGAGCTTTTGCAGATACATTTCTAGCTTGGCTGGCTCTTTCAGCTTCTCTTCTCAGTGGTTTTTCCTTTTAGCCTTGGCCTTAAGGTCTTTGAATGCATTTGGGTCCATGCTTAAGCTTGTAAAGATCAACGGCTATTTCATTGCTACAAATTTGATGTCTTTGGGTCCATCATTGTTTAAAAGCTAATGGCTAGTTGGTTGTCCTAAATTTGATGACTGCAAGCCTGTCATCCTCCTTAGCAATTCCTTCATATCTTTACCACTTGCTTTGGCCACTTTCCATCAGGCTTCATCCTTTTTACTATGTCTTTGTATTGCGAGTGCTCCGTCTTTGACATCTATCATAGTCCATTACTTTTAAACTTTATCAACTTATAGAAAATGGGACCTACAACACTTCTTGCTTGAGCAGCTTCAAAAGGGGAATGGGGATAGGTGGTGCTTTCCACTAATCTTAACAAGTGACACATGGCACTTCCCACTATGAAACAAGTGAGGACACTTGGTAGCATCTGCTTAACTTATAGAAGCTTTAGATACCTTTTGAGAGTCCTATAAAAGATGACACATGATGACTTCCCCTGAGTTTTAGAAACATTTGAGACTCATTTAGATTCACACAGATGATACACTTGGCATGCTCCACTTACTTTAGCAACTCACTCAAGGCCCACCATAGTCATTACTTAATAATGAAACAAAAGGAAGAAACTACAGATGTTGACACTTGGCGGCTTTTGATGAGATTTACAAGGGACATGTGGTGACTTTCACTACATTTAGAAAAAAACATATTAAAACCTTCCATAGTTTCCACTTGGTGCCCTTCATAGAACTCTGAGAGAATCTTAAGGAAATAAGATTTGAAACTTATAAGAAAATTGAAATGTGGATGCAGACAACTATCACGCTCTGCTAAGTTATAATGGGACATGTGGCACATTCTGCTACTTTTAGAAACAAATTATAATGTGTCCTAGTAGATGACACTTGACAGCTTCTGCTCGAATTTGATACTTAGACAAAACTTTAGGCTAAATGAAAAACCCGTGCAAAATGAAAAACCCATGCCCTATGTCATAACCCTTACTACCTCGAAACTGAAATGCGCAAGGACAAAACTTGGAGTGCATAATTGAAACTCAAAATAAAATGTAGAGTATTTTACTCTACAAAAGGAAGAGAGAAATTTTTGTCTTGTAGGACCAAAAATGGTTCATGTGGTCCCAAAAAATGAGTGACAGACTTTAGGAACAATAGCTGGCTCCAATTGGGGAACTTCCTTCAGTTGAAATTTTGGAACAACTAAGGGGAGTAGAGAGCAGAATCTCTAGTGCCTTAAAGTGTGCCATTGGTCTATGGAGTCATGTGAACCAACAAGAAAGCAAGGTGCCAAAAATGAAAAAAAAAACACAAAATAGAACTAAAGACTATACAAATATACACATGTATAAATGATCTTATCTGATACTTGAAGAGTTGAAGTGCTTCAGATGTTGCCCATTGTGAGGTAGACAAAAGGGTGTGCCATCTTGATACTTTAATAGGAAACTATTTTCACCATTGAGCTCATGAATAGTAAATGGGCCTCTTCATAGGGAATCAAACTTCCCATGTATTCCCTTTGGTTTCCTTCTCTTGTCCCATAACAAGACTTGATCTCCAATCTAGAAATCTTGAGTTTTTGCTTTTTGGTCGAAGAGCTTTTTCACCAGACTTTGGTGTGTAGCAATTCGGTCGACCACCATAATTCGCTGCTCATCTAGCTCAATCAATCACATGATCCTTTTGTCAATGGAGCTTTCATATGTCAAATCTTTGACCACCTTTGCCAATTTGAGTATTGGTAATTCTAAGGTGATTGATATCTCTACATTAAGACCATACAGAAGTTAGAAAGGTGACATACCTATCACCCTTTTGGGTCTAATCCTATCTACCCATAAAGCATCAACCAATGCTTTATGCCATGTCTATTGGTTGTCATCCACCAGCTTCTTGATGATGGTCACTAGGTTCTTGTTGCTTGATTCAACTTGGCCATTCCCTTATGGGAAATAATCAGAGGAGTGGGAGAGGGTAATCCTATAGTAAAAACAAAACTGAGTGGTCTCACGAGAAGAGAAATAGGTAGCATTGTCTATCACAATCTTGGTTGGGACCCCAAACCTAGAAATGATGTTCTCCTTGAGGAAATCACATACTACTTCTGAAGTAGCATGCTTGGTTAGAATTTCTTCCACCCATTTGGTGAAGTAATTTGTCACTGTGAGAACATAATCATGTCCAACACTTGAAGATGGGTTTACAACACCAATGAAATTGATTCCCCATTACTGAAATAGCTCTTCTATCACTACTGGCTTGAGAGGTAGAACAACTAACTTGGGTCTTCCAATGAACTGTTGGCACAGTTCACACCTTCATATCCATTTGTATGCATCTTGAAACAAAGTAGGCTAGTAATACCTAGCTCTAAGAATCTTGTGGGTAGTTACAAGAGTAGAAAAATGTCCTCCATAGGCTAGATTATGGAAGGACCTCAAAAGTTGGTTCTACTACTCTTTATCTATGCAGCAAAGGAACACTCTATCAAGGCTCCTCTTGTATAGGCCATTGTCCCAGAGGACAAAATTGGCAACTTTTCATTTGACAGTCCTCCTTTATTTATGAGATAGGTGGGTAGGACACTCACCATAAGTAAGGAAATGAAAAATACTTGAATACCACTCATTTGTGGTGGAGACAAAGAAGATTGTCAGTGTGTCTTCTGCTTCTTTTTCTTCATGCCCTGCTTCTTCAAGTCTATTGTCAGCAATCAATTGACAAATACCCATTCCCCACACCATCTTTGTTAGTTTGATAACTAGATCAAACTCCTAGATTTTAGCAATCCAATTCCCCCTTTTGGTTCCAAACTCCTATTGAGTTAATATGGATTTGACTATGGTGTCAGGAGCCAGGGCAGTAGTGTGGGAATTTAGAATGTAAAAGCAAAAATGCTTCACTTCCTTGACCACTACATAAGCATGCTTCTCCATGTTTGAATACTTTAGCTCATGAGCTTTAAGAGGAAAACTCATGAAGGAAATGGGAGATTCTACACCTTATTCATTCTACTAAACCAAAATGGTTGAAAGTGTGTGTTTAGAAGCATAACTATACATGATGAAATCCTTGGTATAATCTGGACAAACCAAAATTAGGGCATGAGCAATGGCTGTCTTGATGTCCTAGAATGCTAATTTGCCTTTTTCAGTCTAGTTGAAAGTGGCCTTTCCTTTCATCATATCTACAATATGATGAGTCTTCTCAGTGAACTCAAGAATGAACCTTCATAAGAAATGAAGAAAGAGTGAACCCAATCTTACTCATGGGCAGAGTAAGCTCCTAGATGGACTTGACTCTTTCTGAGTCAATCTTTATGCCTTTTCTAAATATAATGTATCTGAGAAGCTTCCCTTCTATCACCCCAAAGATAGACTTTTTGGGGTTTAAAGAAATGCCATTCTGGCAGTAGCATTCTAGCACTTGTTGTAAATGGCACACATGATTAGGGCGATGCTTGGAAAAAATGGTCAAGTCATCAAGGTATACCATAATGAACTTACCCATTTCATCTTTGTAAGCAAGGTCCATTGCTCTCTGGAAAGTGGCACCAACATTTATTAGGCCAAAAGGCATTCTTCAATATGCAAAGGTGCCCCAAGGCATGGTGAAGGTAGTCTTGTGCTAGTCTACTTCACCAACTTCAACTTGATTGTATCTTGAGTAGCCATCTAGCAATGATAACATCTCTAAACTGGTCACTGTCTGAAGCACTTGATCCATGATGGGTAGAGGATAGTTATCTTTTAAGGATGATTGATTCAAATTTTAGAAGTCCACACAAAGGCAAATTTCATCATTCTTATTCCTCATAGGGACTATGTTTGTAATCCATGTGGAATGATGGAATGGAAAAATTATCCTGGGATTCAGTATTTTCTATATTTTAGATAGAATAGTAGCTGATATCTTTGGATTGTATTGTCTAGATTTTTGCTTGTAAGGCACTGAATCACTTTTGAGAGGAATGTCATCACAGATTTCTTTAGGCCTGAGTGACTTCAAATCATCATAAGAGTATGCTAGGACATCCACATATTGGCAGAGTAGAGCAGTGAGCTTGAATCTCTCCTCAAGAGTGCAACACTTCCCAATATTCACCATCTTGGGATCTTCCATGGTACCCAAATTTATCTGATCAAACTCCTGAGAGAAGCTTGAATTCATTTGCTACTGTTTGATGAATCTGTCATGTTTTTCAAACAACTTCTCAAGGGAAACTAGGCCTTTTGGGATTTTATTCCCTTTGAGTTGCAAGAACTCTTCACCTACATCTGCACTTGATTCAGTGGCTAGTTCAAGCTTTTGAGGCTCACTACCTTTGAAGTGCAGCTATTCAAAGCTGTCTTTTTACTCTAAGAAAGCAATGATTTAGTTTTCATTGTTAAACACTTGCCAATGATTGCAATTATTAGGTACACTTGGTTGAAAGACCAGCTCAATAGTGTACCTATCTCCTTTGAAGTCTAGATTGGGAACTAAGAGAGTTGCTGAAATAGCTAGTGCATCAACCTAATCATTGAATTTTCTAGGAATGGCAGAGATGCTAAAAGCATCAAAGTTTTCAATTTGGTCCAAGACTAGATTGCGGTAGTCCTGAAATCTCTCATTCTTGATTTGATATAGGTTTCTCACCTGACAGACCACCAGTTCAACATCTCCTTTGGCATGAAGGAGCTTGATGCATTTGTCTTGAGCAGCACTCAATTCAAGCAATAGAGATTCATACTCAGCTATGTTATTAGTGTTGTTAAACTACAACTTTTAAGATGAAGAAAAAATATCTCTTTGAGGAGATATCAGCACAACCCTAGCTCCTGAATCAGTAGACCTCATCAGACACTAATTTTTCTTTGGATTCTTCTTTATTTGGAGCGGGGGATTCTTCTATACTTACATTACACTCCATCAATTCTTCTGTTGTTCTTTTCAAAACAATTTTTAGGTTGTCACTTTCAAGAGCTTCATTAGGCATCTCATGAAATTCCTCTATGGATAGAAAATAGTTACCCATGCCTGAAGACTCAATCATAATTTGAGCTTCAAGTACTGATGTTTGGGTGACCACATATTTTTCTTCCTTTTCATGAAGCAATCTTTGCATAATGCCTTTCACTAGGATTCTCACCTTAGACAAGTTCATGCTTAATTCACCACCAACATCTTTGCAAAAATTTCGGCCAAGAAGGATGCCATATGATGCTAGGACATCAGCCACCAAGACAATCATCTTGATTCTTTTGTCTGGGAACGTTGTAAATGCAAATTAGGCATCTTTGATTTGTCCCAACAGTGGTACTTGTTTGTTCTCCATGGAGAAACATCTCTCAAATGTTTTAGTCAGTGTGAGAACAAGAGATTCTGCCACTTTAGTAGGCATGACATTGTCTAAAGCTCTAGAATTAATGATGCAATTACTCAGCTTGTGACAGTTTATTAACAGGGAAACATAGAAAGGTTCTATTTTTCCAGGGGTAGAAGGAAGAGTAATGATAAGGTTATTTGGTATAGACATGTTCCTTGAGGGATCATGAGTTACCTTCTTATCTTCTTGTCTTGTAGGGATGGTTTGGTTCTTCACACATTGAACCAACTTGTGCAATTGCTCAAGATTAGACTACAAAAATTCAAATTCAGACATTTGAATTTTGGTCTTCTTGACATGGTCAATTATGTCAAATGTCTAAAATGAACTATGAAGAGGGGGAGTTCATCCTTTTGGTTTTTAGAAGGGGAAGGATTGGTCTGTGAATTTGAAAATGGAGGTGAAGGTGAAATTGAGGGACTCACCTTTTTAGTAGTCAACGGGTCCTTGGGCTGGAAAGGTAGAGTGGTTCCATGCTTAGTAATCAAAATTAATTGTTGAGGTCATTAATTTGTCTTCTCTTTATCAACTTTTTGGGCTGATTGATTCTTAGACCAGGTGAACACCACATATGATCCCTCAGCTGCTTCACTTTCACTTTTGGGTTCATCCTGGTAATTTAGGAAATTAATGTTGGAGTTGCCAGTTGATTTTTCTGGGTCTTTGGCGAAAAAATAAGCATCATTTTCTTGATCAAACTTAGGTTGGAAAGGGGAATCATGTTCTATTTCTAGATATCCAACTGTTGAGTTGGTTGGAGGCACTTCAAGGGCAAGGTTCCTCTATGGAGGAGGAAGATGATTTACTTGCCCTTGGTTTCTGGTAGCATTGCCTTGGTAAGATTAATTAGGGAATGTCCTCCTTGGTGCATCTCTATATGAAGGATTAGATGACGTTCCTTGCACTATTTGTTTTTTGAGAGCTAGCAACTCATTTTCTATCTTTTGCACCATTGGATCAGTGGTGGATGTAGGTGAGTATTCAAAGGAAGGAGAAGATTTACCTCTTTTTGGATCTTTTCTTATCTTTCCTACCAAGATAAGGCCATCTTCTACCTTAGTAGCCAAGTCTTGAGCAGTAGTAAGGTCTATATGGCCAGCATGTCTCAGTAGAAAAATCACTTCAGGCAGCTGTGAGTTGATGAAGAAGCATTTAAGATTCTCAGGTGTTGGCTGAGCAATTGTAAGAATTCTATTCCTCAGCTTGTCAAAATTTGTAATGAAGTTCCTCATAAGTTCATGAGGTTCTTTCTTTATCTATGTGAGCTGGGCTAGCAAGGCATGCCCATCTTCTACATGCTTGAACTTGGCTTCAAATTTAGCTTTAAGAGTGTCCTAGTCAGTCACTGACCAAGCCTATAGATGATAGAACTAGTCTGTAATAGTGCTTTGTAGTGTTTCCATAAATAGCCCAACTGTTATGTCTTCATATTCCATGCCTATCATGCCATAGGCTATGCTAAAGGCTGCAACATGCTCATCAGGATGAACTCTCCCATCACCAAAGAATTTGGGGAAATTCTTCTTTGAACTATGTGGAAGCTCATGTAGAGGTGGAGTAAGATTGAGTGGGCCAAAAGAGTTACCCTAGGGGCCTTGAGCTGCCATGATTTGATAATGGAACAGGGGGATAACAAATCTAGGTGGAGTATGTATAGGCAAATTTAACTAACATCAGAAAAAGAAGCTTTGCCTTGTGTTGGTGACCTGGTATGGGTAGGAGGAACACTCCTAGATCATTGAACTTGAAGTTGGGGAGGGAACAAATCAAAATTGCCCTATTACACCAACTCAAAAATAGGATCAACAACACCTTGAGCTCTCTAGTTTTTGGTATAATGTGGAGTTGCCAAATTGCAAAATAAAAATGGATAAGGATAGGGACTACTTCAATCTAAAACTTGATGCTTCAGACTGCATGTAATGTCCCTAGCGGAGTCACCAAAAACTATTGGAGTGAAGCTGGTAGTGTTCTTTCCTACTTCACGTCATTCCCCAACAGCATGAAATGTTTCAATTTGAAGACTGGACAAGGACTAGAACTGCTCATTGATCCCCAGTGGAGTCACCAAAAATTATTGGGTGAATATTTTGTCACCAACTAACTGATGGGAAAAATAGGTGTTTCCACCATAGCATAGGGAGATTTATCAGCCAAATGTGCAGGTTGACCACATCAAAAGGGGACAAATCTCTCCTCTCATCAAGGGGAGGTTCCCTATAAAATATACGGGACTAGATACTATATATATATGCATAAAATAGCACTTAGGGGTAGGACTGCACCATCCATCTCTCTTTTTTTAGAGATGATGTTCACAAGCAAAGGAGAAAATCTTGGTGAAAACATTGAAGGCACTTCTCTTCTTTCAGAAGTGATCCTGTAGGAAACAATAGGAGTTATTTCAGGTAGTGACAAGTAACTGGTGATAAAGGATGTAGTAACCAGTAGACTGAGATGTAGCACAAAGTCTCCACCTCAACTACCCAAGAGTGAAATACGAAGAACAATGAGGGCATAAAGTTGTCCTGAGGTCCATTACATAGAAACAAAAAATAGACAAACACACTAAAGATAGTTGTAGATAGCACAAAGTCTCTCCACAGTTGGTTTTAGGACACCTTCCTAATTATTTCCACTAGTTCTACTTGTTAAATTGAATAAACAAGAATACATTCAGAAGATAGACATAAGAACAATCTCCTAAAATGACACAAGTTATAACAGCACAAAGTTTGAAAGTAACTTGCTTTCTCATTCAAACAAGGAAATATGATGAACAATATGAGCTCAAAGTCTCAGCAATCACCTCTCAATTTTGGTAGAGTTTCACTTCTATAATGGAAAAGTCCCCCTTTACATAAAGTAAGAGAATATAATATATATCAGCCAAGAAAGGCTTGGCACTTTGTTCCATGGAATGGCCCATGCTGCATTCAATGCTTTGAATACATCTTCAATTTTGTCAAAGGACCATGCTAAAAATAGGGTAGCTGCCTTAACTATGGCATGTCATTTCATCTCATATGTCTTCTCCTAGGTCTGGATCATTAGGTATGTCCCCTCTGATGTCTGTGTAACTGTCCATTTTGTCTTTACTCCAAGGGAGACCAACAAGATGCACCTTCAATGTTTTCCAGTCAAAATACCTATTTTGTAGACTATTCCACCTACTGGAATAACTACTATGTAGATATTTCATCCTCTCCCCCTTTTTTCTACAATTTGATCCCTCGGGTTACCTTTTCTCCTTTTTAGTTTTGTCTTTTCCTGGCATTTAAGCTTTTTGGGCTACATTCCTAGCTTTGTTGGCTCTTTCAACTTCTCTTCTCAGTGGTTTTTCCTTTTGGCCTTGGCATTAAGGCCTTTGAATGCATTCGGGTCCACGCTTAATCCTGTAAAGATCAATGGCTATTTCATTGCCATGAATTTGATGTCTTTGGGTCTGTCATCATTTAAAAGCTAATGGCTAGTTGGTTATCCTAGATTTGATGGATATGGGCCCATAATCCTCCTTAGCATTTCCTTCGTGTCTTTCTTGCTTGCTTTGGCCGCTTTCCATCGAGCTTCATCCTTTTTACTATGTCTTTGTATTGGGATTGCTCCATCTTTGACATCTATCACGGTCCATTACTTTTAAACTTTATCAACTTACAAAAAATGGGACCTACAACACTTCTTACCCAAGCAGCTTCAAAAGGGGAATGGGGATAGGTGGCACTTTTTACTAATCTTAAAAAGCGACACGTGGCACTTCCCACTATGAAATAGGTGAGGACACTTAGCAGCATCCACTTAACTTATAGAAGCTTTAGATACCTTTACAGAGTCCTATGGAAGATGACACATGGTGGCTTCCACTGGGCTTTAGAAACACTATAGAAACATTTGGGACTCATTTGGATTCACATGGATGATGACACTTGGTGCACTCCACTTACTTTAGCAACTCACCCAGGGCCCACCACAATCCTTACTTAATAATGAAACAAAAGGAAGAAACTATGGATGTTAACACTTGGCGGCTTCCACCGAGCTTTCCAAGGGACATGTGGTGACTTTCATTGCATTTATAAAAACATATTAAAACCTTTTGCAATTGTTACTTGGTGCCCTCCACAGAAATCTGAGAGAAGCTTATTGAAAGAAGCTTTAAAACTTATAAGAAACTTGAAACATAGATGCAGACACCTGTCACACTCCACTGAGTTATAATAGGACATGTGGCACATTCTGCTACTTTTAGAAACAAATTATAATGTGTCTTGGCAGATGACACTTGGCAGCTTCTGCTTGACTTTGAGACTTAGACAAAACTTTAGGCAAAATGAAAAACCCATGAAAAATGAAAAACTTGCACCCTGTGTCATAACCCTTACTACCTCAAAACTGAAACACACAGGGATAAAACTTGGAGTGCACAATTGAAACTCAAAATAAAATGTAGATTATTTTACTCTATAAAGGGAAGAGAGAAATTTTTGGCTTGTAGGACCAAAAATAGTTCATGTGTTGTCCCAAAAAATGAGTGACAGACTTTGGGAACAACACAACATGTATGTCATTTTTAAGTGAGTTATATGTTTCATTAAATCCTAAATTGTACTCTTCTTTAGGCTGAGACACTTCTCCCCTTAAGACCCTATTGTAGGTGCTTATTAGGCTGTTGTATGAACTGATGGGTGGAAATGAGTTGAAAGGACAATACATCATTCTCCATTAAGTGACTTCCAAACCATAAATTTTATCTTTCACTATCTATAAATTCTTGATTATGAAGGTGAGGTTATAACTACCATCTTGGAATGCAAAGTTTCTTAAAAACTCAAACCTCTATAGATATCATTGACTAAAGTCAATGCATAAAATGACAATTTTAGGTCTCTCAATGATCATCTTCTCTTGGATATCTATTCTTTAAACCTTATAAATCTCTTAATCTATGCATATAAAACATGGTTAACCTATTTATATGATTTTTAGCACTAGGGAAACATGTTTTGAGGGGTTTATGAGAACCTCTAGGACCATTGTTTTACTCTTTTGGAGACTTAGGGCCTAAACACAGTCAATGTTACTTGGAAGTGATTACCAACTTGTCTATCAACCTATTCATTTCAAACAAGTCTACCATGATGTTGTAACCATATCATGACCTCAATAAGGTTCAATCCTTTCAAATCTTCTTTGTTCTAATACCCTCATATCTGTGTTGATGCACCTATAGATGAACATTTTCCCATATAAGCAATGAAGTAGGGAATTTTGGGCAGTATGCAAGATTCTAATGCTTATGAACTTTATATGCTTATTGATATATAAAATGTGATTTTAAAAATACCAAGAGGATGAATACACACATGAAACTTCCCATTTCTTTAGTATGATGTCAGCAAGGCTCCTGTATGTGTACATTGGTTGTATGTATGGGCAGTGAGTGTCTAGAATGGAGCAACAAGGATGGGCAAAGGGCCTCATTGGTAGATAAACTCAAAATCAACATTAAAATTCATGATCCACATAAAAAAATATTTAAATAAGATACAATACATCCTTTTCAACATGAAGATCACTTGCATACATATGGAATAAGGTAGGTAGTGTGTTGAATGACTGGTCTAACATGGTGGACACATAGGTTTTTGATCAAACTATGGGGTTGTTAGACCAAAACCTATAAGGAGGTGACCCTCAAGGAATTTAAACATGTAAGACACCATTTAATATTCATATGAAGCCTTTTTATGTAATTCAAACCTCTGCAAGTGGGAAAATGACTAAAACTACTCATGCTAGTACCTTCTTGCAAAGTGAGCTATTGAAATTATCAAATCATATTTCAAATATTAAAATAATCATGAAAAAAATAGAGGAGGAATCAATATGCTTTGGAACCAAACTCAACATGTGAATTGTATCGACCTTTCCAAACAAGAGCAAAAACCGTAGGGTACATAGATTAATAGGCATATTTGAAAGGTTAACCTCATGAGAATGGTTAATGAAGCAAAAGATACCATTTTTCAAAATAATTATATGTAAATTAAGGTCCCTAAGTTTAAAAAAACCTCCCAAAATCATTTTCCCTAAAACTTCTTGAGTTATCTATACCAAGCAAAAACTTGAAAGTCACTTCTATTTGCCAATAAGAGTGAAAAGGGAGTAGAATAGTTTTGAGAAAGAAATGGAACTTTCAAATCAAACCAAACATGGAACTAAGATGGGGAATTTGAAGAGGCACTTCTTGACTATTTTCATGTGGCACACTTCCCAAAGTGGCCATACAAGTGCCAAACTCCTCTTTTCGTTCAAGAAAACTACCCTTTATTCTACATAACCTACCATATTTCAGTTATGTCAGTTGATTAAGACTTAATTTGACATATGTGGTATGAAATCATCTTTTTTAACCTTCACATTTCCCAAAAAACATGTACAACTCATTAAATGTACCTTTTAAACCCCTAAAATGACCCAAAATGATAAATGGACATAAAAAATAATTAACTAATGCTAATATAACATTAATTTACATAAATTAAACTATAATACACCCCATTAAACTCATATTAACCCCATATATACTTATAAACTCAACTTTTTACCTATAGGTGCCCCAATTTGACTTAAAAGTCAAATTTGGTCAACACCCACATTACAAGCATTAACCTAAATTTAAAAGTTGTCATTTAGATCAGGTATCACCAAAATAGGAGTATAGTTCATAAAAAAAATATCTCTAGAAATACTTCTTCACACATAGGTTATTAATCAAAATTCTTTCTCTTCTTTTATAAGGAATTTATAGGATTGGTAATCATTGAAAAATCTTGTACAAACCTTTAATAGTAACCAACAAGTCCCATGAAGCTTTGTACTTCATGCACATTAGTTTGAGTAAGCCATTCATTAATGTCTATAATATTTATATTGTCTAGTACAAGGCCATATTGAGAAATCCTATGTCCCAAGTAATGAATTTTAGATTGAAAAAAAGGAACACTTCGACAAAATTTTAAATAACTTATGCTACCTCAATTTCTGTAATACCAATATTAAATGTTTCTCATGTTCTTGTTCATTTATTGAATAAAATAATATGTCATATATAAATACTATAAAAAAAATTCTCAAGATAATCTTGGATATTCATTAAATTCATAAAAGTAGATGGAGCATTAGTTAGTCCAAAGGGCATAACCACAAATTTATAGTGTCCATATCTAGTTATGAATGTTGTTTTGTGAACATCTTAATCTTTGATGCAGAGTTGGTGGTACCCTGATCATATATATATATATATATATATATATATATATATATATATATATATATATATTTGCTATAAAAAATAAGTGTCATATTTATAGAATAGATGATATTTTTGATCAAATGAAAGAGGTATCCATATATATATATATATATATATATATATATATATATATATATATATACATATATATATATATATATATATGGATACCTCTTTCATTTGATCAAAAATATCATCTATTCTATAAATATGACACTTATTTTTTATAGCAACCTTGTTTAGCATTCTAGAATCAATGCATAATCTAAGTATCCCATCCTTCTTTTTTTTTAAATGATTGGAGCTCCCTAAGGGGATGCACTAGGGCATATCATTCCCTTGTCTAACATATATTGTAATTGAACAATCATTTTTCTCAAATATTCTATGTTCATTTGGTAAGGTTATTTGGATGTTGGTGCAACACTAGACAACACATTAATTATAAATTCAAATGCCCTTTTCAGAGGTAATCTAGGCATCTCTTCTAGAAATACATCTACAAAATCCTCCAAGATAGGGTATTCTTGGATAATAGTCTCTTTTTTCTTGAAAGCTTAATTAATATTAATGATAAATTTGGAATCCTTTCCTAAAAATTTTCCGTGGTTCCAAGGATTAAAGTATTATTGCGGTTGAAGATTTATTAATTCCTTGAATAACATGTTTAGCTTCTTCATCTAAGCATTGGATCCTTTTATTATAGTAGTCTAGTTTGGCATGATAATTTGGTAACTAATCTATGCCTAATATGATGTCATAGGATCCTATACGGGCAAGGAATAAGTTTACATGAGTCTAAAAAACTCTTAAGTCTAGCTTATCTTATTCAAGACATTCTGAAATAGCCATCACTTTTATAGTGCCAAAATATAGCTTCCATCCTTATCTAAGTTTATATGGTTTGGTTTTACACTTTAATTAACTTACAAGAGAAATAAAAATATAAATTGCCCCTAAATCTATTAAAATTGAGAATGAAAAACCAAAAATTAAACCCTAGGTCTCAATAGGAGTTGACTAAACTTCTAAATTTATGTTGTTTATAGTTGCCTAGACCTTGTGACTATTTTTTAGTTTAGGTTAGTCCTTGTGGTAATTATTTACACCACATTCCTAACATGTTACATCCATTTTGGTTGGAAGAGGGACTATGTTAGCTCTTGTGGTAGGTCCATGAAATCTTTGTTGATTTCCAATTTCAACAATTTTCTTAAAAGAGTGAGTTTATAAATCTTACTATTCTAAAATTTTCCTCTAGAGTTATAATTCTTTCCATTAGCCTAATTTTTATCACCCTTATTTAAATTATTAATCATGGGTGGAAAATTTGAGTTTGACTTGCCTTGTATCCTATTTTTCCTAAACTCTTGTCTTGCCTTCAGGTAAGACTTCTCTTTCTCTTCAACATAATGTCTTTATTCTAGAGCAACAACTAAGGTCTTTGGGTTTGTCATGTTCACATCATGCATGAGTTTTTTTTTTAAAACCAAGTTTAAACTTGGTAACCTTAGTTTCCTCATACTACATGTAATTCACGTGACACAAGAGCCTCATAAACATATTTTCATACTATGAAACTCTCATAGTTTGTTGTTTTAACAACTGAAGTTAGTGAATTTTTGTTTTATATAAATGATATTTAGATACCATTTTATGAATTAATTATCAAATGTATCCCATGAAAGAGTCATGGAATCATACACCTTAATATCACATATGTGCTTCCACCATAAAGCTTCATCACCCACCAATTGGTAAGTTATGATGCGTGCTTTAATGTTAGAGTCGATGTTATGTAAAGTGAATTATTTTTTATAAATTGATTAACCATATCTCAACAACATTACCAATGTCTTTACTATAAAATATGGGAGGAGGAAGCTTATATAATTCCTATATGATGGGATCAACAAATTTAGGTTGCCATGGATTCTCATCATGAAGCTCATCTTCCAACTCACTTTCCTCTAAATTCTCTAGGTGAGTCAAACTCTGACCATAACTCCCTATTTTACCTTGAATATTAAGAAATTCACCTAGGGTATCATGAAACTTTTTTTCCCTCATGAATAGGTGATTCAATATTATCCTACTTTTAGCTTGGTTTTCATCATGATCAACATCAAAATCAACATGTGCATGCTCATTCAGAATTTTATTGAGTTTCTCTAGTTCTTACCATCCTAGAAACACTTAAACATACATATTTAGACCAAATATTTCATAAAGTTTTCCTTTTACTAATTAAACAAAGGCTCCAATACCACATGTTGTAACCCCCTAAATTTGAGTTAACAAAAACCTACTTTCCATGGGTTAAGCTCATGAATTCCAACACTACATCAGTCATGTACCATATAATTATTAGTATAATTGGCTTAGTAAAAAAAATTATAAATAGGTATTTAAATAACCTATTTATAATAAAATATGTTTGACATAAAGGTCAAGGTAGTTAGGATCAGTTCACTTAATAACACACAAGAGGATTTACTAGACTTTATGACAAATGCACAACTTCATAAAAGTCTAACTTTTGAAACACTTTGATTTGAAGAAGAATAAAATTCAAATTAATATTTGAACTCCATGTTAGTGAATTGAGATAGATAACTTAATAAAACTTATTCGAGCTCAATAATGGTAGCATTATTTGTAGTTACAACATATACCACTTTGCTCATGTTTTCTTAAAATAACTGATCAATCATTTTTTGGTTATTTAAGTAAGGTGCCAGAGTCTACCATGCCACAAATTAATTTCCACTATCTAACTGATAGGATTTACTATCTAGTGGATTTTCGTATCTATATACCATTTTGTTTCACCAACGTTGTCCTCTCTTTGATTTATCAATTTCCATAATAATATGAGATCATAAGTTCCTTATTAATTAATATCATTACCTTTTTATTGATAAAAACTAATGAAATGTCATGAAAGACAAGATATACATGCTCTATTAGTATATAAGGACCTTTTTAGGAAAGTATCACTATCTAATAAAGTCATATTATACATTAGTGATTCATTTGAAGTACACTAAATTGATAGAATTAATTCATATCAGGGTTCTAATCTTGATCATATTCACGATAACTAATAGCACACTCTTATCAAATACCATCCTTGAGATAAACTCAAAATTCTCATACTAAGTTATTAAATAATTTAAAATCCAACCATTCTTCATCATAAGGTATTTTTGTTGAGCATACCATTATATATTTAAGTCATATTTATGTTGAGAAATATTTATTACTTCTTGTCAATTTCACATAATTTATTTCATTAATACTATCTCATATAATTAGGTTTACATAAAATTATAGATACATAACCATTTAGCTAAGTTCCTTGAATGAGAATAGGTTGATATAATCCAATCATGGATTAATCATCTAGAAAAGGTAGACAACTTAAAAGGAATTTTATTTACATAGTATTAACAAAGTAGTTGGATCCTCAAGACTTAAATAAGCCTAAACCAAAGAATTCCTTAATCCTACAAAGATAGTCCCATACTATTTCACTAAACTAAATTGATTAAGACCAACACATATTTTTTTAAATGATTTAACATCAAACATGATTTCTCCTATAATTTAAATCCAATGAACATAACATTTAAAATTTACAAAATATCAAGTTGAGATTAGAATACTCTTTTAGGAAAAAACCACTATTATTCACATTGCTCAGTCTTAGTGTAAGCAAACTCTAATAACACCAAGTTTCAAATTTATCAATAACCAATTTAATCTAATTGTAGCATGATTGAGCATAAGACCAATTTAAATATTATACTCTACCAATAAATTGTAACCACTTATATAAATGTAATCACTAAAAATACACCTAATTGAATTAATTACAATCATGTTATTGAAAAGTTTATGGTATCAACTAAGACAAATTGTACCATACATTCAACCTTACCATTTCCAATAAACTCAACATGCAAATACTAAATTCTTAGGTTAGTATTTTTATTTAAGCAAATATGTAAAATATGGTATCTACAAAATATATCTACTATTCCTAATTAATATTTTGAATGACTTTCCTAATATTCCACATGAGTTATATGCATATCCCTAAAATCAATATTAATGTCTAAACTAAATTCTATGCCAATAATAAATACATTCAAACAAATTCAAATTCAATTATAGATTTATGAACTATAAATATAATCAATTTCAATTATAAATTGAATCACACTATTTTATCTAGATCTCAAATAAGTGAAAACAACTTCAAAGTCCTTTAACTAAGTAACAAAGTCATACACCACCCAAAAAAAGAGAGATGAACAAAAAAATATTCACCTATAACCACCAAATGATAAACTCTAAAAATCACTACCACATCAGTAATCCATGTTCCAATTGATAATAAACCCCTCAACAAAGCTAACGTGAGGATATAGTTATAACCATGCAAACTTTATACTTGCATAAAATTCACCTAAAGTGAACCATTTAAAACCATAAGGTCAATAACCATGTTACATATTAATAACCATCAACACACACTTAACATATAAGCTTTCAATAGTTACACCTACCATAAAAAATAATTGTTTCAAATTGAACATGCACATAAATGAGCAATCAACAACTACTCCTTATGAACATACACAAAATACAATCCTCACTCATTTATTGTAAACATAAATACATACTTATTATTTAATGTAACTAATAAAATTGACAAAGGTAAAGTAACCTCTAAAGGTAGTTTCCACATAATCATAAACAAGAACTCATACACATCTGAGTTAAAATAACACATCTTATTCAAATGAACATAGTCAATCACTACACATAGACATTCAACTTAAAACTAATCAAGTAATGATTCCAAAAATCACTCAATCCATTCTAATCTTAACTAATTTATGTATATATATCTTAAGAAGACCAAATATATTTCCCTTAAGTTATATAAATCAAACAAGCTAGTTTTGTTCACATTATTTTATGTCAAGAGTATGTTATTTCTTATGTAAATATAAAAAATGTCTCCACAAAAAAAGATTTTAGATATAACAAAAATCTTCACAATAATGACTCATTAATCCATTCTAAAAGAATGCATAGATTAATTAATATAGCTGAGTCTCATCCATTATGCCATGAAGGTTCTTCATGCTAAACATGTCCATAGGTATAATGAGACCATCCATAACTGGGTTTATCCCTATCCACCCCAACCATCAATTAGGAAGGGAAGCGATAAACCAATGATAGAAATATAACATTTGGATACCCATATTTTCATGACAAAAATAAGATCATAATAAGGGTTTAATATTCTTGGCACAAAACAAATGCCATAAACAATAAAACCCAAAATCCACTACACATTAGTGACCTAACAATAAGCCATGAAATACACTAAAACACACAAAAAATATTGTCATAATAACCTTGCATATCAATGTTTGAATTCTAAAAATTAAAATAGCACAATTAAAATTTTGAAAATAATTTTAAAAATAAAGATACAACCAGTTTAGCTTTTCAATTTTTTTAGTTCACCTATATGCCATCTAGGGTAAGGTGGAACTATGCAGTATCTCCCATAAGGGATTTCTTGATTAATTATCATACATTTTATATTTTAGGTATATTTAAGATCCACACAAATGATTCCAAACCCTAATTATGTCTATTAAGATTCATAAGGACCTAGTAAAATATTCATGCTATAAATGAAGGACTTAATGAATTACTTGTTTAACTACATAATGTATTACAAGAAAAAGCTATACAACAACCTTTCTTATTTATTTATTATTCCACCTTTCCTTTTCTTTCTTCTCCATCACCACATACCTTATTTTCCAAAACCAAATCGTTATTAATAGTTCTTACACCTTCATACTAGTAGGTTTGCCTATCCAAACTCCTCATTCTACCAATTGAAACTCTAATAAATGATCAATTAAACTTTTAACAACCTAAATACTTGGTTATACACATATGTCAATGAGTTATAAACCCTTGTCCACCTATGTGTTCCCCATAATTTACATGCATGGTTTCTTCTCATAATCAAGTAGCTTCCAACATAATGAAAATATTAATTAAGTGCGAAGACGCAAGTCAATTGACCACTTTACCATTGTTGTAGAGTTTAATAACCATCATTCTATGCCATCAACATAATTATTTTTTTACTTATGATTTGAATAACACACCAATCACTAATGCCAATATCCTTGGATAATATGCCTTAATACCTCTATGGCATTTAAATAATGCACAATTCACTCAAACCTCCAAAAAATCTTATAATCAAGGTACACAAAATTTTCAAAGGTCATAGGACCTCCAACATCCATTTTGAAATACACACAAATGATACTTGCATGTTATAACTTAAAAATCTTATTTCATTGATGTTAGAATGAAATAGTTATTAAATTAATGTTGACTAGTTTATCAACAATTATAGAAATTTACAATCTCAACAATCAAATAAAAGACCAAAAATCAATTGAATATTATGATTGTAGTACACAACTTAACACCACAAAAAAATATCAAAAGGGTTTTAGTTTAGGCTTGTGATCCAATTGCATCATGATTTCTATATTTATACCTTCACCTTCCATCTTCATCACTACACACAAGCTTCCCAATCTAACCTATCTCATTTGTGGAAATACCTGTAACCATATCCACAAAAGGCATCAACAGTATCTGCTCTCATATAATACTATTACTAATAAATGAATGTAATGATGAAATATAAATAAAATCAATTCAAAATATAAAAATATTTTATATATCATCAAAATGTCAAAAATATAGTGTCTACAACATAATTGCAATGTAACATAATAGTCCAAGTAAATAATGTCAATGTAGCATAATAGTCCAAGTAAATAATGTCAATGTAACATAATAATACAAATAAATAGGCATGATCAAAATCTAGGTAGCTATGGTCATGACATAACACTCTTTGTTGATATATTATGATAGTGAATTCATTATTAAAATCATTTTGTACTTCATCCCACTTCATATTATGGTTTGGGATTTTATTTATATATCATTTCAATGTTTCATCCCTCAATGTACTCATAAAATTAAACAATTTTATTTGAAGATCATTAATACATGAATTTTATAGTAACAAATGTTCCTTCGCATGTTTATTATCTTTCCCAAATAATGGTATTTTAATCCTATTTTGTCCTAATATCATATATTTTATATTCTTCCTTATATTTTATACCTATACTTTATGTAACTATTATGCACTTTTGCACTATGTCTTGATTTCTTCTTTATTCTTACTCATGGCATAGGGGATGGTGCTTGGTATAGGGGGTTCATATCCATATGTGGTATTTTTTTAGTTTGGGTTTAAAAATTAGGTGTCTTTTAAATTCTCAGTTTCATTTTCTTCTTTATCCTCTTCTTCCACTTATACTTATTTAACACTTCTTCATAACTTTAAAAACAAAATATATTATCTTCAACTTAACTAATTTATTCTTCCTCCTTATCTGTATTACCTTATACATTCTCATCTTGACCATCTACTATGTATTATTTCATCTCCTTATCTTCTCTCTTTTTTCTATTTTTATTTTTCCTCTTCTATTTTATTAAGTTTTCTATTTCCCCTTTTTCATACTAATCCCCTTACATTATCATATCTTATATTTCATTCTATTTATTCCTCCTAATTATCATACTTGATTTATCCATAAGTCACATAATTTCATGGAATACCCCTCTTACACACACCATACATTAGGTTGCTAACCCCTCAGATAGGGCTAACATTTTTTTTATGTCTTCATCTTTCTACAAGGCATCTAGGGGACATAATTATTAGTGATTTTATTCCAAAAATATTCTAATATCCTTAATTTGAATTACTAGTTTTTATACATTAGATGACCAAATTCCGTGTAGTTCCACCAAATGTTGACTTAAAATATGAAACATTAGTTGTATATATTTATGAGGTTCAAGTTGACTTTGGTTAGGGATAATGTTACACAAAGGTTAGTGCACATGGCTTAATCCTTAGTTAATATGTGAATTTTTTACCCATTTATTGATATACACAATACATAGATATATTCTAATCTAACTCTATTTATTCATATATAATTATAAAACATCTATTACATTTCACATATATCTTTAATCTACACCTCTATACTCTTTATTTATATACTCTATCAATTTTTATATTCCTCCTTATTTTTCTTATTACTCTTTTTATTTCATGTTATTATATTTATGTAATGTTATTCAATATGTTTTATCCCATACTATTTACATCATTATATACCCTTTAAAAGTTAAAGTTTATATCTCTTCACTCTTTGTTACTTTTGGTTATCATAGATTTACACTTGTTTTCCTTCTTAACTACCAAGTAAAGTGTGTGTGTGCACACACACACACACACACACAAAATTGATGTATGTTTTGATATGTATTTAATAATTTAGCAAAGGGAAGGAGGGATATCCCACAAAGAAAATACATCTCTAAGGTCTAAATGTACTAGGTCTTGGTATGTTGGTCTTAACTTAGTTTATGTGCTCTATTCCATGTTAGGGGTATATTTTAATGATTTGAAATAGAAAAATTAAATATTACTAAGGTATTCAATAGAGGTTATGCTTACAGAATTTATCTCCTTTCATAAAATAAATTCCTTCATCATATTATCATGTCCAAGGATGAAATAATGCAATAATAATGATAAAATTTTGATACAAGTATAAATTAATCAATATAAACTACTCAATTTAGATTGTTATATTCGTAGATTAACTTGGTTATAAATAAAGAAAAAAATATTAAGGTTAAAGAGATTTCCTATTGTAAATATAAGTGAATCTAAAATTATCTGACTAAAATAATCCCATAATACCAATCTTTAGTTGAGCTAGAATTAGCCCAAATCCAACTAAAGATAGTGCTAGATTCTAGGAGGGAGAAAAACTATAAGAAAGAAGGGAGTCACTACCATAAAAAAGCATAAAGAAGGACCATATAGAATTAATAGTATTCCATTTATCATAATTTTCTTTTTTATTAACAATATCTTGAAATTCATACAATCATCAAAGATAAATAGCTATGTAATGACAAGCTAAAATAAAAAAGGGAAGAGATTATGCTAGGAAATTAAGAAACTGTTTGGTTCTATATGTCTCCTTTTCAAAATCCACAAAGAGCTAGCATTATTATGAAACAAGATCCAATATTAAATAGGCACATAGGCTTGCGGAGTTTGAGATGAATTTCAAATTCAAATTCACCCACTCATGGGGTAGTTACAACAATCATCAACATGGCATACCCACTTGTGGTCATTGGGGGTGAATCCCATTCATCATGAAAATATTAGGGACTATGTTAGAACACAATAAAAATGAATACCAATGGGGAATTAAGCTGATATTGCATTGGGATAGCTAGCTACCCACATCTTATGTGGTTAGAACCACTCCTCTTAATGGTTTTAATGGCTAGATGGTCTATCAAATTTAATCTAGTGTTTTAATGGTTGTTCATCTAGTATGTCATTTACTTTGACAATCTATTACCATGAAACTTATCCTCCTTATTCCTTCATTACATTATTAGATTACTTATGTTGGTCCTACCTTGACACTTGGCATCCCATTCGCATTGATGGGCTTTAGCTTTTCCATTCAATTTTTCCACATGGCCTCTTCTCTCTCTCTTGGTACTTTTGATGGTTTTTATGGGTAGATGGGCCATCAAATTTAGAATCATTCTTTGTTGGCTATATAGCCAACATGTCCTTAGATCTAATGAATTTCCTTCCACATGACTTATCCTCATTCCTCCATTACTTGGTCAAATATTTAAGTGCATGTTGACTATTGATTCCTTGATGAAGCAATATTTTACCATGCATCATAATATTACTTAATTTGGATCTAAAAAACTACAAGGCCTACACAAACCATATTGGAGCTACAATACAATGAGATCTAGCCACATAGGGCCATATCACTTACCCATTTACTTGAGGCTCTAACATCATTGAAAATCCTGCATAGACCACCATAGGGATATGGAATAGTGGGATTTCACAACATGGAATCATCCCACTCACCCACTTACTTAAATACTCTAGACTTTATATAAATATCTCTAGGATAAAAGAGTAGTGGGATGATGCCACATGGCATCATCTTATTGAACCACTATCCCAAAGGAATTGCATTGGTACAAACATCTTTGAGATAATTGAGTAGCAAGATGATGCCTCATGACATCATCCCACTGGCTTGCTATCTAAGAGCATCATTAATGCCATAATCCCACTAAGAAACCTTGAATAAAATTGGATAACTCTCAAAAGACTTTTGAACAAGCTCAAGATTGCTCAAAGACTAACACATGGCATCAGGTAAGATTTATAGGATTGGCTAAGTCCCACTGAGAGAAAAAGTGACATGTGGATCTAAGCAAATTTAAAGAATCTACTAAGTCTTGAAACATTTTTTCAAATGGGTTGGAGCTTCCAAGAGTTAAACACATGGAACTGAGCAAGATTTACAAAATTAGATAAGTATTATGAAGTAGCAAAAATGTGACACGTGGCTAGAAGCAACTTTTTTGAAATCAACTAAATGCTGAAAGTCTTTTGAATATGTGGAAAGGTGTTACATGGCTATGGAAAATGTTTTTGAAATTGACTAAATCCCTAAAGACTTCTTAGATAGATTTAGACTATTGGAAGCTACAAAAAGTCGGCACATTGAATAAGAAAAGAGTTAGGGGTTAAATTAAGTACATGTGGATAAACAAAAGAATCCCAGTTAGCAATCCAAATTTAAAAAACAATGGATAAGGAATTCAAATAAAAATGGATAAGATAAAATCCAAAAAATGACTAAGTATAAATAGAAGAAATACATAGACTTAGACATTTTGCTCAATTTAAAAGTCAATTTAATCTATTTATATGAAATTGACTAAGCTAAAAAGTAAATATTATAAACACTTAGCCATTTTGACTTAAAATAAAGTAAAAATGAACTGAATTTATGAAAAAATAAGTTATAAAAACTCTAAAATAATTAGATAATTTTCACAAATCCAAGGTGAAATAGTCTGAAGGGAATTTGTAAAATGTGTTTCAAAACACAAGCAAACAAGTAGACTAAGAATTAGTAGACTTATGGACATCCATTTATTAAAATTAATGTACGCCAAGATGTGAATTTCCATGCCAGGTGTTTTTATAGTGTATAATTAATTTTACAAGTTTGGCTAAAATAATGAAGCACATCCACATTTTACATCTTTGCATCTAGTAGAGAAGGCATATCAAAAGGATCATTTAAATAAATAACCATAATGAAACCTTAAAAGGTATAAGACCAAACTCCAAGGTAAAAATAAGGTCCCTATTTTTAGTCTAAAAATGGGGCATGTTATGAAAGAAACAATAAATGATGAGTCCTATTGGGAAATACTCTTAAGTATTTTAAGAATTTAGAATCTATGATTTCACAAGAATAAAAATCATTAGCTTCAAGCTATCACTTAGAACAAACCAAAATTCAAAGGCACTAAAGTCTATAAGAATGAGTGACATACTAATCTATAATGCTACCAAAACCATCTATGTGTGTGATTGATTGATTTATTCATTTTCTTTGCATTCACACACAAGAATTCAAATTTTCATAAGGTTAGAACTGTTGAAGGAAAATTTTACAATTTAGCTTGGGGAAAAAGTGGCTTGGGAATTATTATGCTATTAGCCAAGCATTGATATCCCCAATAAAGATACCTTTGGTCCTTTCCAAAGGCCTTACTCCACTACCGACTAGGTTGGAAAGCCTATGGTGGAGGCTACCAAGATCTTCATTTTGAGGATAATTTTATATTTTAATTTTTAGTTTAATTATTTTCAAAGGAAATTTTACAATTCATACATAGAGGGTTAGGGACTAAGCCATGGGTTGAAGGAAATAGACAAGTTCATGATGTCTTAATATAAACTATAATTTAAGAAATGCTGCATTTTTATTTTGATATTATTTAAGTGTTTTAGATGGCTTCAAACAAAAAAATAGTTGTTCTAAATTCACAAGTTCTGCTATGAATCGACCTTAATAAGTTAATAAATAAACCAAGAGACTACAATAGTTTACACCAATTATTAAATTAAAATTAAAATTAGGTTCTTTGAGTTCCATCCATGTTACTCTTTCAATAAAATTCCATTTATTTTTCTTTTTTGATTAACAAAGGGACCACAAGGAAAAAATAGTTAGGACAAACCCAACAACAAAAATAGAAAACAAACAAAAGAAAAAATAACAAACAAGGGGAAATAAATAAAAACAAAAAGTAAAAGAAAATTTATTTATAGGGGATTACAATCCATTCAAGCCTATAAGTAAGATACCTTAAAAAATGCATTCTTAGGTGGGATTTTATAAATTTAGTGGGGATCAATCCATAATGCATAAAATTTTGTATGTTGTCCATTTTGTTCATGAGCCCTATCACATAGGACAACCAGATCAGAGAAATGAAAGGCTTTCACTTTGGCCCTTTTTCCAAACTAGTGTTTGAATACCTCTTGATGTCTACTAAAGTGTAGTAAGGTTGCATCTTGTTTCTCTTCTAAATGTATGAGGGTAAAGAGGTAGGATTCTATTGGATCCTTATTTCCCAAGTATTATTTAATGAATAACAAGGTAGGGATCTTCAGATTGGTAGGAAAAATAATATCAAAGCCATATATTAGATGGTAGGGAGAGGTCCCTAAAGAAGACTTGATCCTAGTTCAATCTGACCATAAAGAAAATTTAAGCACATTATGCAAATCCCTTGGGTTTATTCTTAAAATATTATTAATAATATTTAATAAATTCTTATTTATTGATTCAACCAACTTATTACCTTGTAGATAATGATTTAAAGAAAAATTAAGAGTTATTGATGATCATAACCCCATTTAAAGAATTATAGGGAGGAAAAAGTAGGGCCAAAATCACATACTAGTGTGGTGGGCATAACAATCCTTGTAGTAATGTATTCCTCCAAGAATTAAATGACTTTATGTGGTGTAATTTTACAATGGTTAGGCTTCAGTCTAGTGGGTGAAATGATCCATAATTGTAAGGATGAACTTATGTCCAATAGAATAAATGGCATCAATGGCTCCCTTGAGGTCCAATCCCCAATTAGAAAAGGGATTAGACTTAATTATTGGTAACAGTGGCATAACTTGGGTGCATTCATGGGATGCAATGACTTGGTAGGTATGGAAATTCCTTGTATATAGATGAGCATCCTTGAAAATATGTGGCCAATAATAGCATTACCATAGTATTTGTTGAGTATTATTTCTTCCAAAACCATGCCCAATTACATATTTCATATGGAATTATCTGAGTATTGTAGCTACTTGCTCTTTACCTAGGTATCTCAAATATATGCCTTCATGGTTCCTCATATAGAGAGTGCCAACTTTGATCATGAAATGACTAATTATTAGGAATGGGTATCTATGTTTCATGGAGTTTAGGTGTTTTACACAAATTATTTAGTATATATTCAACTATATTTGTGTACCAATCATAATATAAGATGTCATGCACTGAGTACTGTTGACAAATGATTTGGAGATCCACAATAATGATGGATTTATAGAGTCCTTTCCCTAAGAAAATATTCATTAACTGTAGTTCTAGGTCTAATTACTAGACCATGGTAATCCATTTACCATGCATTTTTCCTAATTTATTCTACATTAGCATGGCCTTCATGACTAGATCAGGTACCACAATGAGCACCTTGTTGCATAGAATGTAATGCCATAACTTTTTAATAGCCTTGAATAAAGTGAATACTTGTTTATCAAGTATGGAATATCTAAGTTCAACATTTCTAAGTGGGATTTTCATAAAATACATTAACCTTTAATCTCCCAACTCCTTCTATGTAAACACAATAGCCATATAATATTTTGAAGAAAATGAGTTAAGGTATAAGGGTTATGTGTAATATAGGTTGATGAGTACGGGTATGTTTGTAATGGTGGCCTTGATTTTTTTGAAGGCCACATTCATTTCAATAGTAAAACTAATCTTGGCATCCTTATTAAAAATGATATTAAGTGGTTTGATTATCTTAACAAAACTTGAGATAAATTTTCTTACAAAGTTGATCTTGCCAAACAAACTCTTAAGTTCTTACTAACTGATGGGCTATGGGATTTTCAAGATAACCTCTACTCTATCAAGATCTATATATATATATTCCCCTCTTAGAGATAACATGGCCCAATATTTTACCTTCAATTAACCCAAATATACACTTCTTGGGATTTAATGAAATCCCATGGTCTCTACATCTTTAAAACTCTTTCTTTAGGTCCTTTATATCATCTAATCTCCTTTTGGAGAAGACTATAAGATCATCCATATATATAGCTATGTGCTTTCCCATTAAGTCTTTGAATGTAATATACATATCCCTTTAAAATGTGGTTCTTACATTAATAAATACAAAAGGCATTCTTTTTTATGTGTAGGTGCCCCAATTGATAGTGAAATTTATCTCTATTTTATCTTCATAATCAACCACCACTTGATTTTATCCTGAATACCCATCAAAGAAGGACATCATTTGGGAACTGTTTATAATTTTCATCACTCCATAAAATGAATACAAGGGGTAGTTATATTTTTTTGAAATTTTGTTGAGGTTAAAAAAATAAACACATAATTTGATCCCCCCATTTTTTCCCTTACCAGTATTGGGTTTGCTACCTTGGTAGAATGTATCACTAGGAAGATGATCCTTACTACTAGTAGTTTTAATACTTATTTAAAAATTAAGGGATATAGAAAAGGATTCATAAGACTTTATCTTTCACTAAATGGTTTGACTCCAGGATTGAGGAGAGTAATGTGTGTTAAAATGGAAGTGTTGAAGACATTGATAAATCCATAACTCCATGCAATCATGTCCCTAAATTATTTGAGAGTTTGTGTAAAATCTCATTTCACTTCTAGGGTACAAGTGGTGCCTAAAAGTAAATTATTCACTTCATTTAAACCACCTAGGTTGTACTGTTAATGTAACATACCTTTTATAGGGTGGACTCCTTCTCATTCTCCTAATAGCCCATATCAAATAATCATTCAAGTGAGATCATTCCTTTGGGTATGCTATTTATTTTCACATTCATCATTTAATCTTAATCTAATTTAAAGTCTTCTTGACCATCCTCATCAATGATTTGATCAATGAATAATTTAAAATTTGTGATTAATTATAGTATGTGTTGGTCATCCTTAAATACTTAGAAATTATTGATGTTATCCAAGACTGAAGGGGTAGAGACTAGCTCTATTGAGAACCTTTTCATTATTGAATGAACAATGGGTTCTACGGTACTTTTAACAATAACCAACACATCTACTATGTAATTATTATATTTAGGCAATGTTTGAATGCCAAAGTCATAAAAGCCTTCAGTTAGGTTCCAAACTCTATTATGATATCTAAATAAACATTTATCATTGCAATAATATTGTATTTTCACCTATCTGACTATAAATTTAGAGTCACATAATACTTTGATATTATTTACTTTATTACTAAGGGTGAATAGAATACCATGGATGAATGCTTCATATTTGATCACATGATCAGTGCAAGTGAATTACAAATGATAGGACACTAGATAAGACTTCCCTTTTTAATTAATCAATTCCACCCTAGCACTAAATCTACTTTTAGACTTTAAACCATCAAATTTCAATGTCCACAAGTTTTATGTTATTGTTAACATTAGTGTCTTCAGTATTAGTAGTGTTGATGCCACATTTACCTCCTGATGAATAGTCATCTTCAAAGTTTCATCTTGGGTTAAGATTTGGATTTTATTCACTTGTGAAGAACATAAATGTTCTTCACTTATATTTAATTTCTCATGCCTTAGTTTATCAAATGGGAAGACAATATTTGGGAAGGATACTAACTCAAGCACTTCATAAAAGTCTTCTTCATCCATCATATCCAACTCTTCCACCTTTGCAGTCCACTACACATTGATCATGTTGATAGATATGTAATTTTTCATTCATTATTATTTATTTAGTAAATATGCTCCCATTTTAGATTAATCATAGAGGATCTCATTTATTTTATTGGACTCAATGATCATGTGAACCACCTTGGGTTCTCTTTCTATCCTGATTTGGTTGGGAAATCCGTGCCAAGGTAACCACATGTGGTTAAAATTAGTTTGAACATATCTACTCAAATTTCTTGACCAGTCTCAACTCAATAACATGACATAAGAATCTAGGATATCCACCACTTTGATATAGATGAATTGTTCAATCCTTGGATCAAAATCCAATTGCATGTGGACATTGTTCAACTCCCCAAATATGACATGATATGTTATTACATGTAATTGTGACATATTATGTTTAATTTTTAATATTATATTTGTGACATAATATAAATTTAGTTTTGTATGGGAACTAAGTGGGAATGTATATTTGGGATATCCTTACAAGATTTCGATGAAGGTTAGTTTAGCTCAATGAAACTAGAATGGACTAATGTGCATGATATACATGGAGTCATTAAGTTATATAGGTTTGATACCAAGAGACCAATTGGATGACTTCATTAATGTGAAGGTTAATTGGATAGGTTATCATAATAATTTTCATAGATAGGAACATCATTTCAATCACCTACCAATTGAATTTCAACATGTCAAAGTAGATAAAACTTTAGAGTATGCCATGTGATTATTTATAAAGTGTATGTGTATTGCACATTATGCATTCATATTTTGTGTGTGTTTTTAATATTTATAAATTATGGTTTATATATATATATATATATATATATATATATATATATATATATATATATATATATATATATATATATATATATATATATATATATTAGTGTTTGTATGGGTTAGAGGACTTTAGTAATGTGGTTAAATCACAATATGAATTGACAAAGGTAATAAATATAAGTAAAGGTAGCTAACTTGGATAGATATACTCATGTTGTGGTTGCCAATGACACATTTTATTCATTTTTTGATCAAGTAATATTGATATGAACTTATTAAATATAATGTAAAAGAGCATCATAAAACATTGGATATATTTTCCATGGCTAGGTGATGGGGTATTTTAAAGGCATAAAGGCTTAGTTTATCCCTATAAATAGTGTCGAATTGAAGTATTAGGATGAGAAAATTTTAATGTTGAAAATGTATACAAGGCATATTCATGATCTTTTTATGTGGCATGACTAGATTACGCCTCCACTAATAAACTTTTGACCAAATTATTTTCCAAGAGCTTAAAAGAGTATGTTTTAAGGTGGTTTTATGATTTACCAAACCAATTAGTAAATGCCTTCAAACCCATTATAGATCAATTTTGGCACACTTACCTATAAAAATTACTAAAAATATTTCATATGCCAAAATTTCAAAGAACAAACAAATAAGCAATGAATATATTAACAAGTATGTCTTGAGGTACAAGACAATGTTGGCTAAAATGACCAATCATATGGTAGATAAAGGGCTTCAAGACATTTTCAAGAAAATATTACTTGCTCCTTTACACGATTCCATTGTATTTATATATTTGAAATATTTTTATGACCTATGCTATATTTTTCATGATCATGAAATGAAATTTATCTCATTGAACAAACATGAGTATGCAAAAAATACATTGACTACATCTACATCTCATACCAAGTTTACTATCAAACCAAGTTATAAGTTCAAACTTCTTGAGCCTAAAAAATAAATTAACACCATGGTTTATGTGGTATCAAAACCACCTAATTGGATTATGTTATCTAATGCACCATGAAGATAATTTTCATGCTTACTTGAATCTCCTGCTTCATTACTCTTGTAGCTTGTAGAGTGTCATATTATATCTCTCCCTCATCTTATAGAGGTTGATATAAGAATACCTCTTTATAAAGGGTATGATACAAATGCTTATTTTGACTATCATCAATTCCTTATACATTATAATAACATATGTTTTACCTTGAATCATAAGATCCAAAACCTCATCGATGACCAAAAAAGTATATTTGATCATCCTCTAAAGGAATTATTAGCCAAAATGGATACCAGAGGCCATTAAATTTTAAAATTTTCTATTTAGGATTATTTAAATTTATTTATAGCCTAATGAGAGGTATTTTCTTGGTCTAAGTTTGTCTTGCCCTTGGTGATTTATGGTGTTATTCTTATTAGAGGTCAAGGCCTTCTAAGATGGTTTAACCTAGAAAGTGAGTCAAGACACTTAAATATATCATAAATATCTTAAGTGTGATCATTCATTGAGTGTTTTGAGAAAGTAAGGTAAGATTGGAGAGATATTAAGGTTACTTGTTATTTTTGATCATTTACTTCTTACAACCTTGTAATGTTTCTTTTGAAGAACATCAAGTGTGAGGGGTAGTAACATGAAAAAGAGGTCACTTGAGACCATGTGTCATTCATTAAATATAAGTTCATACTATATATAATCAATTAAAACTCTAACATGTGTCAAAATATCTTCTTCTAATGTATATCAAAGTTTTAACTCTCTTTTGTTCTTTGATTCAACTCCAATTATAGCTGAATGTGAAGTGTTGGCAAGAAAAGCTAGGTTAAAGGATTTTTGTACATTAAATTTTACTTTATCATGTCAAGGAGGACTCCATGAATATATAACATAGTGATAAAATAGGTAATTAATTCAAATGATCAAAATACATTACATGAAGAAGGCATTTTGATGAGTTTTTACATGTTTCTATGCATAATTAGAGCAACTTTGACCAAGAGAATAAGGGAACCAAGTGGGATATCATATCCAAGGAATATTAAAAATTAATAGAGATATAAAAAATTATTTTATATGGTTTATATTTTTGATAAATATAAAAACCCTCTCATCTCCTTCATTGTTTACTTGTAGGCTCAAGAAAGCCAAACAGTTTGAGGATGGTTCATGAAGGAGAGAGTAAGTTGGAACCAAAGATATTAATAAAATGAGGGGAAAATAACTTAAGTATAATTTGTGTAATTTATTCAAATATTTAAGGCCTCTCATTTATGAATAATCATTAAGAGTGTTTGCAACTCTTTAAACCCTTTTAAAACCCCATAGGCATGATTTTCACTATTTGAGTGCATTTGAGAATTATTTGGTGTAAATGGAAATTTGGGTGAGTTTTTAAATAGAATAAATCTTCCAAAATCATATTCAATTAAGAAACTAATTAATTCATAATAGTAATATGAATTTTCCAGACTAAAGGTGTTGAGAAGGTGAAGGTTCTGCCAAGTATGATACTTTTGAAAGGGTTTTGGGATTGAAATGAAAGCCAAAGTACATGGTGCAAATTGGTGCCAATATATCACTCATCCTCCATGATAATTTATACCCATAACCATCCCAAAAATTTATCTATATGAATAATACAAGTAGGTCTTGGGTCAAGATGATAATGTGAGAGGTTGTTAGACTCATAAAGAGGGTAAAACACATAGTATGCATCTTTACCAACCTCTTTCATTCTATTATATTTCCTTAAAATTTTTCAATAACATTCCAAATGTATTTATAACATGGTTTAAAACACACATACATTAAATTCAATAAATATAGTCCAATGAGTAGACATGTTGCATGTTTGGGAAATAGTATATATGAATAAGGCTTGGAAGCACTAAAGAAATTGTGGAGGACACTTATAAAGAATAAAAAAAAGTGATAACACTTAATAAATATTTAAAATGATATAATAAAAATGTTTTAACTCATTTAAATATAACATGTCAAGCATGTAGGGAATAATGAGAGTCCTTGACAATAAAACTTGTGTGTTTTCTTATTTTGGAGGTCTTCAAGTAGGTAATCTATATTTCATCTTACCCAAAGATAAAGAAAGGTTACATAGACAATTAATTAAACTAAATAATATACTTAGATTTATTTTTAATGGAAAATCCTAGTTTCATGATAGGATGGTAAATAGGCTTAAACTCAAAATAGACACCTACAACCCATACACAAAATATGGGTAGAAGGAGGCATGTTATTGCATTAATGTGAGGTATAAAGTTTGTAATTTAACTCATTGTAATTATAAAATTATATTACCAACTCCATATATCTTTTCAAGATATTAACAAGGTTGAAATGGTAGAAAAGAGGGTCTAAACATGCATAACAAGGTGGAATGTGCACCTACATGCTTGATTAGAGACTTGATGGGTCAACATCAATATGGAGGATTGAGATTTGAGAAATAAATAATTAAATTGGTTTATTATTATTTTATATGATCTATCACACCTTAAAATAACCTTTGACTTATTGGTAATCCTATCACTAACCCTCTCCAAAGTAGGTCTATAGTGATATAAAGCTAGAAACATGCATCTATAGTAAGGTACAACTTTGTACAAAATATGAAGAAGGAAAAATTTGGGTTTTATAATGAAGTTTTAAGGTTTTTAGAGATCAATTTTAATATTAGTCATACCTTCATATTTATTTTATACCTTGGAAAGATAAGGAATCCATTAAAAGAAACCTTTAGGGTCAAAATTAAAGGAATAGATCTCAAATCCTCATTATGGGTCAAAACATGTTTTAAACCTTTTGAAGAGAAAAATTTCTTGTAAAATAGTTGGGATATGTCATGGGAGGTTTTTTATACATCATATATATCCATTATAAATTTTTAAAAAAAAGAACATTTGTATGACTCCTTTTTCTCAAAACCTTACCTAGACCTTCTTAACAAGCCTAAATTGTCAAGAAGAGTCAACTTCAACATGTGATAAGTACAATGATAAGATGAATGGGTCAAATTTAAATTATGAGATGTTCTTAAGGTTTTTATACACCAAATTAGTGGCATTATTTCACAAATTATGACCTCTAACTTTAAGAATAATTATTAAGAATGTTGACACCCAAAATTACTAGTTTTGCCCTTCAAGGAGCTTAATGGAGAATAATCATGGTTTAATTGGATATAATTCACATGAAATGTCTCTAAATCACCTGGATGAACTTTTTTTTTCTCATGATCAGCTGTTTGAGCTATTTTTTTCCACATATGGCGTGTAAGAGGTAAGGAAATGGCTTAAGAACTGCTTTTCCAAGCCTATTTGTAGAGGTTTGAGTAGGTTTGAGTTTCATAATTGGTGGAAGAAGATTTATAATATTGGTAAGAAGTATTATTTCCTTAAAAAATGCATTTGATATTATTCTATGGTGTTATAATAGGCTATCAAGTGAGAAACTAGACCTAATGAAGATTGTGCCTTCTTGCTTGCATATAGGACTAAGTTGTATTCCTCTTCAAGGTGATTTGAGACATGAAAATTTTCAAAGAATACTTATAATCATATCATATCATCCATATAAGTCTCTTAAATTTGTGAAAATGTCACCTCAAATGACTAAATTTAGTCTTGAGGTGTCTAATACACAGGCAGGTTATTGGTTGCATGATGTTGAAAACTCTCAAAGAAAGACCAGTCTTACATTAATCTCGATAAGCTTGTCTCATTTTTTGTCACTATAAACAATATATTTTTAGGTAATAATGAGTGGTGAATAACTAGAAAACCCATATTTTACCTCTAAGAAACCTAATAAGGAATACTAGGATCTTATTTTACACCATGTCTCTCATAAAAAACATTGTGACAAGTTGAGTATGCTATTAAAGGCTCTTGAAACACTTGAGACACCTATGAAACTTATATTTGAATATTACCAATGTATAATAGGTATAAATAATATATAATGACAACTCAAGGATAATTATATGTATAATATCCTTGTAACTCCTCAAGCAACATAAGGGAGGTCAGAGTAAGAAAACTCCTATAACACCTTGAATATCATCATCAAACTCAAGCAACACATGTTTAAGGGAATGAGTATATTAATATATCATCTTTTACTTATCATTTTAATATATTTGTGATGAATAACACTTGTCATTATAACTCTCTCAACGTCCCTTTTCTCTCTCCTCTCTCATTTTTCCTATATGTGTTGCCTTATTTGCTATTGTAAGGATCCTTCCACCTAAGCATGGTGGATCCCTACTCCTTTTGTAGATATCGAACCAATAGATAAATTATTTTCACCTTCTATTATTATTTTATTTTAGTGTGTATCAAATGGTATTTGATATTATCAAGTGTCGATTCAATTCTCCTTGGTATGTTGTATTATCTCTTCACCTTCATACAATTTAAAGTCTCTCTTTTAGGTTATATGGTATGTTCAAATTAGTTTTTTAGAGGTAAAGGAGTGATATAAATTTATTAGTGCCTTATTATAGACCTCTTGATAATCCCTCTCACCATAAGCATCATCTACAACCTCTATATTGAAATATTGATGCAAGACGATAAGATTAGGAGCAGTATGGTTTCAAATCAGTCCTATAGTTCATTGTGCACCTATAAATTAGTGGTATTAGTCATGAAATTTGGTGAATCACCTCAAATTTACTTTTTTTCAATTACATCTTCTTTTTTCCTTACAAGCAATAGGCTTAGAAGTAGTTTTAGGTGATACATCAATGGAGTTGACCCTAATCTAGATTCACCTCAAAAATTAGGCCAACCATATCCTAGAGGTGTCTCCATGTGTCATATAAATGAAGAAGGCTTGAATAACATCCTGAAGGGTGAAATTTAGAGTGATAAAAGTTTTGGCATGTCTGATGGGACCAAGGATTTCATCTATTGAGGGATTTTCCATATTTTCCTTTAATACATTAGCCTTTGGAGGCATGACCTCAAGCATCAATGGTAACTCCAAGTGAGCCAATATAGGCTTAAGTAACCCAAGTTATTATAGGAACAATTAGTATTTATTCTCAAACTTCATTTGTTTAAAATGAATTTTTTGTACTTTCATATCCTTATTATCAAACTAAAAATGCTCATGGATTCACCCCAAGTAGCCCTCAACCTGCATCATATCAACTTTCTCATGACTTTTACCCCCCATATACTCCAAATTAGGAACTTTAGTAGCATACTTATCCCTATAACCATCCTTGTCAAAATGGTTTCCCTTAGTCAACAAAATCACATTCCTACTCAATCCTTGTCAAGATTTAAACAAACCCTTTTAGACATTGAAATGTAAATGAGGGAGATGGGTAGAGAAAATAAGCTTGATCTAATTATCCCTATCCCTTCCATTCAAAGTGAAATAATTTAGTGAAATAAATAATTATTATAGTTGGTTAAGTGTGGGTGGGTAACTATTGATAGAAATAATCAATAAGTAATACCAATCAATGACATGCTAGAGATCAGAGGTTTAATTTAGTATATGGAGAATAGGTTAGTTCTTGAATAGAGGTATCAAATTTAGTATCATAATTGTTATGTGATTTATACTACCCTAATTCAACCTCATTTTCCTCCAAATATACTTCAAGTTTTAACATACCATTAAAGGAAGCTCCTTGAACTCTCCTCTATCCCTAGATTCAAGACTACAAGTTGGAAACAAGAAGTAGGGTCATGGGAGAGGCATAATTAAGAAACCTAGATAATGAAGTTAAACTTGATGAAGATCCTATATCTATACAATCCACATCCATCCCTCCTCAATAATATCGAACCCTTATACCATGGATTTTAATTCAAGAATGCATCCAAAAAGAGGTAGAAGTGCTTGTTGAAACATTGGAAAATACTGAGGATCAAACCACATCATATTTTGACATATTAATTACCAAATGGAAAATAGAGAATAAATAAGTCTTAGCACAAAATTATCTTCCCCTTCCACAAGATATCCCAAATAAGTCCAAGATCCCAAGTTGTAAAGACACCCTCTCAAGCTTAAAGCACACTAATGAGCTCTCTTTCCCTCCCACCATATCCATTGTGGAAGAAGAGTCTGATGTATGGAAGATAGGTTTAAAAAATAAGATACAAGAGAGTCTCAAGAAGGCTATGAAGATAATGATTCAATTGTGTATGATGAAGAGATCCTAATTGGCAGTCCCCTTTATTAAGAAGAAAGCAAATTAGTCTTAAGAGATGAGGAAAATTATGTTCTTGATGAAGGAATACAAGGTAACATGGTAGCATTCTCTCTTCAAAGTGACAATCTAGAAGAGTATACAAGAGGTGGTCTTGATAAAATGATAGCAGACATTCAAAGAGATGATATTCCTGCTAGTGATCAAAAGATGAACCTTAAAGAAGAAGATTATGATCAATTATGGTAGAAGTTGAATCATAATTTCACGAAAGAAGTTGAGGTGCTTGGAAAATATGTGGCTCCTCTAGAACATGAGGATGAACCCAAAAATGAAGTTATATAAGTTGGTAGACCACAATAAGAGGACATACTCTATGATAAAAGTTTAAATTAGGTCATTTTTTTGTAAGGGTAAAATTGAATGTTTCTCAAGAAGTTTCAAATGACCAAGAGGAGTTTGATGAACCATATGAATACCTAATTGATCTAAAAAAAAATGAAAGAAAATTTTAATACTTGTTTTAAGTCCAAGAATCAGGTTTCACTCTTCTACAAGGGGAATATGATATGAAAAAGATTGAGGAAGGAAACATTGTCAAGCAAACCAACAAACAAGGAGAAGGTAGTCCCTCAAGTCAACTTTGACCATGATTTTTTTAAATATGTCAGCCTCAAATAAAAAATATCAAAGAATATACCCAAACTAATGTTTTCCAAACTTTCCAAAAATGTAAATAAATTGGAAATTTTCTATAAATTGTGAGCTATGGAGCAAATTGATTAAAAACCCTAAAATGCAAATAAATTTTGAAAAATGGATCCAAATGAGCTGAAATTTTAATGTAAGATTACTTCAATGATTTTTAAACTTCATTAAAAAATTACAAACAAATTCATAACCATTTTCAAGATATAGCTAAATTTCAAGATCTAGGGTTTTTGACCTGATTATGGCCCAAATCAACACTCTGATACCACTTGGAATGATATTAATTCACTAAATAAGAAAAAATATAGTAATATATCATAATTACATTGAAATATATCATAAAATATAAACAATAGATAAGCCACTTTGACAGGGCAACCTCCCAAATGCTTGTAATAAGAAATGGATACTTTGATGTATTCATGAACAACTAACCCTCCCTCCTATATATAGTCTACCAACGCTATGGATAACCCATAGGCCAACCTAATAAGCATATGAAAGAAAAGATAAATGTAAAATAATATTAAAAAGGGTTATTCAAGACCCAAGTTGACTACACATATCCCTAAACATACCAACAGTTAAGGGCATAACATAACCATCCACTAGACCCAATTTACATACTTAGATTATTTACACATATCAGAGTGGGGGAAAGCAGTCCTTATTTATTCACATATTCAATTTACATAATCAGATTCAGTACACATATCAAAGTGGGGTCAAGGAAGCCTTGTTTCTCAATATATTTTATTTACATACTTAAATTCATTACAAATATCATAGTGGGGGGTAAATAGGGTTTTGTTCCTCACAATTCTGTTAGGGTGTGGAGCTAAAAGCTTCAACCTTTGCAAACTAGGAACTGAAGGTTGCTGAGTTCTACAGGAACCGGCGTCGGCAGCATGACCGACGTCGGCAGGATCCAGTGCAGAAGGAAACCGGCGACGGCAGGAAGTCGGCCGACGTCGGCAGAACTAGACCAGCAGGGACCGACGTCGATCGCCTGTGTGTTCCCGAAGTGTTCGTTTCACGGACAGTTAGTTAAGTGAACTATGAGTTTGCATGTCAAGACCAGCCAGAGTCTTGGGTTGCGAGGATAATTGTCTAAATTAAGAGTCTTAGTTATTGTTTGAGTTAGGGATCTATTTATAGACCCATTGGCATGTATTGTTTAAGGCATGAGATAGAAAGGAAGAGTTCCTTCTAGTTGTAAGATCTATGAGTTGCAGGTTGTTGCAAGCTCATTGGTGATCTACATGTAAGCTTGGTCTTTGAATTGCACGTTGCAGGTTCATGAGAGATCAGCTTGAAGTGCTATAGAGTGCTTGATGTACCGGTAGGGTTATTACTGACTGGTTGGTGAGGTGAACACCAATTCTGTGTGTGAGTTGGTTGTTGGGACCGTTTTTGTGTAGGAGAGTGTGTGTGAGAAGAATTACTGTACACTTGAGGTGTGGCGAATCTCTGTAAGGTGAAAGAGTGTGGCGGCTCTTTGATGTATTCTTTTCTGTTAGTGTTAATACAGATAGTGTATTGTCTCTCATATTCTGTGCTATTGGTGAATTCTAGTTACTTGTGTTTCTGGTTATTTTCGCATATTCAATTGCTTATATATTTGGTAATCATACTGTGCTCTATCTGAGGAGCAAGATCCTAACCAGTGGAGTCAGAGCATGTTTGTTGTTCTCTGATTTCCTGACAAATTCATTTCACTATTTGAATTCATTACATAGGATACCAACATTATGGATTTAATTTTCATAAATTTCACTCCAGCACCTATCCACTTCTCTAGCCAAGAAGTGAGATAGGTCCAAAACACATCTACACATGTAAGCACATGTATGTGTTCCTCTTTTTATTTTACTCTAGTACTTTCATTTCATTGCACTACTAGAATAAAATGGGGTGAAATGTATACACCCTAATTTTGTCAATCAACCACAAGTAATATGTGTTTTTTTGTTCTTTCACATGAAGTTATTAGTGATGAATATAGTCATTGTTCGTATGGTGATTTTAGGTCTTTTAAACTTTCTTGTCTTATTTTCTCTATGTTTTACACCTACAGTGGTCCTTAGTCACCTCATCCTAGTCATAGAGGTCCCTTGCATATCCCACATGTTATTAACTCTATTTTTAGGCCACAAGAAAATAACATCATTATCGAGACAGTAGTGCGATGTGGTTCTAGTGTCTAATTATAGCTATAGTGTATAATAGTCATTTTCTCTTATGTTTTAGGTCATGACCCTACCTTGAGCCTTCTCTTATGTTTTTATCCCACATTTATGGATTTTTAGACAATAAATAAGGTCTTACATTCAAGTTAAAGTTCCTCCTATATAAATATCCTCACAAGGCATTTTACATTTATCACTTACTATTGTTGGAAATATTGTCACTGATGTCAAAGGTTTAGTATTATTGGTGATAAAGGCCCCATTGCGTTTAATGTTGTTTATCTTGGCTAATATGAGTTAATATTTATTTAATATTAATGAATATATTTTTGGTTGCATATGAGACAAAATAAGGTTCCATGGAGAAGTCGAAGAGTCACAGGATAAAGACAAAAGAAGGATGGGACGCATTTTCCCATGAAGAGTCATCTTGGGGAATACCAAGAGTCACCAAGTGAAGACAAAAGAGTAAAGGGCGAATTTCTCATGAAGGGACACTTTGAGGAATATGAAAAGTCACCAAAGATAAAGACAAAAGTGGGAAAGACATTTCTGGTCATGAAGGGTCACCACATGACTTTTCAAATGCTTGGATATGAAGGGTCATCCAAGATTGACACCATTTTCCATGAGGATTGAAAGGTCACAAAGGGGGAAGGTCAAAGGTCATTTAGAAAGCTATAAATAAAGGCTTGAGTAGCCATTTTTAAGATGAGTGTGAGAGGTTGATTTTGATATTGTAATATCTAGCTTAGAAGAGCAATTGTGAGAGATGAATATGATTTGTATTTGTTATATCTAGATTAGAAGAGCAAAGGTGAGAGAGAGGAAGGAGATGTTGTATTGATCTATCATTTGTTGAGATAGCAACATTGAGAGATAGGTGTGTGGTATACATAAAGGGGTTGGTGCTCCTGTGGGTTGGTGCTCATGAATTATTGTTGGGTTGTTGCTCGGCAAAGGGGTTGGTGCTCTTATGGGTTGGTGCTCATGAATTGTTGCTGGGTTTGTACTTGTCAAAAGGGTTGGTGCTCCTGTGGGTTGGTGCTCACGTATAGGTGCTAGGTTGGTGCTTGGCAAAGGGGTTTGAAGCTCCTGTGGGTTGGTGCTCATGAATTGTAGCTGAGGTTTGTACTTGGCAAGGGGTATGGTGCTCCTGTGGGGTTGTTCTCATGAATATATTTGAGATTGATTCTCTATGGTTTTTCCCACATTGGGTTTCCACGTTATATCTGTTACCTCTCTCTATCTTGTGTGATGTTTATTGTTTGAGTTTTATTGCATATCTTGAATGTTTGATTAAGTGGAATTTGATAAAGGGAAAATTGTTAAGATATATAATATACTGATTCACCCCCCCCCCTCTCAGTATATTTTGTGCTTAACAACTATTTTGACATATAATTATATAGAATTAGTTAATTGTACAACTCAATACTCTACATACTACTCAACTATTACATTTAGACATTGTATTCTTGATCTACCTAAATTAAAGTCATTATAGCATATCGTGCATGTTGATTATGCATGTTCCCTAAGGGGGAACTATATGCAATTTGAGACACCTAGTATTGAGGTTAATGCAGTCATTAGCTAGGATAATAAGGGTTCTGATCTGCATGATCATAATATCCCACAACCTATTTTTTTCCTTTTCTTTTGCATTTGATTTGGTTCTTATTTCATGTGTGTAGGTATTCATTAGGTTTTTAAAATATATTCAATGAAAATAGTGACACAAGTGAGCTTCTGGAAGACACAAAACCACTTACAAGTCCCCTAAAACTTCTTGTAGCTTCCCTAAAAGTTTTAGATAGATCCTCCAAGAGGGACACTAGCACCACATGGTGTTATTGTCCACATAAGGGTGCTATTTTTTGAAGCTTTATTTCATCTATAATCATCATATGAAAGGTGTTTGACTATTTATCAAGCCTAATTTAACCTCCTGAATCATAGAGATACGTATTTTTCTCTAGATAAGTACTCTTTCTTTACATATTTTTTATTTTGGGAAAGGCTTGTCATCAAATAAATTATTTCCTATCTTCATTCCAAGTTATTAATATACTCATCCCTTTAACAAAATAGGATTTACATATACTAAGTCTTAAATAGATAAAACATAATGAGCCATAATGTGACTAATAGTGATGATAATCATAGAAAGGATACATGAAAGGGAGTGAGAGATGATAATATGGTTGTGGTCCTAGTCATACCCCAATCAAAGGAGGAAAGCATAAAATTTAAATGATGAATTAACTAATCAATGATAATGGATGATTGATGGATGAAAAGATGGATGTTATGATTTGTTGGGCCCAATTGATAAGTACATGTGAATGAATGGAAAGATTGGGAGGATGATTGTAAAGATGGTGATTGATCAATAGATTGATTAATTAATGATTGATATTATAGCTCAAGTATTTAACTAATGCAATAATTTAGGATGATGAGGGACAAGTGAGGTGTGATGATGAATGGTAGGGAAAGAGGAGATAATGGCTGAGCTGACTTCAAGCACACCATGTGACTGAGAATTGTTTGCATAATTTGAAAAGACCTCAACCCAATATAGTTCAAACTAGATGATATATGATAAGATATACTAGAGGATAAGGATGATGATGAATGTTAGACATGTTAGTTGTTAGAAAGAGGATGTGACTTAGATGTTAGATATGAAGATAAAATTATTAGGATAAATGATTGGATATGGGATGTTATATGTTATGAAATGTGGTTGGGTTAGATGATTGGACTTACATGATCAAACTGATGATGGGATAAAGATGATTAAATGATTATGTAGGTGATATAGGATAGGATAAATGATGAGTGATGAGATGTTATATGTTGATGACTACAAAGATGATAGATGAACAACTAAAGGATTTAGATGGGATGATAAATGACCTTGAATAATGATCAAATATTAGATGAGTGGACTGGGATGATTGACTTGATGATGGGATTAAGATTATTAGACATTTAGACATGTGATATAGGATAGGAGAAATGTTGAGTGCAATCCATTATCAAGCCATCATTTTTATAATAATTCTTATCATAGTCTAAGAAATTCAATGTAAATATAGAACTAGGAAGTATGCCCTATGGTATAATTATGACCAAGAGGACATCATGCCAAAGTGCATGATTATAAAGGGGAAAAATGGTTAAATCTACATAGGGCACCCAAAAGAATTATTATATTTTTTTTGGATCCATTATAGAATTCTCATCCATTTCACCCTTGATGAAAAGACATGATGCAATACTAATTAAAATATTGATAAAAGAAGACAAATAAAGAAAAGTAAACAAACATATGCATTTATATACATGATAAAATACATGCAAATAAGTCAAACAACAAAGAGCAGATAAGTAACACATACGTATCTACATAGAAATGTGTTACAATTAGTGTCTTATTTGTTGTCTTAATGAGAGTTGATGGGATGATTGGTCAAGGGATGAATTGGGCTAAGTTTGTCATGATCATGTGAATTTGGATGACATGGATGGGATTGATAAGGGATGGATTTTTCCCCCAAGTGTTTAGGTACAATGCGAACAATATATTATTTTGCAAAGATTCCAAAAACTAGTTTTCATCATGGTACTTACCCAAGGTGACAAAAAACTATTTTTTACCATTGGATGAATGATGTTTTATTTATTTATTTATTTATTTTTGCTTTTGGAATCTCAATTTAATTCATATGGATGCAAGATGCAGGATTCTTGACACTTTATTGATCTTTAGCCAACACCTATTTTATAGATATATGATATTGGGATCATGTTTTCAATGTTGGATGTATTGATGTCTGTGTGATCATTGTTGACTCTTATAGTATATCTATTCAAACATCTAGACCAAGTTTCTTCATCACCCCTATAAGATATAATGTTTCCTAAGGTTTATAAGGTGTGGAATGGATGAATTTAGGGTTTTAATTTTATGGTTATGTATATTACTTGAATGGATGTTAGGATCACGATAGGGAGGTGTGATGGGTGATTCAAAAGTGGTACTAGTAGTTTCACATGCCATTGGATATGTTGGACATTCCATGCTTGATTGGTGGCATATGACAAAATACTATAAGAGATCCAATACTTTTGGACTATGTGATTCATATTTGATCCAATTATTTGAAGGACTATCATCCATATTGATAGTGATTTTGACATTTTTATGATTTGCTAATTGGATTTTATTTTGACTACCCCAGTGCCTAAAACTAGGCTTCACCAGAGAAGTTTGATAGATAATTATTTTGACTTTTATGGTCCCCTAATGCCTCAAAGATTTTTTCACTAGGGAAAGATAATTTTTTATTAGGTTGATGATTTGACTTTTCTTGATTTTGACTTGTTGGATCAAAGGTGATTTGATCATCATGTATGACTTTTTGAATATGGTCTTGGACCTTTATATTTGTGGTACATATTATGTTGCTCGAATAAGGGTCCAATGATGTATGTTCTTATTCATCCCTATGAAAGGAGGTGATTAAATGATTGTGATAGGAAGAAAGGGGTCTATGATGGATGAATGTGGGGGAGTTAGTAGGATTAGGTCAATGAGTGGTGATGGGTTAGAATGGTCCTCATAGGGTTTACTAAGAGACCCAATTTTGATATCAAATAAAATCTCCTCAAGATCAACAAAAGGATCACTAAGACTATCTATAAGATATGCATCCAATGCATGATTAGATCTAGTCTGAAAGTCTTTAACTGATAAGGCATGTAATAACTTTTTTATGACTTCATCATTCTTATTGGGATCAAAATATATACCTTGTGATTGGTTAACATATAAATTGGAGGTATATTTTAAAAGGTAAGCATGGTTATGATCTAAAACATTAATCAAGGATGATGATTCTGAAAAAATATTTGATTCATATACTACTGTTGAACATGATTCTGATGTATATAATATTTGTGTTGACTCCAATGCCGAATTTTGATGTAAAGGATGCAATGCTACTAGTAGAAGATTCTTTGTTTGTAAACAACCTCTCTAAATGGCATCTTTGATGTGATTATGGGGAGACAATATATTTTACAAAGATAGGCCCATGGAAGAAGGACTCATGAGAGATGGGAGGATTAAGTTCATGGAAAATAGACTCATCTTTGATGGAGGATTTTTCAAATATGGGGGGACCATGAAATATGGACTTGGTGTCTTAACCTTGGCTTGGAAAGGGAAGGGCTTGATTGTGATCTTGGAATACCTCTTCTTGTTCACCCTTAGGTGTAGATTCATCTGATTCATCCTTGATTTTTATGCCACCATGTGTTTAATGAGGTCTTGGACATAGTTTTCAAAGGTGTGACATCAATCAATGTTATGCCCCCAAGTTCAGTGATATATATAATAGTGGTTAGTTTAATACCAAGAGGGATTAGGCTTGGTGGGATCAAGATGTCTTATGGGTGGATAAACCATCATGTTAGTGGTAAAAAGTTGGTGTAATAAGGATTATAAGGAATTAAGAAGATGAGTGTAGGGCCTTTCTTCACTTCTTAACTTGGGTGATTTAGCATTAGAGTTTAGATTATATGGTTGTTATCATAATTGGGTGCGCAAATTAGTATTAGATGAGGTGGCTAGGATTGGATTCCCTTTGCTAATAAAATAATGGGTAGATGATTAGCTATGATTTATGGATTGATGATTTGAATGGGATTAGGTAGTATGAAAAGTAGGAGTTGACTAATGGGAATGGGTATAGATTGGAGGTAATGTTGGTTGGATGAGGTCAAAGTATGTAGGACATGGAATGCTCATCTCAAAGAGGTGAGAAAGGATTATATCCCTATTGGCCATGAAGTATTTCTCAATCAAGGTATCAACAAAATATTTTTTGGATGCCATGGATCAATATGGGATAAAGTATGAATGATGTGGTTTTTTGACCCCAATTGATAGGTGCAGGGGATTGAATGGAAATATTTTGGGATGAAGATGTGATGTGTGGAAAATATTTGGACAAAGGCTTGATTTAGTCTAATCTCAATTTTTAATAGATGTTCAACATGATGTGATGTTTGACAGGGTAATACAAGATCAAGTAGACTAAATTAAGACTTGAACTAGACTTTAATGATTTTGACTAGATTCAACTGGGTGAGCTATGACAAGATTTAATATTGGATAGGGGATAAACTAGCCCAAGAGATGTGATTTTGACTTGGAATGATTGGATTAAGACTAACTCAAGGCCAAGATGATTTGAATCAACTTAGGATGACTTGATTGATAAGATAAGAGGATTAATAAGATTGGATTATGTGTATGATTTAAACTTGATTAGACACACACAAGCTTGGAATCAGGACCATGATGTGGAAATAGTTATTTTCCAACATAGATGAAGACTAGTGTGTGACTATTGACTTGAAATGATGATTAGTATTGATATGGGGATGACAAGGTAAAGATGGGTTACACTATGATTAGGACTAGGTTATATAGGCAAGGAATATGGTGATGGACAAGGTGATTAGGATAGACAAGGTCAAGATGAGTTGTGTGATTAAGATGAGGTGAGCAAAAAGTTTGTACTAGGACCCTAAGGATGATATGGACAAGGTTAAGACCAAGGTATGACTATGGTATGATAAGGTCAAAAGGTGACTATAATGAAATGAGATGGGGATATGATAAGGTCTAGGAGAAGATATGATAATGATTAACCTAGGTACTATGTTTGACTAGGGAAAAAGGTTGTGTGTCTAGCTTTAGGGATGCAAAAAATACAATTCTCCATAACACACAACAAAATAATCAAGCCACAAACCTAGAATTAGTCACTGACTCAGGAGTGTAACCTAATGACTACACCATCTAACAGCTTTATGGATGAGGTTGTAGGCTAGTGACCCATTATATAATCTCTCAAACCCTCTCAACCCCGTTTACACATAATGTTCCCTATGGGAGATAATACTAACTTTGATAACAAGTCACTTTTTATGACCAAAGGTCTTATTCTAGGTTATACACGATCACTAGGGGCATCCTTGATATACACTAGGTATATGGGGATCAACTTTGTATAGGAATATGTCTGATGCTGGGGTTAGAGAATTAAATCATTACCTTCATGATATCCTGTATGGGGTATCCTTCTTGGCCTAACAATAGTTATCCCTCTTATTTATACTTTGTGAGAACACAAAGTGTAGATTTATTCATGGTGGTGAAATCCACAATCATAATTTCCCTAGGATTATCATACGAGTGTTTGGGTGTCATTTTCATGTCACGTTGCCTCTTAAAAAATAAAAATGAGAGGGTTTTTTAGTTTTCTTTTATCCTTCAAGACTCATCAAAAGGACATGAGAAGGAAAGCATACACCACTGTAGCCCTCAGGTGATACTCAAATAAGTAAAAATATTTATTAAGTGATTAATTACATGTGATATATATAAAATATATATAAGATGGTTTTAAAAATGTCAAAATATTTGGTAAGTAGCCTACAAAGCAATTGATTAGTAGTTTAAATTTTGAAATCTTAAGGGCCAACTTATGAGACAAGATGTTAGATAAAAATATGACCTACAAGACAAGATTGTTAGTATTCTTAAGCAAGACAAAATTACCACTAAATTCACCCCTATAATAATCTAAACAAAATATTAGTTCAATAAGCCTAAATAAAAACACTAAAAAAATCATGAGTTTTACACTGTAAATCTTTGAATGAGGAGCCAAGGCACAAGGGTCTAAGGGCAGTAGGACCTAGTAGGGTCAAGGGGCAGTTCCCCTTATGGGCTCAAGGGGCATCACCCATTAGAGGGTAAAGGGGCAACTCCCATTATAAGGTCTAGGGGTAGTAGGTCGAGGGGCAAAGCTGCTAATGCCAAAAGCAATTTGGTACTTGTGAAACCCATGAAATGACTCAAAATTCATTAAAATGATCTAAAAAGGGCACTATAAAAAGATAAATTTTGAGGCAAACAAATGGCAATTATAACTATCCAAACAAAAGATTAGTTCAATAATACTCAATAAAAACACTATAAAATCATGGATTTTACATTATAACTCTTTGAATGAGGAGCTAGGACATAAGGGTCTAGGGGTGGCAACCCCAAATAGGGTCAAGGGGTAGCACCCATTTTAGGGTCTAAGGCCATCAAGTCAAGAGGCAGAGCCCTTGATGCCAAAATCAATTTGGCACTTGTGTAAACCTCAGAATGACTCAAAATTCATCAAAAATAATTTAAAAATGGCACTCAGAAAAGACAAATTTTGAGGTAGACAAAGGGTAGTTTTATATGCAAAACCAATATTGCAGTAATCAAAATCATAGATACAAAGTCAATGTTAGTTAAAATCACATACAGAGAGTCAAACTCACTTATGACAAGTCAAAATCATATATGACAATAAGTGATTATTTAGACCATGATAGTAACCATGCAATTAGGTGGATCAAAATCACTGATAAGAGAGAAGAGATGTTGCAAGATAGTTAAATAGACTACTGGTGACTGAGGCAAAATCATGACTATCAATTCAAAATTACAATTGTAAATCAAGAATGTAACTACCTAAAAGCAATTTTGAAAACTATATAAAAATTGAGATATTTACAAATTAGAAACTAAAAGTACTTAAGAAGTATTTCATTGTGATCTTATTAGACTAATGTATTTACAATAGTTTTAAGGATAGAAAAAAGAATAAATTAAGACTGTTTAAAAATTGTAATTGGGGAGTTGTAGTTTTGCTTAATATTAAATTTTAAGTCAACTCTGTAAAAAAATAGAAGTTAGAAATAGGTACTAAATATTCATAGATAGTAAGTGATATTTACAAATATAAAATAAGTAGACCGTGACAGTTAATCTCATAGATAAAATTAGTAAAAAACTTCATCACTTAATCAATCATCCCATCAATTCTCATCAAGACAATAGATAATACACTAATCAAAATGCATCTCTATGTATATAATTGTATTTGTTACTTGTCTGTTCTTTGTTGTTTGACTTGTTTGCATGCCTTTTATCATGTATACATATATGCATATACTTTTTTTCTTGTATCTATTTGTCTTATCTTATTAATCTTTTATTTAGTCTTGCATCATGTTTTTTCATCAAGAGTGCAATGAAAAAGGATGCTATGATCGATCCAAAAAAGCTATAATAATGCCTTTGGGTGCCTTATGTAGATTTCATCATTTTCACCTTTAATAATCTTTCAATTTGGCATAACATCATCTCAGTCATACTTATACCATGGGGCATACTACCTAATGCTATATTTATATCAGATTGCTTAGACTATGATGAGATCTGTTACAAAAATGATGGCTTGACAATGGACTGCACTCATCATTTATCGTATCCTCTCTCACATCTCTAAACATATAATCATATTAATCCCATCAGCAAGTTGATCATCCCAATCCACTCATCTAATATCCAATCATTCCTCTAAGCCATTTATCATCCTATCTATATCATCGAGTTTTTCATATATCATCTCTCTAGTCATCAACATCTAACATCTTATCACTCATCATTTATCCTATCCTTTATCACTTACGTAATCATCTAATCATTGTTATCACATCATCAATTTGATCATCCAGGTCTAATCATCTAATCCAACCATATGTCATAACATCTAACATCTCATAACTAATCATTTATCCTAATCCTTTTATCTTCATGTCTAACATCCAAGTCGTATCCTCTATCTAACAATTAACATGTCAAAATCTTAATAGTCTTAATCAAGACAAAATTTCCACTAAATTCACCCCTATAAGAATTTGAACAAAATATTACTATTCAATAAGCCTCAATAAAACCACTACAAAAGAAAACAAGTTTTACGTATAACTCTTAGAATGAGGGGCTAGGATGTAGAGGAATGGGCTGGCATCCCCTAGCAAGGTCAAGGGGAAGCACCCCTGGTAGGGTCTGGGGCCAGTGGTTTGAGGGGTGGAGCCCCTAATGACAAAATCAATTTGGGACTTGCAAAACCCTTGGAATGACTCAAAATTCACTAAATATCATATAAGAAGGGAACTCAAAAAAGACAAATTTTGAGGTAAATAAAGGGCAACTCTAAATGTAAAAATGCTACTACAGTAATCAAAATCATAGATACATAATCATTATTAGTCAAAATTGCATCAAAAATTCAAACTCACTTATGATAAGTCAAACTCACTTATGACAAGTCAAACTCATAGATGGCAATAAGTGATTATGTAGACTATAATAGAAACTATGTGGTTAGCTGGATAAAAATCACAAATTGATTATCAAAATCATAGATAATAGGTCAAAGTCACTGATAGCATAGAAGCAATATTGTAATATAATTGAATAGACTATTCGCAGTTGAGGAAAAACCATGGATGTCAATTCAAAATCATAACTATAAATCAAGATCATAACTTTCTAAAAGCTATTTTGAAAACTATATAAAGACTAATATATTTATAGATTTTATAGAAACTAAAAGTACTTAAGAGGTATTTGATTATGATCTTATCATTTTAAGGTATTCACAACAATTCTAAGGACTTAAAAAACATTAAATTAAGACTATTTAAAAATTACAACTTGTGAGTTATGATTTTGCTTAATATTGAATTTTTAAGTCAACCCTACAAAAAATTAGATGTTTGAAATAGGTATCAAATATTCATAGACATTAAGTGATATTTAGAGATATAAAATAAGCAAACTATAGATTAAAAACCTTATAGATTTACAACTAGTCAAAATCCCAACTGGATATATCAAAATCGTAACTAAATATGTCAAAATCATAGATAGAAATAAAAATCATGATTGGTATGTTCAAAACCATAGATAAGAATCAATATTGTAGATTACAAGAAGCAATTTTGACTAACAAGATAAAAATGACTAAGTTACCTTGATGGCTAGCGGTTAGGTATATATGAACTTGTAAAATCACTCTTTTACTCTCTACACATATATGGGTGAAATTCAAATAATAACAGTACGCTAATTATTTTAAAAAATTAAAATAAGATATTTAATTATAGTAGAAAATGAAATGGAGTTTTGAATCTTGTCATTTTTTTATTAAAATCCTAATTTACAAAGATTAGGTGTACATAATCCTTCTTCAGCTTAGTGTCAAGGACTGAGGGATATCCATTCCACCAAATTCACTCGAGCACGATCTCAGCCTCATCCTTTTTTTGGTATCTCTTGGGATTTTTACCTTGGTAGATGAGTAGGCAACATCTTTTACACTATCATCCTCACCATTAGACTACAACCCACTTAATAATGAATACAATTTGAAGTAAGAGCCCAAATAAAAATAAATATAAGTATAATTCTATATAAAAATTTAATGACTTCATAAATACATTATCTTATATCAATAGATAAAATTAATCTTAATATATTATTTATAATTCAAATTATATATATATATATATATATATATATATATATATATATATATATATATATATATATATATATAATTTGAATTATTAAAATTTAAATGTAATAAATGAATAATCCAACATAACATATTTGAATGTGATGAATGAAATATATTCATAACTTTTAAAATTTCAAATAAACTTATGAAATTCAAATTTCAAAAGAAAAGATTTAAATGTAACATGTAAAAAATAAACCATATAAGCACTAGTATATACCACACAAAGATATAATCATAAAAAGCATTATGTTATCAACAAGGGCACATAACACCAAGTCTCTATGGGAGTGGAGCGATAAGTAGTTTTGAGGATAGTCAGTAACATGTTTAACTATCAAGCTAGTACATAATTATGCTAGTAAAATGAAATTTATACATAATCACTATAATTTTTCAGTTATTCTATGCCATCAAAATGTAATATATACACAATCACTAGAATTGTTATTCATTTGTTCCATGTGCTCATATTTTATTGTTCTATTTTTAGTGGTTCTATTCCATCGATTGAGCTATTGTAACCAATTTTGCCTCATTTATGGAATAGAAATAAATCAGAAGAAAATAAAAAAACTAAAATTCTATATCTAATCTATAGACTCTCCCACAAGAGGTTAAACAAAGAGTATCTGAATGTTCTACTAACTCTTGTTGGGTTGCTAAAAACTATATTGGCTTTCACTTCAAAGTATTGTCTACCCACTTGGCTTTACAAAAAATATTCATAAGGTAAGTTGCACTTATATGATTAGGACTCAGTCATGGTTCATCTATCACAACATGTTACACAGGCTCTCATGTGATGGGATTTCAAATATGATACCTTCCATATACCTGTGCAAGTAGTCTTGCAACTTGCAAAGACACCCACAAAAAAATTATTAGCCTCTGAGTGTCCTTATTTACAATTTTGTATAGTAAAATATAATATCTACCAAATTATAAGTTGAAAAGAATAAAAATAGATAAATTAATAAAGGATAAAAATATAGATTGATAAACTAGACTTCAATGCTAACTAAAGGTTGTGTGCCTTCCAAAACTTCATGCGAATTTAAGATAAGTGACTTTTCCTATGGAATTATTGTGAATCAACACAAAATTTAGATGAATTACACATTATAATGATTACTAAAATATTAGATAAACTTCCTACCTTACCTTCTCAAACAATAGGGTAAGATTGTCCTTTGCAATCACAATAAACTCCAAAAATAGTGATACATAGCTAGCAGTTCATTTCCTACATAGGTTGCTAAAACAACAAGCTACACACATATAATAAGTTGGAAACCATTGGACTTTATTAGGTGGAAATGAATACCATATGATAGAATTATAATCAAATATGGAGACAAAATCATTTTCTAAAGTAGTAGCAGGAAAAAATCAAATAAAGTTTTAATGACTTTAAACTATATGTCACAACCATAGATCACAAACCAAGCTCATGATATAATTTCACATTTGTATTGATAAACTTATGAAAATAGAGCATTCCCTAATTTTTGTACCAAGCAGTACCTTCAAATAATCCTCTATGCTTTCCATATTTACTACAACTACATTTGGCATTGACAAGCTTGAATGATAAACCATTGAGTTCCTTCCTTGGAAACTTCTACTGATTGTTTTCAAGGCAAGGGAAATTGGTTGTGGGTTAGTAAATCATAGAATCTTATTACAAGATTGAAAATGAGGGGTTTCAACCAAAGGGAAATTTGGTTTATAAATACAAGACTATAACAATAAAGCAGATTGAGACATGTATATATTATACTGATAACAATATGATTTTATAGATTGGACAAAACTAATACTGATTGTACTGCCCAATCACAAGATTGACACTACTCAAAAATGAAAACCCACATAATTTTTTTCTCAACACATTAATACCCACTTATGTTTTTACTCGACACATGAACACCCATGTAATTGAACATCTTAAGTTTACCCCCAAAAAGGGGTTATGTTTTAATGGGTTATGCAAAATTTAAAGGTTATATTTTAACAATGCATAGATCTACAATTTTTGGATAAATTAAAAACTGGTCAATTTTGTTGTTGAAATAAATAAATAAATTATTTCAAATCAAGTAGGTCAATGGGACAAGTTGAAATAGCTAATCATGAGTGCAAAAGCAATCCCAAAAAAATAATGCAACACCTAAAAAAAATTAGTATTTCTTAAGTGGTTGAAACTCTAAAAGAATGAGGATTGCACTCCCTAGTTTATCATCAATCATTGATGATTTTATATTTGTATAAAAACTTTTTATAAGCTTGATGCATTCAAAATAATCATGGTTTATAGAATTATAGGTATGTTCAAAAGGATTATAAGTTCCATTCTTTGTTGAAGAAGTAATTTTGGTGAAACATGGAACTATAGGGATTTAGGTCTACAAAAGGTAGTAGAATCTTATTGATCTCATTGGTGGATACTTATGCCTTTGTCATTATAAGTATATAAAAATATATGTGACTAATGTGGTTCCAATTATCAGAGCAATGTCTTGAGTTTAACAAGTGACCATCTTGATGTTTAATTGTATCCATGTTAACGACTAATCTCATGTAACTTGTATGAACATAATTATGAGAAATCAACTATGGATGGCATATATTGAATGGGAAGAAAACCACAAGAGACTATTCCTTTTTGAGTGCATACAGAACTAGATTATGTTAAAGTAGGGATATACTATTTGATCATTTCATCAAAAGATTAAAAGCTTATTCAAGAATATGTAGTCCAGTTAAAAAAGATACTACTTGAGATACTAATTTGTAGTCCCGAACTATATATTTATAACTGATTGTGAAATTATTTATTGCCAATGCAATCTGCTACCTTAAAATAGTTTTAAGTTCTTATAGAAAACTAAATGCATTGCTTGTAGACATTATTTAATGATTCATTCTAATATTCTTCACCATCTCGAGATATAATCCTTAAATACACTAACATGTGGTGAAATTAAATGATCCATGGCCCAATTGAGAGATTTTTGCATGGGGAACTCAGCCGTAAAACCCATAAACCCCAATGCATACACTATCTAGGCCCATCATCTGTAGAGCATTGAAGCTCCCCACGAAGGCCCTTAATCTCTTCTAAAAATAACCTTTTCTTCTTTAGGGTATTTTATAGTGAGGCCTGAGATACAATCACAAAAAAAAAATTCAAAGATTGCAAGCTTCCAAATCCATAGTCCTTATATAAAAACAACCTTGGGAGTTTTTTTAGATTGAAAATGTTGCTATTAATTAATCAAAGAAATAATTCAAATACAAGTTACCAAAATCACGCAAGGGAAAGGGTTAAGTAGATTACAAAATAGCTGCCATAAGGGGTTGACTGAAACAGTAAGTGAAACCAAAATAACAAATTGCTAAACCAAAACCAAAACTAAAACAACGATAGTCTATCTCTTTTGCAACACTATGAGCTTGTCTTTAATCTTCTCAATCACAATGAGTAGCTCAGGGTTCCCAGTGTTGAATCGATCCAACTGCAAAAAAAGAGAGGAGATAATTTGAGTTTGCTAAATAACTAAACTCAAACATATAAGAAAAAAATGAAAACCCTCCAGCCCATAAATGCACCAAAATGCATCTAGAATCCATTTGAACCTATCATGTACATAATGCCAAGCATAATTGTAGCTAACTGCCATAATATAAAAAAACTATTTCATTGAAACGGGGGTAATAGGTTAATTCCACACAGCTAAATAGATGTTTTGCATAGAAAATACTTAATGTGATACATTAAGAAGGCTCGCAAATAATCATTAAAAATGTGTTTCAATGTAGGCATCAAACAAAGAAGTATGCCAACCTTACAAAGTAAATGATATATCATGCCTTCGATGCCTTGACAATGTGACATCTAAAATTTTTCCTTTATACATAAATCTCATGTGGCTCATAATGGCTTCTCTCCATGCACACAACCTCTCTCTCTACATATGAAGCTAAAAATAGAAAAATCTTGCATGTTAAGAATCAACGCATTCTACACAGCTTGTTGTTGATAGTCCTATCTTTGGACCAAGTGGCATTTTATTTTGATTAAAAAAGAGTATTGAAAATTTTAAAAATTAGACAAATCCAAGAAATGATAGACATTTTTGCTACCTCCAAATAAACCATATAAATGATCTAGGACAATTTTTGCTAATGGGGTGATATTTTTGATCACAGACAATATTGAGATGAATAAAAACTTTAGAAAAAATCCTAACTTGAGACAACAATAAACCCTATATAAAATCATAGGGTGATTTAAAACATAAGCTGCACATACTGCAAAAATACTAACATAAAAGGTTTTATTCATAACAATAAAAATACATTGATGCTTTAAAATTCTTACTAGTTGTCCATCAAATTTCACTTGTGAGCTAGTCACAATGTAGTGCCCTTCCCTAGACCTTAGCATTTTTGCAATGCAGGTGTGATAAAAAAAAATAGCATTCCTATTTAAAAGAATTCATGTCTCTAGAAAAGGCATAATAAAGCGGTTCTTACTATTAGATATTTGAGGCAATGTTATATATTGGTGCCCAAAAATGCCCTTTATCAACAATTATTGTTAGAGCCTAAAAACATGCCTCTCCATAGATTTAAAATCCACCAAATGGAATTAGGTATTTTAAACATGTATTTGTAGAAAAACTCACCAATGGTGAAGAAACAATAAATAAATACATGTCCATAAATCTAAAATATTAAATAAGCTCATAGGGCAAGGCATAGGGAACAAAGTCGAAAGAGGAGTCAGAGACCTATAAGTAGAAACCCTGATTCGTCCATAGATCATCACCTGTAAGTGCTGAAATAATATTTATGACCTACAATAAAATTGACTTGTAATTGCCACCTATTCTCACATCTGTGTTCATGTACTGCAACAGCTTCAGCAGAACGATTGGCATCAGGGTTGACATTTCAAAAAAAGAAAATAATTACAAGATATTTAAGTAATAAAATTACATACATTTCAATAGCAACAACTTCAACCATAACATTCCCTAGATGAAAAAGGACAGGGTGTTGTTGAAATAAAAAATCATTATGAAGGACATTACCGAGGCAAAGAAATTCCTTTAATTGTAGAATACCAAAAATTGATAGAATTCTTCATATTGTTGAACCTATAGATCTGATTGGGCAAGATGTTCAAATAGAAACAAAGTCAGAATCATAATATTAGAGTTACAAAGCAAGATGTAATAGAAGTGGATGTTGCTCGTGAAAATCATAATTAGAATTATAATAATAGAGTGGCAAAGCATAATGTAATTAAAGAAAAGAAAAAGAATCATAATAATAAAGATGCAGAATAGAACAAGGAAATGAAAGATTTTCTAACTTCAAAATAGAATTATATGCACAATTCACAAACTTGAATCCTGCAAATGCATGTCACAGCTGTCAAGCATGGTGCACTAGCATTAAAGGCATCCCATTTTTGTTGCTGCCACTATCTCGACTGTACTGAAGTTGCCCATAGCATATCATTTTTTGGTCCAATCAAATTGTATTAAATACTATTATTTTATATCTCAATTAGATGCCTTGCATGTCACATTTGTTAATTACTCATATCTTTCTCAACACAAAAAAACACTGCATTGCCATTGGCCAGTGAAACAGTGATTAAATTGGAGGTTAAAGCTAAATGAATGCTAATAGTCCCTCCCTCTAGGACTAATAACTTTAACCATATAAACCTATGGTATAAGAACTGTAGATCAAGGAGAATATTATTTATGTCAACTCAAGATATAATTTGAATAATATCAAGAACAATGTGCTCCCAAGTCAACTCAAAGTACAAGAAATATAAGATCAAGAAAAATTTATTTCATGTGGGTTGAAGTTAAAATTAATTTAAGGATAAAAGTGTAAAGTGGTTTTATAAGTGTGTGTTGTGGTTTATTTATAAATATATTATATTAATATTATAATTAAAAAATATTTATTTGTAGTAAAGGAAAGTATTGAAAGGATTAGAATTTTAAAATGGAGATTTATGAGAATAATATTTTATTTTATCAAATTTGTCAATGTTCAAAATTTGAAATAAAGTGTAATACATTTGGAAACCAATACAGAGATGACCTATAAATTTAAACTATTTTGACAAAGTTTATTTGAGATTAAGTGTGAGTTGAGAAAAATATTCCCTATTAAATCATCAAACCTCTTTCTTAAAGTGTAAGTTTTAAGTTTGATTTTAAATCCTCACAGTAACCCGTATTTATTATTATTAATGTTGGGCAACTTCAAACAATGTGTATTCAAACTTAAAACACATCCTAATAGATTTTATTTAGGGAAATTATTAAGACTCTAATTATTTCCATAAATTTTATTAGAATATATGTTATATATCAAAAGAGATAAGAGATATTGACCTTCTCAATATCAAATTCCAAGACTTATCCTTCTACTTCAAATACATTATTCATGCTTTTAAAGGAAATGAGGTGTGCAAGATTATGTTACCACATTACATCACTCAATGTAGTCCCTCTGATAGAAATCCTTGGAATGGTCTTGGTCTTCTTTCTCTTATAATCATTCTTATTGCACTTAAAACTTTGAGATCCTTTATTTCTAATTGTATACAAAATTTTAGGGAGCTACTAAAATTTCAACATATTCAAGTCTGAACTCTCTTTCTTTGAATTTTCATTTCTTATGGTTGTCTCCAATTCTCTCATATTATGGTGTTCCTTTTGTAGTGATCCCTTTAATTAAAAGTATTAGATAGTTTGAAAGGGGAAATAAGATCATCAATAACTACTTTCCAAATAGTCCCAGTATTAACTCCCCTAGCCTATCCTATGTGATTAGTTCTAGCATAACAATAGTTGTTTTCAATTAATCACTAAGATACAAAAGACTAACGCAAATAAACATCACCATCAAATTGAAGGGACATTGAAAAGTCTAGAAGTGACATGATGACCATTCCACCAATTTTAACCATGGAATTGTTATAATTACTCTCTCCTCACCAAATTCAAGTTGATTATGTAAATATTTGATAGAATGTTAACTCGTCTATAGACCCTGGGGTTGAAGTTTTTAAAATTTACGAATGCTACCATTGAACCTAAAGATACTATTTTGCTTTAGTGTATTCTTCACCATTTTTTTCTTGTTGGAAATGGGGTTGTTCACTTAGAAGTTTCTAATCCTTTATACCTATATTAACAATGATAATGACATAAGTCTTTCGAGCATTTATTTTTATTTTTATTTTATAGAAATGTTTAGTTAAATTGGATTTGGAATCACATCATTTTTTAATTATTTTGTTCAAAATATATATATTTTTTTAAATGATGATATTAAGATTTGATAATGTTACTTACACAATACAATTAAATATGACATAATTTTTATTTTAATTTTTTTAAAATTATGAAAAAAAATAATAATACAATCTTCAATCATTTATTTCTCGATGGTAGTTTCTTTGTTACTAATAAAGTGTATGTGAGTGCTAAGCTTAGAAATTTTGTTTAAAGGTTGAACATTTTTAATCATTAGAGAAGTTCTCTATGTTTTATTATTCAGATTTCTTAAAATTATGACTATTGACTGTCTCTCTCGTCCTCAAATACATGACTAAATAATTTATGGTATATATCATTTAAAGAGAAGACGATAATATCCAAAATGTAATCCTTTGTCTAATCATAATACTCGTGGAGATGGAGATGGGTTTGGTTGTGTTCCCAAACATAGATAGGTGGATGACACGACAATACGGAAAATTCCTTTGATTATGCTTGGTTATTCCCAACTCAAAAAGATTTAGAAGAGGATTAAAATAAAGAAAAATAATAATATGTTAAAGTTAATCTCTAATAAAATAAATCCACCTCCTAATATTATTTGGGTGATTGAAGAAACAATGTAGATAATCTTCCGCCTTCATTATTTGTTGTTATCACACTAGGTACCTGATGTTCTTATGCTTTCCATGTTTGGCTAATAGAATATACTTTACTAGTATTTTTTCATTAAAAATGTATATATTAAATGTTTGTCTCCTTAATAAATTATATTTTATTGATATTTTTTTTATTAAATATATATATTAATATTTTTTAATTACAAAATATGTATTTAAAGGTTTATTTAACTTTTTTAGTAATTAAAAATTCTTAAATATTTTTATGGATCGTTATTCTTAACACACTTGATCCTTATAATTCATATAATATTTTTTGATAAACATTTTTTTAAGATAAGATAACAATAAATGAAGAAAACTAACTAGTAATTACTGGAAAAAGCTTTTAATCTTTAATAAAGAAAGAAAAAAAGAAAAAGAAAAAACAAAAGAGCAAAACTCCCACATTTCCTATGAAAACATTTATGTATCAACTTTTTCAAGCACAGATTAAAAATTATCACCTTTTCCAAGCATAGATTAAAAACATGTATTAAGATTAAAATTATTTCAACCAAAGATTAAATACATACATTAATATTAAATTTATCAATTGTATTACACTTTAGAATGATTCAAGTTGAATATAAAATCAAATAGATTATAGTCTAACATAAGAAAGATAATATAAAAAATATTGCCTAACCATCTATCAAAGTACAAATTTCAAGACATATCAAAAAAAAGATGAGACCAAAATCATATTTTAGAATAAATAATAATCTTATAAAAACAAAAATTTAATTAAAAAAAGTTAAATATAAAATTTTAAAAAATGTTTAGTAATAAAAATATTAAAATATAAAGAAACATTATCACATGTATAATTCACAATTATGAAAAAAAACTGAATCCTCATGTTCAAGCTATAAAAGCAAGGAAGAGCTATCTAACTGTACATGGTATTTGTTTAGAATGTTTTTCTAAGCCATTCCATGAATTTTTATTTGCACCTGTCATTTTCATTATAGAGATTTATATGATCTAACTATACATGTACCTTTACACAAGTAAATTGCCCAACATTGGAAAACATTTTATCTACATACATAGAATCCATAATATACATGTCCTCCAAAGTTTTATATACAGCTACATCCACCCAATACCCAGGAGGCCATATATATACACAACCATAGCATTCATACTTTACACTTTCCTAGATCTTCCCCCAAAACTTAAGAATTTACAGAGCATAAACCTTTAGTGGGTTTCTTTGGTATGACCTTAACTAGATAATATTTCATTAATTTTTTATTTTTCTATTTTCTTCTTCTCAAGTGTTACTTTGCATCCTTGCCATTCTCCATGTATCCTTTCCATTCTCTATGTATTTTATCATCCTTTTATCCATAGAACACTCCTTATGAGATATTGCACTATAACAGACCCTGCATCTACATGGCAACCCTTCAAAACGTAACACTCCACAGTACTCAACTCCACCATAGTACATGGAAATAGTAGATGGCAGGTTTTTACTGCAGTCCACCTCCACACACACCCTAGCTATTAATTTTCTCTTTTTCTTAGCAACTTTTGATATCTTCAAAACCTTGCCAACAATTGCATAGACCTTAATAAGATTACATTGAAACTAGTAATCATAAGGAAAGTACACAAGATTCACCCAAATGGAGGTCTGCATTGGGCCAGGATTGTTTGGATCAAAATCATGTGACCAACATTTGAGGCTCAACCTTGCTGAGCCCATGAACCAGGGGCCATTCTCCAAGACAAACTAACAATCAAGTTGGGATAAGAAATCAATTTTAAAAAACCCATTTTCCATATTCTCCAAGGTCCATATGATCCTAAGCATTGGACCTCAGTGCTTTTTGGCCAGTTGCAAAGGTCATGCATAGTTGGATTCATGCAAGAAAACTTCCCCACTAAACAATCACACCTAAACATACTAATATCATGAGCCCAATTACATTCATAGATAAAATCAGTGGTAAAGTCAGAGTCACAGAGGTCAAGTCCTATCTCATAGTTAATTTCTTTTTATTGCTTCTCAGCTACCTTCAATGAATAATCTACCATATCTCCATCATTCTCTTCTTCCTTGTCTTCTGGAGGAATTGTGGCATGGATGACAACATTTATGTAATTATATCTACAGTGAATCCATTCAAAACCAAGTTAAGCACATCGAGTGTTATGCAATGCTTTAAACCCTTTATAAGTGGTGAGGGCAGCATGGTTTCAACACGTCTTGTGTGTAGGTTTGTTGTCATAATTTTGTTGCAGATAAGTAACAAGTAGGGGGGGGGTGTTTCTTTGCTAGTTTGAGTAAAATTTTGGTTATTTGTGTGTGTTAATATTTAAGAAACATGATAGCATGGGGTTCCTTATAGTATGGAAAAAGAACGTGTGGTTTTACTATATGACTGACACAACACCCCATGCAATTTAGGTAGCACATGCAATTATCCATGGAAGGAGGCCGGGGACTAAATTTGATAGCTATATGATCCTATTTTTATTTTTTTTAATAAAATATTATCAATTTTGAATAGACTTTCAAAAATATTAATATATAGATGATCTTTAATGTTTCTTTTTTTTATTATATTTTACCATTTAAAGACTAATATTAAATAAATATATATTATCAAAAAATTATATATAATAAATGAGATCAACTATTGAATTTGATTTTTTTTAAATTATTTAATATATAAATAATAATAATATTATTGATCAAAATTTACAATTTATTTATCTAATTTATTTAAGAATTTTTTTAAAAAATTTAAAATTATTTAAATACATTTAAAAACTTAAAAATGATTTAAAAATTAATTAATTAATAAAAATTATCAAATCTAATATATAATTAACATAATTAAAATTTGATATAGTTTCGTACCTTTTTTTAATATTTTAGTTGTATTTTATAAAGTACTTTGAAAACTATCCATTGAGATGTGTTTTATTTGAAAAGCCATTAAGCAACAACATTCACCCCAAAGTAGAGTTGATAAGCATATATATTAGGAATTTTTTTTAGCTTTCTTTCTTTCACTGAACAAAAAATAATTTATTAAAATTGGTTGAAATGGTTCTTATTCATATCAAAATTTTATTATATAGATGGTTATGCATAGTCCATTATTTATGTTGTAAAAAATATGATTAAAAATATTAAGTAAAAATATCGATTAAATACAATAGTATAAAAGTGTTATTAAAATATTAAGATAGAAATATTGTAAGTAGATGAAAAGACTCATTCGAGATAGAAATGAAAGATTAGGAATGTGAAGTGTTAGAGCCTTTTTGAATCTCTATAAATACTATATAATTGTAAAGGAAAGACAATTTTGATTTAAGAGATAGTAATATAGACATTGAGTGATGGTTCCATTGAGTTTTTTTTGCATTGTTTTGTGCGCATTTATTTCTTGTTCTATTTGAATATGTGTATACAAATATAACAATGTATGGTCTAGGTTTCAAACTACATTCTAATGAATATCCACCAAGTATGAATGAAATGAATGAACTGACTTACCACAACCCCATCTAGATTTATTGAATCTATAACAAAATTTGTACAAAAGAAACATTAGCATGGTTTGATGGTAATTTCCAGGAACCTCTCTAACAATGTTGTGTTGAGTATGGATATTGAAACATGCTAAAATAATTACTTGTTCAAAGACATTTGGAATGATGGTTGGCTGAAAGAATTTATATGTTCGCAAAAGAAGAAGCTCAATGAATTGGAAGCACTACAAAAAAAATATAATTGAGCACATTCATGTCAAAATCTATGATATTTTTTAATGCAAATTTTTGGAACTATTAGTCGCCTTGTTGTCAAGAATTAAATATTATTTTTCAAGCCTATAGAAACAAATTTTTGTGTTTGGACTAAAGAAAAACTAGAAAACTATGAAATTTGGACACCAATTGGATGGGTGTGATAGATCATTGGCTGAAAACCATAATTGAAGGATATGTCATTGAGTTTTTCATACAAGTGTACATTGTGTTTGAGGTTATGCACAATTTATTTGTAGGAGGAATCATAGGAAAATTTATATAGTAATGGCCTATACTTCTGCATATGTTGGTTGCGGGGAAGGCCATGGTGTCAATCCAAACTAATATGGAGTAGTCTTCTAGGGCATTATGGGGATGCATAATGAAGGAGACAAATGATGAGGAAATGAGAGAAGGAACTTAAACATGAACCCAGAAGATGGAGGGTGGAGAAAATGAGAGAGAGAAAAACAATTATGGGGCTTGAGAGGGAGTTACAACTACAAAAGTGATGGAATACACAAAATGATCCTCATGTAACTTCAAGTAGGATTAGATTAGAGAATTCAAATACTATGGGAAGAAATAGACCTTTGAGAAAAACTGGAGACTGCAAAGAGGGGGAAATTAGAGTACCCAAAGGAATTGAAGGCACTGAAGAAATCAAAGGGAATGTATGAGATTGGGAAAGCAACACAGAGAAAGTAGAAGAAATATAATGAAGAGATCATGGAAAGGTTTTAGAGAAGTAATTTGAGAGAAGTTACAGGGTATTTTTTGGAAGAAGTTATAGGGGAAGATATTATTTGGATATGAGGAAGGACAATCTCTTGAAGAAGTTTTGTTGAATCAAAAGATAAAGATAGGTTTGATTTTAAGTGGGGGAGATACCTCAGATAAGGATTATTCATTCCAAGGGGATCCATCCCCTATACCTATGTTATTAACAAAAGGAAGTAGTGTAGAAGCTGAAAGACATACTGAGTGGTTTGATGATTTCATAGACAAATTCAAAAGGTTAAGTGTAGAAACACAAATGTATCTAGAAAAGAAGAGTACTACTACTTTAAAGACAATTTCAACCAATTTTAATACACATGTTAAGTTTAGTCTAAAGTAGTTAGTTATTTTAGGTGAAAATGCAAGAAACATGGCTTTTAATAAGGGATTTTTTGTAACTCTGACACTATATGATGGATCTATTGAACCCAAATAGTATTTGTTAACCTATGAAATGAAGTGGTAGGTAAAATGTATTACCATTGATGATGAGAAGAAGTGCAAGCTCATATGGGCCTTAACAAGAAGAGCTCTAGAATTGATGTAAAAGAGTAATCCAACAACAATATCCTTAAAAAAAATTAAAAAATCATATTGAATTGAGATTTCAAGATACATAAATTTTAAAGCCAAACTATTGAGGACCTGAAGGAGATTTGTTAGAAATCAAGAGAATTGGTTTGGGATTATGACTGAATGTTCTCAGATGTCATTAATCAAGTCAATTTAAAGCTTTGAAACATAGATAAATCCACTTGGTTTATGGAAGGGCTATGACCTAGAATTAGGTTTACTATTGTAAAAACTCAATTCATTAATAAAGTTGATACTAGAACTACTATGATGTGGGTTGAGCAGATAGATGATTATGAGAGATTCTGCACCCTTTTACAAAAATAGATGCCAAGATAGATATTATCTTGTGTAAGATGGATGAACTACATGAGAATAACAAACATGTTGTTTTGGTGTTGTTGTCATTCAATTTTTCACCCTTGGAGAAGTATTTCAATCTTTCTCTAAATTGAGTGAAACATTGGATTATCTCTAGGCCTGTGGGTTGCCTATAGCATAGGTAAACCTCTAGATTGAAGGGTTGTCTCCCTAGATTTGTCTTTGATAGCTTATCACCTATACTACTTGCTTGCTTGGATGAAAAGAGATAGAGATAACATGAAATGAACATAATCTAAAGAGGTGATGCACCAATTTTATCTCCATTATACTACCATGTAATTTCACTATGAAAAATGACTCACAAGAATAGCTTCAACATCCTAGATTTCTCTAACATAAGTGTTTCAAACATGAAGGCGAAATGCATTACACTTCTCAAGGTGAATGAACAAGAGGTTTGATTGTAGACACTAATACTATTCCTTACACTTAGATACAAACAAGGACACTAATGACACTTCATGTGACCTGTTAGAGAGCAAAATACTTGCACAAAACATGAAAGAGTGAAGTGAACATAAGGATAAATGTTTATCACTTGTCATTCAACTATGCACTACTTCACACACTTAGACAAGAAATTATGAACTCAAAATCAGAATAAAATAATTTATTCAAAGGAAAATATATTACTCAAACCATCATGGATTCACCATATATGGTGTGGATCTTACAAACTTAGCCAAAGTCGCTGCTTATATAGAGAAGTGTGAAGAGAGAGAAAGAGAGAGGTGTGGTATAAGAAGATGGACAAGTGTCCATGAGAGTTAAAACAATAATTCTAGTTATGATATAGTCCAAACATACCTCCAAGCCCATGTGTCTCACTCCTAAAGTAGCTCTAAACTTCCAAGTGGCGTAGGGGTTACAAACTTGCTTGACACCTTGACTAGCTCCTTGAATTGCCCTTCTTTGCATGAAAGGAGTGATAAATGGAATTTAAAATAATTAATTCACATTGAAATAATATTAAACCACTCACTTAACATATTAAATTCCTTAATAAACTTATTTGGCCTACCATTCCATCATTCAAGTGCATAGGTGTCTTAAAACTCTTCATTTCCCATGCCTAGATTGGTCCAAGTGGCCTAAAACTCAAGTGCATATTATTCAGCTCATTGAAACTATATGAATGGTCTTAAAATATGTTATCAATCCTAAAACATACCATTTTTTTTCTTGGACCAACTCTCAAGAACTCATTTTACTCCTTAAGCCTTCACTAGGCCTAGTTTCCTTGTATCCCTAAAAACTTATAAACCTCCTTGTTTAGGAATTTATAAGAATGATATTGAGAAAAAAATGGCATATTATATTACTTATTATGTCCTTACAACTCCATACCAAATTTCATCTTCAGACTCTAAGTGGAAACCCATTTTTTTGCCTTCCTCTCTCTTGAATTAGGCCTTAATTAGACCTCCTTGATTTGGACCCTATTTTCTTGCTCCAGACTTCTGCCACACATGTGAAATAACACAAAATCATATTATTCACTTTAACTAGGCCAAAACTAACCTCCATGTCAAATTTGGGGGCCTGAGACCCTGTGGAAGTATGCAAACCAAGAAATAGCCTTACCACCTAGTCTTATTTTGAGCCTATTTGAGAATGCCTTGGAAAATGGGCCTAGTTTGATCACCTCCAGAACCTCCTATATAATTTTTTGGTCTTTAATATTTAGTAAAACTCCCAAAGTACCTTGTCCCATGATTTGGAAGCTCTCCCCTTCTCATAACACCAATAAAACACAAAAAACATGCAAAAATAGGGTATATGTAGCAATCTATACAAGTGACATCAGCATCAAAGTTTATTTAAGTAACCTCCTTGGAGTCCTAAACAACATCCAAGAGGTTTAAGGATCAAATTATGTCATTAGTTATTCATTTGAGGTCTTTTTTCTATGATTGGTCACTATTAGGGTTTTAGAGAGGTTTAAGACTTGTTTGGGATCTTAACGATTGTTCATAAAGAACAAATCATTAAATGAAATCATTCCACTTGTAAAACCTTCTTTATAGTCCCATTAAACTATACCAAGTGGAACAAATTCCCATGCAAAGTGTGGGCAATAGTATGAGCATCTGAAGTTGCTCTTTAGGTGGTCTGCTTAGCTCTCTTGAGGCTAAAGAGAGGTCAAACATGAGTTTTTGGTCTCAAAAATTCATCTGACTATTGTGAGAGGCTCAAAAACCTCTAAAACATCCATATCCATGATTCTACATTCTTTAGAAGTGCTCATTACCCCTATAGAGCTCAGACACCTTCAATTTGGGTTTCGACATTATCATTATTGATACTATTGGAATTTAATTTTATTAAAATTTTAAGTGCCTTATATAAGATGTCACATTTTGGAATAAATGAAGGGTTTAAGATATATGTTTGTGTTATTTTAGAAGGAGGTAATTCATAAGTGACAAATAACAACTAGGTTCTAATTAATCTCTTCCATTTAACGTGGAATTTATTACTAGTGGTTTACATGCAAGCTTTTAGTTATAATTTCTTTTACCAGATTTAATGTTACCATTTGTTGATAATTTATTTGTCTGGAGCTTTCATTGATAACATGTTTTTTTTAGGTAAAAAAAAGTTAAATAATCTAAAACAAAAAAACCCTTCACTAGAGAAGCATAAAAAATAATTTATTAGTTTTTTTTGTTTAATGAAGGTGCATAAATGTTTAATCTTGTTATCTAGTGAGTATGATTAAATTAACAATTGTACTTTATGTTTAAAAATTTATTACATAACAATTTTAACTAATAAATTGTCCTTCTAATTTAATTGTCATTATAATATACTTTGACCTATCATCTCCTTCAATCTACATTCAACATAAAACTTATAAAATATTCTAAAACTTGTAAACAATTTAAACTACAAACATATATTACATTACTTCATGTAATCATACACTAACAGTTGCCCCAAGGGTGCAAGTTACGTTGGGAGTATTGTTTTTATTATTATTTATGCAAGGGAGATTAGAATACACATGTATATTGTTTAGATGGGTGCTTGAAGTGTCTCTGCACATGCGTGATTATTATTGGGTGTGCCCACTATCGAATTTGACACAAGCACCCCATATTATATCCAGTGAATTATTTTATTTGGTAGCTTAGTGGAAAATATAAATTGCATTAACAAATATGACATGCCACTAAACTTTGACCATGTATCTCCCCTAACATCTTCGAGTCCATCCCCTAAAATATCCTATCATTGTTGCTCACCATAAACATGTAGCCTACCTAGATTTATTTTTCACTTTTATATTATGTATAGCTTTGCCCTTCGCCACCACTTTGCCATTACTCAAGCTTACCATGAAATAGATCGTGTTCTCTTCCCATAACTCAATGCCATTCTATTTGAAGGAACAAACCTCATTTTCTAACATCACCTCCATGGGAAATATCAGATTACACATGTTTCAATCATATATTGGGTCATATTTAAAAATATATAATATTATTATATTATATTTAATGTATTATAATATTAATATATATAATAAACTACAAAATATTATCTTAAATACTATATTTATTAATAATATTTAATATAACAAGAAATTATTATTGTTATCATTTTATGAGACATGCTATAATTAACATTTAGTTTCCCCAAAAGTGCATGTTACATCAAAAGTGATGAAATCTTTTGTTTTGTAAAGCAGGATTTTGTAAAGAGAAAGATTGCAAGTTAGAAGTCATACCTCACTCAAAACCTATGACCATTGACCCCACACACCTCTTGTGCATGATGTGGTATGAAAAAATAATCTAATATTTCACATGGAGGTTGTGCAAATTTTAATGATATGTCACATATGTCAATGCAATTTATAGCTTCCACCAAACTTGAAATCCATCATTGATGACCTCGTCTAGCCTTTTGTGCATGAAATGTTAAGAAATAATAAAATATTATTTTTTTGTAGACACAATAATAGAAAATGAGGTTGTGTCTTTCTTATAATGATATGACAATGTGTTGTGTGGGGAGGATAACTTTGTTTAACAATGAGTTTGAGCAATGGTGAAGTAGTAGGGAAGGAAAAGATACACAAAACATTAGATGACACCCCCTCCTCTCCTCCTAAAAAATTAACTTCTTCCCCATGTGAGGTAGTAGGTTGCAGTGAAAGCACTTCCTCTTCTTTGACATAAGAGAGCCTAAAGAACCTTAGAAATTGTTGCCTTTGTGGAGTGTTTGATGTCCATTGGTTTTATATTATTTGCATCCTCAACCTTTAAATGTGATTCAATGCTAGTCTTTTGCACTACGTACCCGGTTGTCTCACCAAAACGTATCCTATTAAACAATCCCTTCTAGCATTACTTGGACCTATTAGATTTGTGTTTAAATCGCCATGGTATGAACCCTTGGGAGATACCCCTGGTGATAGAGTGGCTATTAGAACATGCTACATGTGTTGGTTTAAATTTATGGAAAAATTCATGTAAATATGAACATCAGAGATTAGTACTTGATGTTGTGCCTCTAAGAAGAAATAATAGATAATCAAGTTGCATTTTTGATCTTTTTTTTTGGTTATTTTTTTGTGTAGGTTAGAACCGTGGAAGGTAAAGAAACAAACATGGTCACATATATTGTCCTCAAGGTTAGTTCATTTTGTAAGGAAAATATTCAATTTTTTGGCTCTTGAGAGCAAGTTCTAATTAAATCGAAGCAATTCTTGGAACAAAAATCTAGATGAAGACTAAATTTGAGTGAAAAATTTGAGAGTCTACTCATTTTAGTTATAGCACATTGAACGAGTTTAGAGTTTCTTTGTACCTTAGAGCAAAGTCCAATTTGACATAGAGTGGAGATGTCCCATATAAAACATATGCCAAGGAAGCCAACAAGTGGATCCCTTTGTTTGTTCCTCTGATATTTTGATACATAGTTTTAAGCTTGAGGAATGACAAGGAACAAGAGATGTGTAGGTGACCATCGATAATCACAATCTGTTCATGCACAACCCCATTCTTATTACAAATTTGAAACCAAAAAATGTGGTAATTAAAGAATATACATACATATATCGAGAAATTGTGTAAAATTTTAAGATCAACAAGGTTTGAATCCACTTCTCTGATCTTTCATTAGGAAATAAATGTATGTGAGAATAATAAAACCCCAAACCTTAAAAATTGAAAGAAAAATAGATATTGTAAAAAGGTTTCCTAAAAAGAAAAAAATAGCAATTACATTTAATTTCTAAAAACAAAAATAAAAAATAATTAAAATAGGAAAGTTTGGGTTATTCAAAATTTTAATCATATTTTTAAAAAAATTAAGAAATGACAAAACACAAAATTTATTTTCTTATAAAAAAAATTTAAGTTAACTTTGTTTAAATTTATTAACATTACAATAAAACGTATTTAAAATATTTTAAAAGCTAATCTATTATATTATAAAATGTTAACTTATTATTTCTTTTTTAAATTTAAGAGTAAATAAGTTTTTTTAACAATTTTAAACTAAAGACAAAATCTAAGTAAGATAAAAACAAAGAGAGTTCTATAAATTAAGCCTAAAAACCATTCATTTGTCAAAAGAAAAACACTATTTTTTATAAATTATAGAGTATGATTAATTTCTAGCTCTTTATCTCTGTTTCATTATTAGGATGTTTCAAAATTTCTATGGCTTCCTTAACTTACGCTTTTGGAAGTGATTTTCAACTACTAAAATTTTAGCTTCTTCAATTTTGATAACATTTTTTGAGTTGAATGAGTGTTCAACAAAAGCCAATTTTTCTTCCTTTTCAAAACAAATGTCTGTTAAATGTTCTTTAATTTTAAGTTTCACTGACCTCCTCATTTCCCCTATATAAAATATACCCATAAACAATCGATCTTATAAACACCACTTCTAAAATTTAAATCTAACTTATCGTTAGTAGATTCTAACATCATATATGACTTATAGACAGAAAGGAAAATAGAATGAATATTTTAACATTTAAAAAATTTATCTAATTTATTAAAAATACCTTTAACATAACATAGATAAATTATGGGTGCTTTCACCAAAGACTCCTTAATTTTAGTTCTATTAATAAATTTAAATCTTATAAACATAGGCATCCTTTTAAGAAATAATTATTTTAACTAATAAATATTTTTTTTTTTCCTTTAGTACACACAAACAATGTACCAAAATGTAGTAGTCGTCAGCAGCAAAAGCGTACACATCCTATTTGAGGACACATCACAGCCTCGTACGATTCTAAGCCTCCCACGACTTGACACGACAACGATCCACAAATCACACATTTTCTTAAGCTTGCATTATGTATCCTCTTGTATCTGAATTCAACAGCTCAACAGCGAGGTTATGTAAATTTTGTGGAGCTTTTGTACTACCATTTATGTCAATCCGGCTTTTATTCAACTTTTGCTTTGAAATTGTGGAAAATTTTGTTTAGAAACTGTCACTTTAATATTTGATGTGGTTGTTTTCAAAAGGTGGTGCAGCTGAAACAATAAAATGGTGATTTTCAATATGGTTTGGAAGGAGACTGGTCCTTTCGATGGATAATAACCGGGACATTCGGCCTCAGGGGGAATAAGGGGAGTTAAGAAATCTTAAGTTCTATTCCAAGCGTCCCACGACCTGAGCCAAGGATGCATACTGTTTAGAGCACAATTTGGATACCAAATAATATCAACAGGTAATTCCAAAATAAGTTTGGTATATTCATAAACAAAACAACGAGCCCCACAGGTTTTCTGTACACACAATACTATAAGGTTAGTGCATGAAAATTGCTTCCCTGCAGTGGAAATAGTTTCATCAAGAAGCTTATATCTCCTTATAACTCTTCTTCTAGTATTATAACTTTTCGTGTCTGTCCATTAATGTTAGCACAATGTTTATTTTGGACGTAATTTCATATTTTAATATTTTAAATATCATAATAAAAGATCCTCATAAAATATCTAATAAACGTGATAGACTCACACTTCTCAAGTGGCTGTCGTAACTGTGAATAATAAAATGTAGTCAAATAAAGAATGGATGCACGTTCCCTTGAAATTTGACTGAAAATTCATATGCTTCTCACTTCCTCAACCAAACATTTCACCTATATAACTCTTGAAACACACACAACACACAGCAGAGAGAAAAAAAACAACAACATGGATACAAATCCATGGAGCCTGGTTTTTTATTCGCTGCTCGCATGCATACCTCTGTTATATCTGGTATTCTCAAAGCTGTCCAGCAAGGCATCGAGACATCTGCCGCCTGGACCCCGACCCCTGCCACTGATTGGAAACATCCTCCAGTTGGGGGAAAACCCTCACGAGTCCTTCTTTCACCTGGCAAAGGTCCACGGCCCCTTAATGACTCTCCGCCTCGGCTTCAAAACAACCATTGTCGCCTCCTCCCCTGCAATGGCAAAACAGGTCTTGAAAACGCAGGACCCTGCCCTGTCAGCACGCACGGTCATCGATGCCGCACAGTGTCTCTCCCACAGCCAGCACTCGATCCTCTGGCAGGACTGCGGGCCACGCTGGCGCACGCTCAGGCGCATCTGCACTACAGAGCTCTTCTCCCCGAAGCGCCTCGATGCCCTCCAGCATCTCCGGAATGTCCAGGTCAACACCATGATAAAGACGATCTACACAGATTCGTTGCTGGGGTCCGGCGTGGACATAGGTCACATGGCGTTCTTGACGAGTGTTAATTTATTGGGAAACATGATATTTTCTAAGAATATATTCGACGGTGCCTCTGAAAAATCACAGAAGTTTAAGGATGCCCTCACTGAAACAATGGTGATTGCCGGGACACCAAATTTGACGGACTTTTTCCCTTTTCTGAGGATTTTGGATCCGCAGCGTGTGAGGCGCAAGTTAACCAAGTGTTTCATGGTTATGTTGGGGTTGTTTGATGAGTACATAGAGGAGCGATTGCAGAGTAGGAGAAATGAGGAGAGCAAAAAAGATTTTCTTGATATTTTACTGGAGAATAAAACAGAGACCGGAGAGAACTTTACCAAATTGGAGTTAACGCACATTTTTTATGTAAGTACCTTTTTTTTTTCTTAATTTTGTAAAAAATAAAATTATTATTTAAAGATACACATTTTAATTATAATATATTAATAATTTAATTTCTTAAAGATATAAATTAGTGAGCTTTATTATTTATTTATTTTTTAATTAGAGATTTATGACTATTATTTAAGTTAATGGTCATGATTTTTTTATATTTTAAAGATCAAAATTTATTGTGAGTTATACTTCTGTATATTTAGTTAAATTAGGGAAAAATTTTAAAAAAATTGTTATGTGGAATTTAACATTTATTTTTATTTTTTATGATTAATTTATTTGAAACTATTTTATTTAATAAAATTAATTATTTTAATTTTTTAAGTATTTTTATTACAATTCTTTTTTAATTTAAAGGTTATTTTCTTTAGTATAATTATTTGACTTTAGTTTCAAAGGTTTTATGTATAATATTTTTTTTTGATGAAATAAGTCATATATTATTTTTAAAAGGAATATATTATATATTAGGTAGCATGAGAATTAAGAATCAAAACCACAATTAAACTACAATCATAGTGATATCAACATTATAAAATAGAAGACCTTAATATCTCTCCCTCATGAAACTCGGAAGACAATATAAATTTATAATAAATGTTTAAAATCAGGGCATATAATCTATAAAGTTTAGAATTTCATTCTAATAATAATCTCTTTTTAAACTTCCTTACACCTTTATCAATAATTCACTTTTGATTTAAAGATTGTTTTTTAGATTTTTTTAAAATAAGTAAAAATAAAAAATATAAGGTGTAAAATTTTAATCATAAATCTATTTTTATATTTACCTTTTAAATTTTTAGGTTTTGATTTCATTGCACACTTAAATTATATTATGCTTGTGTATTATCAATATTTTCTAATTTTTTATTTTTATTAAATGAATTTGTCCAATTTTTTGTATTTTTTTTACATTGTGAATTTTATAATTATAAGTTTTATTTAATTAATTTTTAAAATATGATCCCTTACCTCCATCATGTATTAATTTCACTATTTCATATTTACTCTATATATTTTTAAGTTTAAATCTTAACTAAACTATTGGAAAAAACTACACATTATATAAATGTATTAATTCATTACTTAATTTATTTCTTTCTTGTTATATAATTGATTTGTTAAAAAAATGATTCATCTTTCTATTTCATTATTCCAAAGTGTTTTACAAGAGAAGATATTTATGCTTGTTATTTTTGTAGGATTTGTTTGGTGCAGGGACGGATACTACCAGTACCACAATTGAATGGGCCATGGCTGAACTCATACACAACCCTGAGATAATGAAAAATGTAAAACAGGAATTGGACGAGGTTGTGGGACAAGAAAGAATAGTGCAAGAAAGAGACATTGACAACCTTATTTATCTTCAAGCAGTGGTCAAAGAAACCCTTCGTCTCCACCCGCCCGCACCCCTTCTAATTCACCATAGAGCTCAAAGCTCTTGTGAAATAGATGGATATGTTATACCTTGGGATGCCCAAGTGTTTGTGAATGCTTGGGCAGTTGGAAGGGACTCAATATCATGGAAAGACCCTGAAAGATTCTTTCCAGAGAGATTTTTCGAGTTAGAGGTGGACTATAAGGGACAAAATTTCGAATTGATTCCATTTGGTTCAGGGAGGAGAATATGCCCAGGGCTACCTTTGGCTCATCGCATGGTTCACATAGGAGTAGCCTCTCTTGTTCAATGCTTTGATTGGTGTCTTCCAAATGCACAGAATCCAAAAACGTTAGATATGAGTGGAAAGTTTGGAATCACACTACAAAAAGCAAAACACTTGGTCGCAATACCCATACCCTGTATGTCCCAACATGTCTATAACTAATCTCTACTTGAATAATGCAATAAATATAATGGTTAAATTGAGTAAATAAGATCCAATTGATTTGTGTACATCCTAATCTTTATATTTCAAACAATAACTATTATTAACTATCATGTTTGTGTCTAATGCAATTGTCTCTATGATAATTTTTAATATTACTATGAATTTTCCAAAATTATTTATAGAGAACAATAATTTTAGAGATGATGTTAATAGAAATTATAAATTACAAATTACAATTATGTTAAATTGTTACTATAGGAAAAAACAAGAACACCATAGACCAAATCCCTGCAAAGTTTAGAATAGAGTTAAATATGTTCTACAAAAACTTCCATCAGATATGTAACTTGCAGAAATCCAAAAGCAAACATTCATTGTTTGCATCCAACTCAACAAAAAAAACAAAGTTTTAGGATTTGAAATCATAAAAAAAACTCAAGTCAAGAATTATGGATGTGATTAACAAGAATTAAGGATTCAAAATTTGGCTTTATTCCTCAGTCTTCTTATAGATGTAGTGATGAAATCTGAAACGTCTGACAACTGAATCCAGAAGAATGATATTCAAAATGTAAGAAAACCACGCTGCTTGAAATTCCAATGATATCTTGCTCGCCGATCCTTATGGTTTGATTCACATGAAAGATAAATTCGAACAATATAAAAAAAAATGTACCGTGTAAAGTTCCCATGTCCAAACATAGAGATCTCATACGGTAGGCTGTGACACAAAAAAATTACCTTATCTTATTCACATCAATAATCATGCCTATGTCTCTTTTGGCACAAGTGCAGTGCGTGGAGACATCTCTGTTAAAACAGAGAATATATTTTTAACATAGTAATACAAAGAAACAACACCATATACAAGAGTTATGTGTTTCTGGGTTGTGTTCGAGAATGCAGGGGAAACAAAGGAAGCAACTCTAGTTCCCTCTTCAGACTAGTTGGGGAACGCTGAAAACAAAATTCTTCCTCCTCCTCTGCCAAATATGTGGATTGATTGCAGGAAGTAGGTGTAGAAGAATAACAATAACTTGGTGAAGAAGTAGCTGGATGAGCAGGCCCAATAGGAGTGATTAGGCTGGGATCAGAGTGGGCGATAACACACCATTCTTAGGATCATGATAGAGGCCTGGCTTAATCTCTAATTTCTTCTGAAATTGCCTTCTCTGGTGGAGCTTGAATGATGATTTCTGAGGAGGGATACCCACTTCAATTCCACTCTTGATCAATGCATGAATTTTTACCCTGCTTCAACCCTGGCTTTGCTTGAATTTCTTGCATGCATGGTCACGGGGAGCTTTGCCCCCTCTGAAACACCAGTAAATTTCTGCACAAGCTCCCTGAAGCTATGGCTCTCTGTCTCAACAAATGTGGTATAAACTATAGTCTGTTTGGGTGATCTTGCCCATTCAGGAATTTGCATATCTCGACTGTTTCGAACCTGCAGGCATGGCTTTGGATTTTGTCCTCTGAAATACATGTGAAACTTGCATGAATGTGGAGAAAATCAGCATGACTGTAATAGATAGGGTTAGTGAATTTTCCTTTCCTAACCAAACACACAAAGCTCCACCCACAGTCTGAACAATCTACAAAGCCAATATTCCCCCTCCCTTGCAGAACCTACGTGCTAAAATGTCAGACAGTACTCCCCCAAATGGACGGGTAACTATGTTTGCAAGCCCAAATGTGGATGCAATTATGCCCACAGAGTAAAGATTCAAATCAAATTTATCATAGAAAAACTCTGCAATAACATTGTTTAGACTCTACAATAAGCTCCACTAGTATCCATAGGTAAGAGCTAAGATCCAAGTCCTGTAATTCTTGACAGCAAGCCAGAGAACTTAAACAATACTGTAGATTGAAGTTAGTTTACCGATATTTTTTTTATTCAATAAACGCTTTTGAGAGGAGCTATGAACCGCTGGGTCCCAAAACTCTTATGGTAACCTGGGTAACCTGCATTGAAGTTTCTGAAGGTCAAAAAATTCAAAGGGAGGTTATCCACTAAAGCTTTGGCAAGTGTAAAGAATGTTAGGCTTATCGCACAGAGAAGAACATGGAAAATATATAATTTCAAGAAAAGTTCTCAGTAATTGTTTAACAGCGTAGCTAGCAAAATATTAAAAGTTCAGTTATTTCCCCTAAAATCAACAAAAAAAAAATTGAGAATAACTACACATGATAATCGCTTGTTGATGAGACAAGCATATACTATTATATGTACTTTGAAGAGTTCCAACAAACCATTTCTTCTTGTGACTTACAACTTTCGCATGCTTAAAGGGTTTGTGTGCTAAGTGGTCCTTTGCCTTGTAATTATTACTAACATATTCTGAAAAAATTTAAACAGCTTTTAAAAAAAGTATTTTTTTATAATATGACTGTGGAAGCCTTAGATTTTTTATGTCAATATTGTAACAATGTAATCATTATTCATGGAGGTCCTCTTGAGATGACTCAAATACACAGGTCAAATCCAAAATAATTAATAATTTAACTTTCACAGGTTATCTCTCTTTCTCAAGTTATATGACTTAAAAATACAGGTCAAAGCCCCAAAAAACTAAAAAATCGACTTTCTCAGGTTCACCATATCTCTTACTTGAGTTATAAAGCAAATGAACACCTTGATTCAAGCTATTGATTTTGCTGGGCAAGCTTTTCTAAACAACATTTAGGCTCTCCAATTTCTAAAGTCAAACCAGAAAATCCATTTTGTATTACAATTACAAATTGTACTTGTTAGTTCCATCTTCCATAGTTCCTTATAACCAGTTACTATCAATTGTTATTAGTTGGGAAGTTTCCTTCATAATTGTACTACTTATTAGTAAAAGCAATACATGAAATCCATCCATCAACTTTCTTTCTTCTCTAATTCTGTGTCTTTACCCTGTGCTCTTCAGAAGCTAAAATGCTAAGAAAGAAAGAGAATAAGATAGAACATATACTATTTCAGAACCCAAAATAACCTTATAATTTCTAATCCATGCAACAGATAGATTTGATACCTTGGAGAATTTGTCTTTTGCCTTATCCCCCTGTTTATGAAGAGCTGCATGGTTACCAACTGGCAAGTCTTGTCCAAAGATGAGTAGCATCTATGTAGCCATTTTCTTCCATTTCGCCCATCATATACAAGGCTTTTGAAAAATGGTCGTCATATCTTGTTGAGTGAAATCAGTTTGAGACTATTGAATAGAAAATAACCGCGAACCAAGAGAAGTGTAAAACATTCCATTTGCATACCTAAAAATAGAGATTTTTCACTAACAACACAATCCACTGCAGCGCCACCTGCTACTGCAAAATTTACTTAAAGATGCTCTTGAAGGGAATAGCAAATTCCTAGTTTTAAGATAAGGTGGGAGGAAAGCCAACAACGACATTTCCAGTGCTGAATAATTAAGCTTATTAGACACCACATGAAATACATGTTTTTCTGGCTCCTGTCGTTTATGACCAAAAAAACAGTGAATGAGACCTTAGATAATACATGAAGCAAAGAGAATAATGTGGCTCTTTTCCAGATGCATTTTAATCCATAGCTGAAGGAAATAAGAATCTGTCAGCTTAGCATGCCTCGGAACTTCTTTACCATTGCAGAACAATCATCATAACCCTTCATATCCAATATATTATATACTCGGCCTAATCTGTTACTATAGAACCATTTCTATATCAAGCCGTTGTTGGATAGAAAACTGATGTGCAGCCTCATATTTCCAACGATTTATTAGTACCTTTATTTTTCAGTTGCTGACTGTTCCAATAAAGATATCAACTTCCATCCTACGCCTCTGCTTCCATGCTCAAGGTGAGTCGGATGAATTCTTCCTACTATCTGACACATCCTCAGATCTTTTTTGCTCTACTGATTCAGATATTTTTGCTGATAAATGATCAGATATTAAAGTTTCTAACACAAAAGCATACCCTTCAGATTGCTGATTTCTCTCCGGTACTGGGGATGAAAACAATGGGACATCTTCCAGAATATTGTTAAAACTATGGATATCAGCTACGTTAGAGATACAATTTGTTTTTGTCGTTAGTAATTTTCCCTTAGACCACCATGCAATATCTCCGATACCATCTAGACTTGCAACATTTCTTTCTCTATCTGATATTTGCACAAAGTTTTCAGCAAGGGAAATTTCATCCTCAGAGTGTGGGCTCCCTTCCAGGTTTAAAACATGTAAACTTCCTATGAAATCCAAGACTACAAATTTCCTTCCACACGATGAAATGATCACCTTTGGAACGAAAAAATGCCTTCAGTGACTCTTTGGGAAAGGGAGTACTCCTCTAAGCTGTGAATGGATGCAGATTAATTCTAGATCTGATTTTTTTTTAAGTGCCAAACAGATGGTCCATATAGACCTGAATGGTAGAAGAACTAAAACATGTTATGAAGACAATATAGAATAATCAATATTTTTCCCAAAGCAAAAATGCAAATTTAGGATGGTTCTTAAAGCATATTGTTTGAATGATGGAATCCAGTTAGTAATCAATAAACAGCACTGCCTCGCTCAACAAATATATATTTGCATGTTTTGGGAAACGACTTCAATCTATACATACATCATGTTCCAAACCAAGTCCAGAAAAGTTCACAAGGATATAGTTGTATATGATAATTAACTTGAAAAACTGCAATCCTGCTGCCGAACTTACCTTCATTACCCTCATCTTTCTCATCCGTTCTTGTAGGCCCTGCCAAAACAAGCATAGAAAGGTCTCGATGGAAGCATGAACATGATATAGCAAATGGATGTTGCCTTCTCAGTTTCAACTGTTGGAGTGACTTGCTGTCGGAAAGAGTAATTGCAATAGTTTCTTCCACTACAACTTAATAAAGCATACAATCTGCTGTTATAACTAGGATATTATACCTGAAAATTTGTTATCGATTTAGATTACAGAACATTACAAAAACTTTTACCAGGTCTCATCATAGTTAGAGAGCTGAAGGCCATCCTAGTTAATCAATGTTCAGATGGATATTAACCTATAGAAGTGCAGGTAAGGGTTGAAAGACATTCACCATGGATTGAATTACTCCCATCGTTGGCAAACAAATGGTATGTTTTCTCATCAAGGGTGAACTGTGCATTCTAGATTTTGTTAGGTACACGGTCCAGAATGGCACCAAAATTAGTCCTACTAGTTATGTTCTACACAAAATCAGAACCATATGATTAAATCTGTAAATGTTATAGATCCATGAATACAATAAAATAAAAAACAGATTACTATATACTTGACATGTAAATGGCTAGAGAATCATATCCAAGAAGTACATCTGCTAGATGCCCTGCATAAGCATGAAATTAAAGTGATCGACAACATTCCTACAAAGAAATGCAAAATGAAAGAGCATAAGAATTGTAATTCTTAAGGGAGTTGAAAAAACACGCTTTTAATCACCAATCCTGAGGGAGACCAGAGTAGCTCCCCTATTGGTAAGGTTGTTGTGCATATCTCCCTTATGTAAATCAAAGAAATCTGTAAGACTTCCTCCTTTGATGGGCTTTCTTACAAGATTTCCATATATTCATGCTCTGATCTTCCCATACAAAAAATCCAATAATTGCTCCTGCTGCTTGTACATGGATTTTTGGAATCCTCCTCAGCTCTTATCCATTTGGTTATACAGGGTATATAGCATCCAAGCTATTAGATACTGGAAAAATATTCCAATGGTCCATCCAAACTCTATACAAGAAAATGGGATTTAGTAGAAGAAAATGAAGATTTGTATCAGCAAGACAACATATTTGAACCAATGCTTGAAGAAATAAAAGATCCAAATGACATTGATGATGAAGATAAACTTGATCAGTTGGCCAGTGAACTTGAAGAAGAAGAACCGATCACCATGATGCAAAGACCCTGGAAAGAGCAAGGAGAAAGCAGCTCCAGACCTCCTAGAAGATAGCGATCAAGAGGATGATCCCCAACAAGAGGACACAATGATAGATATCCAGGTAGAGAAAACAACCTCATTTTAATTATACTCCTCCTACCATGCAAAGCCCTGAACCAAAGCCATTACAATTTGATCAGACCTTCAAACCATCTGATAATTGGATAAAAAATAAGTTTAGTTGTTTATTACCAGATGAGCAACCAGTTAGTCCTTCTAAAATATCTACCCTAGAGCTAGTTGTTCCTTTCCAAGTTGACTCAATCAAAATAATTTCTTTTTTTATACTAATGGTTATGATTATTATGAAGATGATTGTTTCGAAGATTGTTAGCTTTCTGCAAAAGACATATTAATGGCATGGTACAAGACACTTGGAACTCCTAGCACAAAACTATGGGAAGAACCATTAGAAGAGGAAGAAGATTTATATGACGCTGAGAAGGTACAAGTCGAAGCACTAGAGGAAAACCCTCTTCATTGTAGACTGGTATGTACCTCTGTTCCTCAAGAAGATGAAGAAAAACCAATTTATATTACTCAGCATATCAATGGAAGGTTTGCCCAATTTATATTTGTAGAAATGAATGGTAGAAGGTATGATGCTCAAGTACATTCAGGGGCTTCACATCTTTTGCAAAATCTCCTATAATCAGAGATTGGGAACAACTTCCTCCTAATCAGGTCTATAAATCCCTAGATATCCAAGGGAACTCCTTTATAAGTTCTCAATATAAACACCATGAACCTGTAAATATCCAAGGCCATACTTTCTTTTGTGATTTTTTTCAGTATGATAAAATGCCTGTAGATATACTCCTTGGAGGATCCTTCATGGACAGATATTCTCCCTATGGATCTACACCTCAAGGTGTTATGCTCACTCTTCATGATAACATAATTAGAGCTCCTCGACTTACCTATACCTCTGAACAATTCCCTAGTACCATGAACCAACAACCTCTAGATTCTACATATCAAAAGATATTAGAAATAGGAAAAAGGCTTCAGGGCGAAATATGTTTTGATAATCCTCAATTGTTCTGGACAAAGAAAATCCCTGAAATGGAAATTAGGATTAAAGAAAGGAAACACATAAAAATTGGGAAAAAAATTTCCATCTCAGCAACAGACTCTCCTGATATAGAAAATGCTATTTAGGCACTGAAAGAAGAAAAATTTATTGAGCCTTCTACTTCACCATTTTGCTATTATGCTTTTATGGTGAACAAACATTTAGAGCAAAAAAAAGGCAATAAAAGAATGGTAATTAATTACAAACCTTTGAATGCCATCACAGAGCCTTATCCCTATCCTATTCTAGACAAGTCCTATTTGTTGCAAAAGGTTGCCCAGTGTAAATACTTTTCCTAGTTTGATTGTAAATTAGGGTTCTATCAAATTCAGGTAAAACTAGAAGATAGGAATAAAACAAGATTTAGTTGTCCTTTCAAACATTTTCAATGGAACATGATGCCATTTGGTCTCATGAATGCACCAACGTATTTCCAATCGCATATGGATAAAATATTTGAAGGAACATCTGATTTTTTGTGTGTATACATTGATGATATCTTGATTTTCAGTAAAAATCTTGAAGAACATCTTAGTCATTTGTCTCAGTTCTACAAGATTGCAAAGGAAGTAGGAATAATGCTTTCTAGCACTAAAATCCAATTGTGTTAAAACAACTGCAATTACTTGGGACTTGTTAAAAATGGTGAATTGCAAGTCCAACCTCATATTAATGAGAAAATCCTTCAGTGTCCAGAGGTTCTTGATAAAAAGCAACTCCAAGACTTCCTTGGAATGCGTAACTATGTTAATAGTTTTTATGCAGACTTTGGAAATGATAGAATAGTACTTCAAAAATTGCTCAAGAAAAACAACAAATATGTATGGACTGAAGAACACAAGAAGGCCATCGAAGCTATCAAAGAAAAGGTATCAAAACTTCATGTCCTTCATGTTCCACAATCTAATCAATTAATATTATATACAGATGCATCATATACTACATGGGGAGGTATTCTTTGTTGTATAGAAGATAAAAAAGAATATGTTCGTGAGTATGCCAGTGAAATATTTGCAGAAGATGTGAAAAAATGGATATCCTCCGATATAGAAATTTATGCTGTGAAGAAATGTCTTGAAAAAATTGCTCTTAAGCTTATGCATCTGCCTCATTTTGTTATTAGAATTGATTGTACCAAGTTCTTAACCTTCAAGGAAAAGGATCATGGTAGGAAGGATGGAAGAGATAAATACGTACGATGGCAGTATTATTTTAACCAATTTAATTACGCTGCAGAACACATTGAAGGGAAAAAGAATTCTATTATAGACTGGTTGAGTAGAAATCCTACTACTACTTTGATGCATCGGCCATATCCTGGTTTCAATTTAACAAGGACTTATAATTAAAAAAATTCAGATCTTAATTTGTTGATCTAAGAACAAATTCTTAGAGAAGGCCTTCATCCTAGATATCTGCGATTTTCTCATAGTGCTTCCTCAGATTTACAGATGTCAAGAGCAACACATGTAGCAACTGATTGACACCAACAAGTAGTAGTCATTATTCTTCACCTAAATAGTGAATTAATTATGAGATAGTTCTCTGATTTGATTAAAAGACCTAATTGGACATGGTGAATCAAGATTCAGACAGAACATCATGAGTATATTTACAGGGGTGGATAGCTCATTATGGTCCACATCTCATCCATGAATAGGAATGACATGATCAAGACACTGTAATCCATACCATCATTCGCGGAAAACTTGAGTGGAAATCTTACTTTTACATCATCCCATGTCGTGAAGATAATAATGAAGGTATTGGAATACATGACATGTGTTCTAGCTAAGATGCTTATTATGTCCAATTAATAATGATGATATTTTCAATGAAGCGAAAGCAATGTTGGACCCATCTCCACTAACATCAAAATCATCATCATGCGGATCCAACAACATCTCTCTTTAAGGCATGATGTGTACATAAAGTCAAATATTATGACTTGTAAAGTAGATGAACAGTAGACACTGCCAAAGCAAAGATTCTTGGCAGAACCCTGATCTCTACTATAAATAAGTCCTTTGGGTTCATTTTATGCATTTGAAGTAAAAGTTTGAGTCAGAGTCTTAGGAGTCTAGAGTCTTAAGTTTTCAAGAAGAAAGATGTATGCTCTCCTCTAGCACTTAGTGCAATACTGAGGATCATAAATCTTCTTATAATCTTTGTAAAATTGTATCCTTGTTTGAGTTGAGTTAATATCGAAGCCGTATCTATTCAGCCACCAACCTCCATCATTGTTTATATAGACAAAGGACCTGATAGAAGTCTATGATTTGTGTGGTGGTATTTCTGCTTCAAAGATTCCTTCTTCGACTCTACAGGAGGTAGCTCAAAATATCCTTCGACTTCAACTTCATTCATTACTTGGTATCTTGGAGTAGAAATACTTGGTTTTGGGAATTCTGCCATTGAGTAACTAGGACTACAAGATGCATTGGGGACTCCCTAAATGATCAGAGGTAAATATTTTGACAAAAGAGAAGATATTAAAAGGGGTTGCTCAATCACGGGATACAGTTAAATCAAAGCAATAGTATACTCAGAATGAGAATGACAGAAACTTCTGTATGGCTATGATACCATACAAATTAGCTCTTGTAGGTACGGTTGTAAATTATAAACCTCCTACTATAAAAGCAAATCAGGTCTTTAAATCTTTTGCTTTGAAAGAAAATTCTATTTTTGGCAAGCTTAAGTATAAGTCTACTTTTAAGACATTTTTAAGGCCAAGAATCAAAACTATAGAATTGGATTTAGAATATCATCTAGGGAAGAGTTATCAAACTCATCTACTTTCTCTAATTCTTACATCTGATATTGACTATATTCGTAGTCATCCAGACATACAATTTGTACATTGTGGGTTAATTAGAATCAACAGAAAACCTTTGGTCCCTACAAATATAAACCCTATGTTTTATGTAGCCTTATGTGATTGAAGACAATCTGAATTCAAATATGCTTGTCAGTTGTTTGTTGTCGCCCGTCTAAATGAAGGTATTGCTAGTTATGAGCTTTATCCTAATCTCTCAGTCAGTCTTAGAGTCAGGGATGTTCAGAAGTTAAGTTTGGTTCATTAGATTGTTGGGGTTTGTTTTCCTTTGTATATGGTCTAAAGATGTTTGGTCCTTTCCAGTATGCCTCCATTAATATTACTATACTATATTCCATGACCAACACCGGTAATCTCAAAATCTTTGAAAATCTGCCCAATGCTTGAATATTGAATGGAACAGTCCAGCTCCAAAAGGGACATGTAAATTCCATAGAAATTCCTAATTCATGGAAAATAGATTGGTTGAAGAACATAGCTCCCAAAATGCATAAGAAAGAAAAAGAGATTCATCAAATAAGTGGCAATTTTTAAAATCCAAATACTCCCAAGATCATTATCTGCAAGATATCCTCCTAATTCTCCAAGATCAAGTATTTTTAGCTATTCTGAAAGGTCAAATAGAAGTTCTAGAAGGATAAATCTAGTTGTTGAATTAGAATAAGAGCAAGTTAATGATGGTTCAGATCCTTCCCTTCCACTTACTATGTCTTCGCTTCCTCGAGAAGGAACTTTAAAATTTTATAAAGAAGACAATGTAACTTTGTATAAAGGTGGAAGATGGCCACCTCATAAAGGCCATTATAAACAAATAGAAGGAGAAATTATTTATTTCTCTACTACTTTCCAGCCTACATCCTCTTCTAACAAAGAACCCTCTTCTGATTTCAAATAGAGAAATTATCTTGCCAGATACAATGCCCATTACCAAGAAATTTTTGATGATCTCTATAGAGATGTTAAGATTGTTAGACAATCACTTGATCAGGGCACTGTCTTGAAAAATTATGTCCATAAAATCAAAAAGTCTACTGATCACTTGTATCCAAATAGGGAGACTGTCCAACACATCAGAATGGTCAATGATAACACTCTTACAGTGTCACAACATTCATTAAATAATCTTCATAGCATTGAAGATCAGTTGACTACTTTTGAAACTAAGCTAAAAGAACTTGAAAATATTCTTGACTGGTTAGAAGAAATAGAAAAATAGATGGCAGAAAGGAGAACATTGAAAGATTATGAAGCCTCTACCAGTCAGTGTAGCATGTCTATATATTTTGGTCCTAGCCTTGTCCTAGATACCTTTGCAAAAGAAAGAAAGTCAAAACCAAAGGAGTCATCTTCATTAACCATGATGATATGGTCTAACATTCCTATTAATCCATAGTTTATTAATGTAGACAATATGTTAAATCCTTTGACATAAATTATTACATGGTGTAACACTATGCAAACCCTTGGTATTGCTGCAACTCTTGATGACCGTAACAATGCAGTATTTGCTTCTAAATATTTTTGGGGCATAACACTCAAATGGTGGAATGGTCTAGGTCAAACTCTGCAAGAAATAATAATTATTTCCTAGCCAAATCCTATGCAAACTTTGTTCCAAGTTCTCATCAACGAGTTTGTCTCTCCTCAAGAGAATAAAGAGTTAGAAAGTCACAAGTGGTTAGCCAAAATGAAACTTTGTGATCTAGCTCATTTTGAAGATTATGTTGTCTAGTATAGAAGCTTGCTTATGAGGCTAAGGCTCAAAATGTTGATCTCACCAAGATTCAATTTTTGAATTCTATTCCATATAACCTAGCTGAACATGTCATGGATTACATTGATACTAAGGGTCTCACTCTGGCTACCATAACTCTTACCGATATTATTGACTTTGCCACACAACAAATCATGCAGTTCATAACCCAATCTCATTCCACTCAGAAGCTAAATAAGCATCAAGCCTCTTTTATAATCAAAAAATTTCCTGAAACTTACCCATTTGGTTGTAAACTATTTGTCTGCAAGCACAAACGCCAGTGTTTGGCCTATAAACACCGTTCTTTCCCACAATGTCGCACCCCTGCTCCTTGCCATAAATTTCTTCAGCAAAGATGTTTTCCCCGTCCAACATCTAAAATGGTCTGTTGCTATATTTGTCATCATCCTGGTCACATTGCTCCCCAATGTTCTTGCAAAAATACAGCTATCAAATAAAATGTATCAAAACTTCTTGTCCTTCATGTTCCACAATCTAATCAGTTCATATTATATACAAATGCATTAGATACTGCATGGGGAGGTATTCTTTATTATATAGAAGATAAAAAAGAATATGTCTGTGAGTATGCCAGTGGAATATTTGTAGAAGATGTGAAAAAATAGATATCTTTTGATAAAGAAATTTATGTTGTGAAGAAATGTCTTGAAAAATTTGCTCTTAAGCTTATGGATCTACCTCATTTTGTTATTAGAACTGATTGTACCAGGTTCTTAACCTTCAAGGAAAAGGATCATGGCAGAAAGGATGGAAGAGGTAAATATGTATGGTGGCAGACTTATTTTAACCAGTTTAATTACACTACATAACACATTGAAGGGAAAAAGAATTCTATTTTAGACTGGTTGAGTAGGAATCTTGCTACTACTTTGATGCATCAACAATATCCTGGTTTCAATTTAACAAGCACTTATAATAAAAAAAATTCAGATCTTAATTTGTTGATCCAAGAACAAATTCTTAGAGAAGGCCTTCATCCTAGATATCTATGATTTTCTCACAATGCTTCCTCAGATTTGCAAATGTTAAGAGAAGCACATGTAACATCTGATCGACACCAACAAAGAGTAATCACTATTCTTCACCTAAATAGTGAATTACTTATGAGATAGTTCTCTGATCTGATTAAAAGACCTAATTGGACATGGTGGATCAAGATTCAGATAGAACATCATGAGTATCTTTATAGGGGTGGATAGCTCATAATGGTCCACATCTCATCCATGAATAGGAATGACATGATCAAGACACTGTAATCCATACCATCATTCGCGGAAAGCTTGAGTGGAAATATTACTTTTACATCATCCCATGTCATGAAGATAATAATGAAGGTATTGGAATACATGATGTGTTCCAACTAAGATGCTTATTCTATCCAATTAGTAATGATGATATTTTTAATGAAGTGAAATCAATGTTGGACCCATCTCCACTAACGTCAAAATCATCATCATGTGGATCCAACAACATCTCTCTTTAAGGCATGATGTGTACATAAAGTCAAATATTATGAGTTGTAAAGTAGATGAATAGTAGACACCGCTAAAGCAAAGATTCTTAGCAGGACCCTGCTCTCTACTATAAATAAGTCCTTTGTGTTCATTTTATGCATTCGAAGTAAAAGTTGAGTTAGAGTCTTAAGTTTTCAAGAAGAAAGATGCATGCTCTCTTCTGATGCTTAGGTGTGTCACTGAGGATCAGAAATCTTCTTCTAATCTTTATAAAATTGTTATATCCTTGTTCGAGTTGAGTTAATATTGAAGCTATATCCATTCAGCCATCAACCTCCACCGCTGTTTCTACAGACAAAGGTCCAGATAGAAGTCTGTGATTTGTATGGTGCTATTTATGCATCAAAGATTCCTTCTCTGACTTCTATAGGAGGTAGCTCAAAATATCCTTCAACTTCAACTTTATTCATTACTTGGTATCCTGGAGTAAAACTGCTTGGTTTCTAGAATTCTGCCATTGAGTAACTAGGATTGTGAGATTCATTGGGGATTCCTTAAATGAGCAGAGGTAAATATTTTGAAAAAAGAGAAGATATTAAAAAGGGTTGCTCAATCATGGGATATAGTTAAATTAAAGCAATAGTATACTCAGAATGGGAATGACAAAAAATTCCATATGGCTTTGATACCACACAAATCAGCTCTTGTAGGTACGGTTGCAAATTATAAACCTTCTTCTATTAAAGGAAATCAGGTCTATAAATCTTTTGCTTTGAAAGAAAATTCTATTTTTGGCAAGTTTAAGTATAAGTCTACTTTTAAGACATTTGTTAAGCCAAAAATCAAAACTATAGAATTGGCTTTCGAATATCATCTAGGGAAGAGTTGTCAAACTCATTTGCTTCCTCTAATTCCTGCATCTGAGATTGACTATATTCGTAGTCATCAAGACGTATAATTTGTATATTTTGGGTTAATTAGAATCAACATAAAACCTTTGGTCCCTGCAAATATAAATCCTATGTCTTATGTAGCCTTATGTGATTGAAGATAGTCTGAATTTAAACATACTTTTCAGTTCTCTATTGTAGCCCGTCTAAATGAAGCTATTGCTAGTTATGAACTTTATCCTAATTTCTCAGTTAGTGCTAGAGATAAGGGATGTTCAGAAGTTAAGTTTGGTTCATTATATTGTTGGGGTTTGTTTTCATTTGTATATGGTCTAAAGATGTTTGGTCCTTTCTAGTATGCCTCCATCAATATTACTGTACTGCATTCCATCACCCAGACCAACAATCTCAAAATCCTTGAAAATATGCCCTATCCTTGAAGATTGAATGGAACAGTCCAAATCCAAAAGGGACATGTAAACTCCATAAAAATTCCTAATTCATGGAAGTTAGATTGGTTGAAGAACATAGCTCCCAAAATTCATAAGAAAGAAAAGGAGATTCATCAAATAAGTGGCAATAAAATCCAAATACTCCCAAGATCATTATTTGCAAGATATCCTCCTAATTCTCCAAGACCAAGTAGTTCTAGCTATTTTGAAAGGTCAAATAGAAGTTCTAGAAGGGGAAATCTAGTTGTTGAATTAGAATAAGAGCAAGTTAATGATGGTCTAGATCCTTCCCTTCCACTTACTATGTCTTCGCTTTCTTTAGAAGGAACTTTAAAATTTTATAAAGAAGACAATGTAACTATATATAAAGGTGGAAGATGGCCACCTCATAAAGGCCATTATAAACAAATAGAAGGAGAAATTGCCTATTTATTTACTGCTTTCCATCGTACATCCTCTTCTGACAAAGAACCCTCTTCTGATTTTAAACAGAGAAATTATCTTTCTAGATACAATGCCCATTACCAAGAAAATTTTGATGATCTCTGTAGAGATGTTAATATCATTAGACAGTCACTTGATCAGGTCACTATCTTGCATAATTATGTCCATGAAATCAAAAAGTCTACTGATCACTTTTATCCAATTAGTGAGACTATCCAACACATCAGAACGGTCAATGATAACACTATTACAGTGTCACAATAGTCATTGAATAATCTTCATAGCATTGGAGATCAGTTGAGTACTTTTGAAACTAAGCTAAAAGAACTTGAAAATAGTCTTGACTAGTTAGAAGAAATAAAAAAATAGAAGGCAGAAAGGATAACATTGAAAGATTATGAAGCCTTTACCAATTGGTCTATCTTGTCTTTAGATTTTGGTCCTAGCCTTGTCCTAGATACCTTTGGAAAAAAAAGCAAGTCAAAATCAAAGGAGTTATCTTCATTAACCATGATGATACAGTCTAACATTCCTATTAATCCATGGTTTCTTAATGTAGACAATATGTTAAATCTTTTGACATAAATTACTACATGGTGTAACACTATGCAAACCCTTGGTAGTGCTACAAATCTTGATGGCCATAGCAATGCAGTATATTCTTCTAAATATTTTTGGGGCATAGTACTCAAATGGTAGAATGGTCTAGGTCTAACTCTGCAAGAATAATAATTCTTTCCCAGCCAAATCCTATTTAGACTTTGTTCCAAGTTCTCATCAATGAGTTTGTCCATCCTCAATGGAATAAAGAGTTAGAAAGTCACAAGTGGTTAGCCAAAATGAAACTTTGTGATCTAGCTTAGTTTGAAGATTATGATGTCGATTATAGAAAGCTTGCTTATGACACCAAGACTCAGAATGTTGATCTCACCAAGATGCAAATTTTGAATTCTCTTCCATATAACCTAGCTGAATGTGTCATGGATTACATTGATATTAAGGGTCTCACTCTGACTACCATGACTCTTACTGATGTTATTGACTTTGCTTGAAAACAAATCATGCAGTTTATAAACCAATCTCATGCCACTCAGAAGCTAAATAAGCATCAAGCCTCTTCTACAATCAAAAAATTTCCTGAAACTTACCCATTTGGTTGAAAACCATTTGTCTACAAACACAAACGCTAGCGTCTGGCCTATAAACGCTAGTCTTTCCCACAACTTTGCACCCCTTCTCCTCATCATAAATTTCTCTGGCGAAGACGTTTTCCCCGTCCAACATCTAAAACGGTCCATTTCTATATTTGCCATCAGCCTGGTCACATTGCTCCCCAATGTTCTTTCAAAAATAAGGCTAATCTTGGATTTAGGCAAAGCTGTGATAGTTGAAATATAACATATAATGCTACTATTAGGTAACATTGAAAATCTTAACTAGCAATGAAAAATATACAATATTATATTTGCGAATGACCACATACCCTCCAAAAAACAAGATAGACATGTTATTATCTACTCTTAATATTTTATTCATAAATGAAATTGTAGCTGGGACAATCTCGAAGTCAAATCTTTAATATGGCATTCAACATAGATTGAGTTAAAGAAAACACAATTCTTATAATACCACTTGTACCATGTTCTAAGCTTCTTTCATTTTGTGTGGCAAATGGGAAAAGACTATTCCTCATTCAAACTCTGATAATAAACTAAAGTATTATTTTCATCCTGGTAGATGATTCCAATGGGATCTTAAACCAAGATCCATGCTTCCTACTCAATAACCACCACCTACATTTCATTATTGACAGTTACATATGTAAACCTAAACCAAAAGAGCAAGTTGGGTCTATCAATTGCTTACCAAACGAAGCACCAAAATTATGCATTTGCCATATGAAATATATAAGAGGTGGCATCACCAAAAATAAGAGCAAGATAACAACCACCCTGTGACACCTTTCACATCTCAAAATGGGTCGAGATGCATGGCATTGCCCTTCTCCTTTAAAAGAAGGCATTAGACTATTTGTTCTTGTATAAGGACACTTTTTCTTAAGGGTAAAGGGAAATAAATTTTTTATGTAAAGAATTTTGGCAAATTGTAGAGATGCTATATAATAGTTGTTAAGGGTAAATGAAAATAAAATCTTCATGTAAAGAACTTTGACGAATTGTAGATTTGCTATTTAATAGTTCTTGAGGGTAAATGGGAATAAAATCTTCATGTAAAGTACTTTGACGAATTGTAGAGCTACTATATAATAATGCTTCAATGTTTTTCTTAAGAATATTTTTGAATATGCATAGATGAACAAATTTTATACCATATCAAAATGTTTTTTTATTTCTTTTAGCATTTGTATATATCAATGCTAATGCTCAACAATCAGAGAATGAAACTATGGATATAATCCATACCAAATTACAATTTAGGTGATATATCAGTTGAATTAAATTATGGATAAAGTTCATAACAAAATTCCAATTTAGATAATATATCAGTTGAACTACTAAAGGAATTTTTGCCAAACCTTAAAACATATGATTTGGAAATAGCATTAAGAAACTAAATCTTTGAAAAATAAGCATCAAGTATAAACACATGTCTGCACTATTGCAATTTTCATTGTATATGAACAACATAACAATACAAGAATGCTTGGTAGTATAATAATGCACATTTGAACACTATGTCTATTAGAGATGTGCAAAGTATTAATGCAAAATTAGTTTAGGACAATGACACTAATACTATAGTCATTCAAAAATAAAAAATTGGCAAGCATTATAAATGTAAAAAAAACTATTGTGTCATGTTGCCATATTCTTGTAATACCCTAAAGTTAGAAAAAAGATTAAACATCTATTAGTACAATGAAAAACTATTTATTTGCATTTTTAAAACATTTATGTAATGATAAATGTAAAGGAACTTACTGATTTGGAATCATGGTTCATTGTTGTATAACAACAAAAATAAAATAATTTATTTCAATGTGAATGTGTTGTTCATTTGAAATATTTATAAGAGAAATACAGTTGTTGAGATGTCTTGCTGATATTTTTCAAATGATATGATTATTAGTTTTGACAATATAATGCCAAGTAGAGCTTTCTAAAATATGCATTTAACTTTGTTATATTTTTTATGAATGTTGCATGCCAATACATGAGTATAGGAATACAATATGCATTCAAATTTGTTATATTTTGTATGAATGTTGCATGTCAATACATGAGTATAGGAATGACCTAGATTTCTTGGGCATCTTGCACAACATAAAGTGTCATTAGTATGAAAATCTATTGTTAGGATTGCATGTTGACGTAAATTGAAAATTCACTAAAAGGGTGCTAGGTAAATATTTCTTGATTTTAATGTGCCTCTAACTTTCAATTGTTATTGTTAACTATTGATTTGTAATGTAGTCAAGAAACAAGAAAAAAATAATATTAATTTACTTTTAATAAACACAAAAAAGAGGATGGATACTTGTCTCAATAATTGATGTTTTCATTATTGCAAGTGTTTTTTAGTACATTCATCATTGAATACTTCCAAAAATGAAGCAATATTTGCAGAAAGAGTTTGAGTACCTTTTGGCTCATTGCATATAAAAAATTTGAACATATAAATTGATATTTTTCATACATTAGCAGATCTTGTATGTTATGACAATTTTTTGATACTGTTCGTCAAGTTGAATTTGAAATGAAATAAATGTAAGTATTTTTTTAACAAAAAGAGTTATAATGCAAGGAAAAACAATATGTTAATAAGTATAAGCTTACTATTGTAGTATTGTGCTCTGTTTGTCCTTCTTTAACATATAAATGAAACTATGTTTTTATTTGTTTACAGCCTGCAATCAAAGCTCCAAATGAACCTACTAAATATATGTCATTTGATTCTATAATATCAATAATTGTACTGTTTGGTGTAAGTTTACATTTTTTTCAAACTCTAGATATGTTTTATATTGTTGACTTTCCAGTAATCAAAATGTAAAGTTAGCATCTTCTTTTTCATATTTTTATTTTTTTTCCAACAAGAAATTTGAAATGTGAATACTATTTCCTAGAGTCAAGTGCATTGCAAGTTTTTGAATCAATTTACACATATCATCTCTAGACTTTAACATATTACTTTAATAATTCTCAATGTAGAGGCATAAATCGTGGATGCCATAATTTTTGATTTGGGAGTCTGTTTGAGACTTTAAAAAAATATGAAGATATTGAAGATCTTGATGCCTTTATAATCTACGCTAGATGCCTAGCAAAAATTTAGAAATATTTTTAGGAACAAAAGGGACCAATCAAACGTTGAAAATTAAACTTTTAATTTTTTCTATTTTTAAAAATTTATTTTCATTATAATTAGGCATGAACTTGTAGTTTCATGTCATTCCCAAGATTATTTTATATATGTACAAGAATAAGGGATCCCTATAGTTCAAATCTTGCATATAAACTTTAATAAAAATAGTAGGTTTCAAAATTTGCTATGAATTTAAAATTAACAATATACAACATAATCTATATCATAGTTTGGAGCATAAAGGCTAGAAGCTTCATTATGCACAACCAAAAATGAGGAAGGCCCAGAAGATTCATTATGCTAAGAGATTGAACATAGCTATGGGATGGTTGAATACCATTCGATCTAAATGAGGAAAGACAAAAAATAATACTACCTGCAAAGATCATTCATAGATGGCAAAGATTTGATTTCTATAAGGGATAGTTCATAGTCATATATAAAAGACACAAGTTAATGCATAAAATAGGTCTGAGATGTAAAAGCATTTTCTCTCTAGAATAAAGAGCATATTAAATCTCTAACTTCAAGGTGGTCCTAGCTTTAATTTCATTTATAAATAAAATATTAAGAATAGAGAATATCACATCTCTATTATTTATCAGAGGGTGTGTGTTCATTCACAAATATAGTTGTTAGCCAATTTTGGCTACCATAGGTGGGCTTAGCAAAAAAACTTGACTTTTGCACTAGGTCTCCCTTTCCAAGGGGTTTAAATGAATGTCTTATACAAGTTTAACATTGTTTAAGGTAAATTTACAAATGTTAAAGTATCTTGGCTAGTAAGGAAGATAATGGTGTTTTGACCCTCCAAGATGTTAAGGTGCACTAAGGTGAATGGGTTTACTAAAGGAGCTAACCCAAAAGGATGAACACATGACCATTTGGAGTTTAGCATATTTTAAGGTAATTTTGACAAGTTTAAGGTAAGTGTTCTTTCTAGTATCATGCTTGTCTAGTCAAGTTGTTTAAAAGAGTGTCAAAAGTTTAGAGGCCCTTGTTATGGCATTTAACTCATAACTAGGTCATGTCATCCTCCATTAGTCCGCACAAGTGCTTTAAATTAGTCAAATATTCCTTGCTAATGTTGTAACTCATTTTGAAGCATTTTTTTGATCACTTGTAACATTTAAGAAGGAATATTGTGAGAAAGTGGCAGGTTTGCAACAAATGGAAGTTATGGCACATTATTCCATGTCTATATAGGGGTGAAGAAGCCCAATGAGCTCTTTTTAGTTTAGTTCAATTAGGTTCCAGAGCAGAACATGGCAATTCTAATGGTAAAAGAGAGGTTTTCAAAGGGTGATTATAGGTTTGGAGAGTAAAGAATAGTTCCAAATAATCTTATGGCTTACTCCATCTCTTATAGGTCCAAATCTAGGCATTTGATGGAGTTCTAGACCCAAATAGAGAAAAAATCTATTCAATCTCCTATCGAGCTCTTGGCAAGCTCACAAAGCCAAATTTCAAATGTTAGGTTCATAAAATGGAGAGAGAGTTGGGATCCAAGTTTTTTCCCAGAGTAGGGGACCCTAAGTAGCTTCATATTCCTAGCATTAGTTTGCATGTAACAACTCCACTTGGTTTTAATAGAATAGGGTTTAAAAAAAAAATTAAATACACAAATTCATCTTACAAATTTCATCATGATGAAATATACATAGTGTGATATTTAACTAAATACATTATTTTCAACATGATAATAAAAGGCCTATAGCTAATCTATTTAGCTAATGATCATAATACCATCAATATATCAAGAACATGTACCATGCTGAATATACAAATAAAGATTGCATTAATTTATAAAAGTAGTATTATAAATTCAGTCACGAGTGATACAACATTATAACCACTGCTATAAATGTATATATGAATAAAAAGTAAAGTTTCAATAATAATAAATATCTTAATAATAATAATACAATGATACAAAGCTCCATGGAGCATGAGTCTCAATGAACTCTAAGTATCCAAAAGTAATCTCAAATGTAGTCTTTAGTGTAGTAATGATGTGGGGAGGGAGAGCATAATTTGAATTTTTTTTTTAACACTAACTACGAACCATCGATATCTTGCACTATCTCCTAACAAGGGAATGACCCTCTCTTTATAGATGGGTAGATAATGACGGTATAAGAATCTAAAGTGGAAAACTAGAACCATTGTGTTATAAGATAACTAATACATGATGTATACCATAAAGAAATCCATTCTAACATGATATCATACAAACACGTAAACTATATCAAACATATGAAATGATAATATTTAACTATAAACATTACTTTGCCCAAAATTTTCTTATAGTTATTGATCTCTATGATTAGTCAATTTCATATACACCACTTAATCAGATTATACTTCATATTGCATTAATTGTGCTAATTAAGCGAGTGGAATCTATCACATTGCTTATTTAGGATTATTAATGTGAGATTTTGGTTATACATATAATAATGTAAAAACCAACAGATTCATACAAAATATTTCCTAATAACAGATGTAAAATATGTTAAACATGAAAATATCAAATACATACATTTAGTCTATCAAATGTAATGCAATGAATCTAAAAACATTTAATTTATTACAAAAATAATAAATTGATTTCATAAACATTCCTCAATATAATCATATCATCTGAGTAAGAAGCATATATAGACATCAAATTACTGATTAATAAAATGTAATCTCTAAATGTTATTTCATCCATCTAATAACATTAATTCACAACTTAATACTCACATACTATAAGTACATTAATAAGCTTATTTTAATACAATAACATCAAAATGACTTGTATTCTATCCAAAATATCTTACAATTAACTGTTTCATTAAAAAAATCAAACACATCCATAACTCAACCAAGATAACTCAAATACACTCATATATATATATATATATATATATATATATATATATATATATATATATATATTTGTTTTAACATGCATTATTCATTAACTGAGTGTACATATATATATTTACATGGTATACATATTGAAATTTTGTACTAATTCAACAAAACGTATGTATTTCATATATATTTATATACTTATAACATACTCAGTTATGTATATAATGAAATAAATCAACAACTAGTCAACATATGCCAAATATACGTTATACATCGATCAGATAAATCACTGTCCATAAACTAGAGTATCCCATATACTATCTAATTCAGATTTAATCATTAATTCAAACTCCTTCAGTGTATAAGTAACACTAAGTATAAATCATCACTGTGTTTTATAACCTCATAACTCATAGACCTTACTTGGTATGTTCAAATTTTACACAGTTTGATAAACAACTCAGTCACATCTTATAATAATCAAATTTCTATAAAATGAATAGTCTATTATAAAAAAGCACACAATCCTATTATGGACCCAACCAACTATATCCTATAGTTATAAATATATATAGTTTACTTCAAACTCATTCATGTTTATATTTCTCAAATAACAATACATAGAATGATTTATCAAACCAATAATCCTTTATTTAAAAGTCTCCAACTCATTGTGATAATGAAAACCTATCCAAATGTATATCTATGAGTTTTGAGATATATACATACATATATATGTACATACATACATACATACATACATACATACATACATACATACATGTGTGTGTGTGTGTGTGTGTGTGTGTGTGTGTGTGTGTGTGTGTGTGTGTGTGTGTGTGTGTGTGTGTGAGACATACATTTATATAATTTGGCTTATATGACTTTGTAACTAGATTTCAAAAATGACGTTGTCTATACTCATAGAAATCCAATAGGTAGCATGAAGTCATTTTAGGGTCTTAATATACAAATATAATCATTTATATTTCATTCTCTTGAATAATTAAGTAGTCTACTTCCAAATATATGTTCAATATTAAATCAATTCACAATCACATATAATAGATGCCATAATATTTAATTGAATACTCATACACACCCACACAAAGATATGTATATATAGTACATGTCAATGACATCCTATAGGTTTTATATTCATATCCATGTATATGTATATTTTCCCAAATAAGTTTTATAGACGAAATAAAACCATGACTATTCTTTACTCACATAGAAAAATGGGTTTTCTATATAACTTTAGTACTTCAAAATATAATTTTACAAAACACTCAGTCGTGCCCCTTTTTAGGGTCAAAATTAATATAATAACCTAGTATATATCTTTACAACAATGCCATGGTTCAAAATTGAAGTAAGCATATTGATTCTTAAACACACAGAGTCTAGGTTATAAACTCAGCTTTTAAACAACCCAATAAAATCCTACTAGGTTTTTATTTCAGCCTTAATGCAAATATCAAAAGTTTCCCTCGAACTCAGAATTGAATAGGTACAATGGCCATTTCTCTAAGGTTTTTAAGGGTTTATACTTAGTTTTATGGATGGTTGAGCCATACATAAGGCTGAGTATTTAGCCCTCTAAATTCAATATCAATATAATGGTAAAACTAAAACCCCGAGAATTGATTACCAGATATCAACATGACATACAAGAATTTCAAAATGAAACCAACCTGGTAAGAAGTACCCTCCATTACTTCTATAATATTTTCTCCACAATTTCTCTAAGCCTTCTTATTTTTCTTTTCCTTTTCTCTATCGTACTCTACTATGTCAAGATGTGTCCTCCCCGACCTCTTCTCCTTCCTTTTTATCCATTTGCATGCTAATTTCATGCCACATAACCCTCCATTATTTTTGTCATAATAAACTCATAGTACACTTTCATAAAACTAAGTTTTTCCTCCATGCAAAACTAAACAAATTTGTTCATTTTATAAGCTGATATGCCTAACACCAATTCAACACCAAATTAAATCCTAATATCTTTAATGTTCTAATTTAAATAATATAATAACAATTATAATCCCTTCAAACTATATGCATGCTCATTGACTTCACTAAACCCAATAATAATTATAACAATGAGTTTGACCCTTCTATCATTGACTTAATAAAAATTCATCCAACTATTATAATACAAATCAAACATTATGATGTCTCCCATAATCATTTAATAACGAAACTATCGACATTGACTTAACGTAGGATTATGACATTGCCTAAGCACAAAGGATTTATAATAATCAATAGTCAATAACATTAACATCATAATGACCATGTGATGGGTGTCGTCAATACCCTTCATTTAATATTGTCAATCCAGAGTTAGTGTCCGTAGGTTGTATGCAATAGGAAAAAGAGACCTTTGGAAAATGGTTCTTTCTATCACACTCCACACTTTGCAAGAATTGAAAATCATAATTGTAGGAATTAAAAATCACACTTGTTGGAATTGAAAATTATACTTGTAGAAATCAAAACACGCTTGCATGAAATTAAAGTACACTTATAGAAAGTAAATTATTGAATTGAAAATAAATGAAAAATACACAAAACACCTACAAGTTTATAAAAAATTGTACAAAAGAAATATTTACAATAAAAAATAAATAAACTAAGAATTTGTAGTAAAAAGAATAATTATTGAATATAGAAATAAAATATATGGATCTATTTTCCTTGTAATGAGTGGCCAATTCATTCCTTGAAAGAGGATTTATTCAGACCACAAGTTTCAGATGCATTGTTCAAAATAATGGAAAGAGAAGTATTGATTGATTGATTCTTTCATTCGGGTGTGGAAGTTTGTATTTATAATGCATGCTTCCAACCTAAACTTTATTTGGGAGTAACAACTGAGATACTCTATCCCATCTCAATCTTCACAAAATATAGAAAGAGATATTTATTATAATAATAAAATATATTAAAACATAATCTCAATCCCCATCGAATTTGGAGAGAGATATTTACTGGAATAAAATTACATATATTCGAATACAATCTATTATAAAAAATCTATACATAAAAATCTATATATAGAAAGAATCTAAATGGAAAGCATTCTTTGTGATAGTTGGAATATTGAAATACTCTTAAAAATACTTCTCAAACAAGTATGTAGTAGTTTTCTTGAAGTCTAGAGTACTTTTGTTGAAATCCATAGCAGTCTGATGAAATCCATAGCAAACCTACTAAAATTAATAGCAAACTTGATGAAATCTATAGCAAGCCTGCTAAAATCTATAAAAAGCTTGGTGAAATCCATACCTGATTGATGTAATTTGTAGCTGATCTGATGCAATCCATAACTAATTTTTAGGTGATCTGATGTACTCCATAGCTTATTTGTAGCAAGCTTGTTGTAATTTATAGCTGTTATATCAAGTTTATGGTAATCTGGAGCTACTGTGGAACTCTGTAGCAACCCTGTAAGATTCTATTCTTTATCAAAATACTCGATCTTAGTTGTATAAGACTTTGACACTACTCCAACATTATTATTGAATGGTTACTCTTTATACTTTGAATCATTCTTAGCTTAGTATGAACTATATATGCACTCATTGACATCTTTTTCTCAATAATTATTAGTAATAGCTAACCAATAGATAACAAAATTTTTTAAAGACATAACTTTGATATATACTTATTATTTTATTCTAAATAGATCATAAGTTCAGAAACCACATTTAGAACCACTCTTATATAAGAATAATGATGTTATTTTGTGGATATAATGAGTCATTTTATGGAATCACCATCTCCCCCACACCTAATCTCATGCATATCTTCATACATGTCACTACTTAAAATATCATGGTATATATGCATGAGTTAGACTTAGCTTCATACTTCAAATGAGTTTCTTAAATTGATTTTATTGGTACAAGTACAGTGAAATTTATCTTTTAAAATCTTAGACAAAAGTGGTCAATGAAAATAGACATTTAAGGATAGGTTCTTATATGGAGGTTTTTTCTACTATTCTCAGATTCTTTTTGATCTTTTTTTCATAAGTTCTCGTGAAAAATTTTCATGCTACTTTCTTCATTTTTTCTTCTTTCTTTCTTTTCTTTTCTTTTAATGAGGTGAGAGCAAGTTCTTGTGTTAAAAATTTCCTATTGTGATTATACATATTTTTCCCAATAATCATTAGTAATAGCTAACCAATAGATAACAAAAAATTATAAAGGAATAACCTTGATATATATTTACTATTTTATTTTAAATAGATCATAAATTCAAAAACTACATTTATATCCACTTCATATGCATTCATTGACATCTTTTTCTCAATAATCATTAGTAATAACTAATCAATAGATAATAAAAAAATCTAAAGACATAACCTTAATATATACTTACTATTTTATTCTAAATAGATCATAAATTTAGAAACTACATTTAGATCCACTTCTTATAAAAGAAAAAAGATGTTATTTTGTGGATATAATGAGCTATTTTATAGACTTATCATCTCCCCCACACCTGATCTCACGCATGTGTTCATGCATGTCTCTATATAAAATATCATGGGATATATATGGGTTAGACTTAGCTTCATACTTCAAATGGGCTTTCTAAATTTATTTCATTGGTACAAGTATATTAAAATTTATCTTTTAAAATTTTAGATAACAATGGTCAATAAAAATAGATATTTAAGGATAGGTTCTTGTATAGAGGTTTTTCTTATTATCTTTAGATTCTTTTTGATCTTTTTGTAATAGGTTCTTGTGCGAAATTCTCATGCTACTCTTTTCATCTTTTCTTCTTTTCATTTTTTTAAAAATGAGGTGAGAGCAGGTTCTTGTGTTGAGAATTTCTTGCTATGATTATACATATTTATTTTGACCACAAAACAATTTTTGAAATTAAAAAATTCTTGTTTTTTTCAAAACTATGTACCATGATCAAGATCAAACTATTTTTGTATATTTGGATAACAAAACTATGTACCATGATCAAGATCAAACTATTGTTGTATGTTTGGATAAGCCCAATTCTTATATCTTCAAAGCTATTCTCCTTCCCCACATCTAAGCTCATGCATGTCCTCATGCATGTCAAATGAATGAAGTGGGATGAGATTAAACAAGATTAGATGTAAGTCTATCAATTTCCCTAGAATAAACTATTTGCAAGAGTAGATCTTTATGTAATAACAAAACTTACAAGTAAATTCAAACGTAAAATAATAAAGTAAAATACCATGGCATACCTTGTTAGGTTGTGGAGCTAAAAGCTTCACTAATGCAGACATGGAGGAGGTTGAAAGAGGTTGCTGAAGTGTCACAGACACCGGTGTCGATCAGGCCAACCGATGTCGATAGGATTAGACAGGAAGAGAAATCGACGTCGGTCAGGGATCGGCCAGCGTCGATCACCTCCAGGCAGATAGGGACCGACGTCGGTCACCTGTGTGGTTTAAAACTGCGAGTGTTATGGACAGTTTGTTAACGAACCGAGTGTTTGCATGATGAGAGCCAATTTTAGACTCAAAGCTACGGATCTAATTATTGTAATTAGGTGTCTAATTATTGTTTGCATGAGATCTATTTAAGAGATTCATAGGCTATATTATATAGTGTGCTAGAGAGTAAGAGAGCAAAATATTAGCTCCTTCTGTGTGTGAAGAGAGCATGGTGTGTTCCTCCTAGTGCCAAGTGCCAAGTGTGGGTGCTGGTTTGGAGAATCAGAAGGGTTCTTCATGTATGTATGATCTTGGTCATCAGGTGTGCATGGCTACGTTAGGAGATCTACATGGTAAGTAAGATCATTGATCTACAGGTGTATGTGGGTGCATGATCCAGGTTTGTAGGCATGCAGAACCAGATTGATTTTCAGGTGTGCAAGATCAGGGAGGACAAAAACACAACAGGGAGTAGGATCAGGTGGGATCTACTTGGAGTAAAGTGTGTACTCAGAAAGAGAGCAAGAGAGGAAGGCAAGGTAGTTCCTTCCATAAGTAAGATCATTTGAGGTGTAGGTTGTTGCAGGTTCAGGAGAGATCTACTTGAAGCACAATTGATTACCATATACAAGCAACTTAAAATGCAGAAATAACCAGAAGTAACAAGTAACTAGAAACTAGAAACAACACAGAATATGAGAGACAATACACAACTTGTATTAATACTCATACAAAAAAAAATACAATAAATAAGATGCCACTTCTTCTTCACCACCTCTCAGAGGCTTCCCACACCTCAAGTGAATAGTAAGTCTCTCCTCAAAGCTCTCTCTCTTATGGTCTCAACACACAACTCAAACACAGAGTTGGTGTTCACCTCCAACCAGTCAGTATCCACTACTACCAGTACACCCATGCTCCACGCACTCTACAAGTGCTCCACACACTCCAAGTACTCAATCATACTTTAAGTAGATCTCTCCTGAACTTGCAACAACTTGCACCTCAAATGATCTTACTTATGGAAGGAACTACCTTGCCTTCCTCTCTTGCTCTCTTTCTAAGTACACACTATACTCTAAGTAGATCCCACCTGATCCTACTCCCTATTGTGTTGCTGTCCTCCCTGATCTTGCACACCTATGAATCAATCTAGTTCTGCCCACCTACAAACCTGGATCATGCACCCATATACACCTACAGATCAATAATCTTACTTACCATGCAGATCTCCTAACGTAGCTATGCACACCTGATGACTAAGATCATACATACATGAAGAACCCTTCTGATTCTCCAAACCAGCACCCACACTTGGCACTGTGGCACTAAGAGGAACACACTATGCTCTCTTCACACACAGAAGGAGCTAATATTTTGCTCTCTTACCTCTAGCACACTATACAATATAGCCTATGAGTCTCTTAAATAGATCTCATGCAAACAATAATTAGACACCTAATTACAATAATTAGATCCACATCTTTGAGTCTAAAATTGGCTCTCATCATGTAAACACTCAGTTCATTAACAAACTATCCGTAACACTCACAGTTTCAAACCACACAGGCGATCGACGTCAGTCCCTGTCTGCCTGGAGGTAACCGATGTCGGTCGATCCCTGATCGATGTCAGTTTCTCTTCCTATCTAATCCTACCGACGTCGATTGGCCTAATCGATGTCGGTGTCTGTGACACTTTAGCAACCTCTTCCAACCTCCTCCATGTCTGCATCATTGAAGCTTTTGGCTCCACAACCTAACAATCTCCCACTTGGAGATAAATAGCTACACTGTACCTGTACCTATACCCCGTCTAATCTTTTACCTGGCTTGTATCCCTCTTCAAGCTCAATCTTGAAGACCACCCACCACAAATCCTATGGTGCACCTCCTATCATCCGAGTAACCTGCCACATCCGAACCTACAAACCCATGTAGTGAAGTCCTGACCCTACATAACATGAATCCCTGAGAACCCACTTCCTCGAATTGGCTCCTAACTCTCTGACAGCACCCACTGCTTGGGCAAACTCAAGTCTATACCAGACCTCACGTGATTTTAGACACTGAACTGTCCAGCCCTTGGTGTGCTTCAGTTATACATCCTACGTAATGAACCTCACCAACACCTGATTCACATCAGCTCCCACTGGAGACAAAATCAACCTGTAATCTTCCATGTCTCCCATGCCAAAGAATTTTGCTGCTCTAAATTCCTCATGACATGCCACTGAACTAACCTTACCCTTATCTCAACAAAACCTTGTATGTCTGAACTTACACCAAGCTCATCCTCCACACACAGTAATAGGATAATGTTGCAACCATCATCCACCTAGTAAGACAAACACAATGGTTATACTAACATTAAATAAATCTCTGCTTTGTCATCCACCTGGTACCATCTGTCAGTCCTATCCCACTGTCTTGTAGCTTCCTCAAGACCATATGACCTGGCCTTCCATCTCACGTGTCCATTCTCTCTATTCTTTAACCAAGTATCCATTCATCTCAGTGCTTTCATACCGACTGGCAACCCTACCAATTCTCTCATTTGGTTCTGCATCATATTCCTGTCGTGCTCCTACTGTTTCCTAGATCCTTTCTACTCTGCAGTGAGCAACAAGTATAAAGAAGAGGAACAATGAATTTGAGGCTTACTTGCACTTTCAATCCTCCATATGGGCATTTGAGACTCCTTGACAGCTTGCTGTCTGTCCAAAATCCGTCTCAGTGACCGACTTCAGTCACTACATAGTCTGCATCCGACCGACATTGGTTTCCATGCACCTGTCCTGACTACCAACTCTGTCGATGTCGGTGTCCCTATTGTCGAAATTGGTCCTCCTAACCGACATCAGTCTTACCTATTGCCAACGTCGGTCCTCATGACCGACATCGGTCTTACCCTGCCCGACATCACCGGCTTTGGTCTGCACATGATCGACATCTTACAAGTAAATTCAAACGTAAAATAATAAAGGAAAATACCATGGCATATCCTTAGTCTTCAATGCTGCTTCCATGATAGTCAAAGTGAAGTATGTTAGGAAAAAGTATTGATAAAAGTAAAGTTTTGTTATGTTGAAAATAAGAGCACAAAAGTAAACAACGAAAAATTACATCAACTATTTCATTGGACAAATTTTATTGTATTTATTTATATATTTTTACTCTTGACTAGCCAGTAAACTGATTTTCTAATCAATGATCTTTATTTCAACACTTGATCCACCAACAAACTGGGTTTCAAACCAAGGATACAAACAATATCTAAATGTTTTCATTGTTTTTTTTAAATTTTTTTATTTTTTTAAATTTGTAGAAAACAGATGACATGAAAAATCTTAGCCATAGACTCTATACATTTTCATACTTATTGCAAATGTGACATGAAATTTTTTGTATGTTGACATTCTTCAGTATTAATCTATGTAGTGATGACCAATAATTGATAATAAATACTTTGTTGATTCTATTGTCAAAGGTAACTCAAGATAATCTGTCAACTGCTTGTTGAAGTCATGGACAAAAATTTTCATCTCTAGAATAACTCCTTGTAATGAAAGTATCCTATAAAAATAAAAAACAAACAAAGCCTTTCCAGCCAAGCATAATATCAACAATGTTAAAAAATTATAAATACCAATAACAAAATGTTAAGATCAACTTTTGAATGTATATGAAAGAATGCAGTTCAACTTATGTAAGAATGATTGATGGTTTAGGAATTAACATTATTTCTAATGGAATTTTATTGTGGAGGATAAGATATTTCTTAGACAAGTTCTATTATTATGAAAGTGAATATGAGTTTAGCTAATTCATGAATATAGATGGAAATGAGTGAAATGAAATGTCATTAATTTTTTTTATTATAAACTGAACAAAAAATACTAACTGTTATTTTATACAAAGATGATAAAATATATTAATAAATTATTTGATGAAAACTAAAAAATAAAAAATATACCTGATAACTAAATTTTAGAGGTCCTTGACTTCCTTATTGCAAATAGATTTTGTATGCCTCTTCTTGTTATTAAAAATTGTGTTTTTGATCTGGATTTGCATCATGCTGAGCAAGCTTGTCACTATCTTCTTCTTTGGCTAAAAAATCAAAATAAAGGGTCTAGGGGCAAAATCCCCCAACAAGATCAAGGGGAAACACCCCTTGCACATTCCCTATTATGATACAGGGCAGGGTCAAGGGGTGGAGCCCCTCGAAGCCATGCCTAATTTACCACTTTTATAACTATAAGTTTGCTTAGCATTGAAGATTTTTGGATGATTTCATGCTATTTGAGATAACTTGTTAAAAAAATTTAATTCTTACCAATTTATAGCATCTATAACACTCATAAATTATTAAATCTTTGATCTCATGTGACTATATGTGAATCCAAGGTTCCGGTTTGCATGTTAGTCTGACCTGGGATGAAAGTTTGATAATTTTTATTTTTTTAGACTGTCATCAATTTTTTTAATTTTTTAATTTTCATTATAAAATTTCCTATCCATGCAGACTTAACAAAAAATATAAAAAATAAAAATAAAAAGAACATTTAGTTCTGAGACTGAAGTAATAATTTTTTTGAGTAATTCAATTTATATTTTCTATTAGACATTATCACTACAGTTTAGAAAAAATTATAAAAAATTTGATATAAACTAGATAGTCAAAGAGAAAATAGAAATTGATTTTTTTTAGATCTTCCAATTTAAATACATCAATCTATACATGCTAAAAAAATAGTAGTAAAATCTATAATTATATAGGACTTACCTTCAATGTTAAGATATTTGACTCACACAAAATCTAGAGCTATATCTTTATCTCACCATAATTGTTGCATGCTGCAAACTAATTATGCCAAATATATTGCATGACCCTTATCTACTTCTGTTATAATCTACCTTGCATGTGTATTCTTGTTATTTTTATTTTGTCCAATTTGTTTGATTCACACGAAATTCATCCAAAATAACTTTGTATGCATGTCAATATTGCATGTAAGATTCTGGGAGACTGTATTTATGTATTTCATCCATGAATCTTTGCATGAATCTCTTTGTCTGTTAACTTGACTTGATTTGGTGATTTTCCATATGAATCTTTCCAAATCGTGACATAAATTAAACTAAAAACCATTGAAGCCATTATCATGAAAAATAAATCGATTAGCCATACCAGATCAAAATGAAATTTTTTCATAGTACTTTACTAGACAAAATCACTAGAATTTTAGTTGGAGTGATAGTTCCTTTTCAATAGATCATACATTTATTTGATTTTTAATTTTTTGATCAATTATTACTATATCAATTATTGATGGAAATAAACTATGCTTACCTAGAAGATTGACTATCTCACATAATTTCAGCTCAAGAGTCCACCCTTCAGTAATTAAACAGACTAGATTGTAGATCATTTTATTTTAGTAAAGATTATTAGCATGATTCTCTCTACCTGCAATTCCATTTCTTTTTATACTTTTGCTATCTTTTCATAAGTTTTAACCATTTACAATTTTTTTACAATTAAAATCTGATGTGCAATCTTATCTTACTGAAAACTATTTTTGTTTTTCAACTAAATACATAAAAAAAATATTTTTATTGCAGGCATGTAGGTATGAGATGATTTAAAATAGTTAGAGATTAATTTGACAGTGAATTTTACCTATTTTTTAACATGTAATTTTTATAGAATCATTCAAAAATATGTGTGATCTATTATAAGTGGTTCTGGAAAAGGTGTAACTTTATTTGTACAAGTTTCACACAACCATATATAATCAATTTAACTAATTCTAAATGTAGATCATTCCCTAGATATGCATGTTAAATACAAAAGTATCTATTTCAAATTTGTTGTAAACTATAAAAATTCATGTATAAGGTTACTTTCTCCATCTTACAGTTGTCTTAGAATTTCATTTCTATCTTGCATCAACAATTAGATCTTCTTTCATGATGTTAGTAGTTGTTATTTTCTACACAACAATGTTAATATTGGAGGTTTTGTTTTTAAATATAAAATCTAATTGTAGAAAAATAAATTTTAATCTATGTTGCAGAAAATAAATCTTAAAGAAACCATTAACTAAGTATCTCTTGTCATAATTTTTTTATAGAAACATTCCCTCTCACTAAGAATCTCCTTAGCAGATTTGAATCTCCTAATAACATTGTGGTTCTCCGACAATGGTACCAAAAATAATGGATGTTATCAATACCCTTCATTTAATATTATCAATCCAAGGTTGGTGTCTATAGGCTGTATGCAATAGGAGAAAAAGACCTTTGAAAAATGGTTCCTTCTGTCACACTCCACACTCTGAAAGAATTGAAAATCACACTTGCAAGAATTAAAAATTACACTTGTTAAAATTGAAAATCACATTCTCAAAAATCAAAACACTCTTGCATGAAATTAAAACACACTTGTAAAAAATAAATTATTGAATTAAAAATAAATGACAAACACACAAAATATCGGTATACAAAAAGAATGTTTACAGCAAAAAAAAAAATAAAATATGAATTTACAATAAAAAAGAATAATTATAGAATACAACAATAAAATATATGGATTCATCTTTATTGGAATGAGTGACCAGCTCATTCTTGAGAAAAATATTTATTCAAAACATAAGTTTTAGATAGATTGCTCAAAATAATGAAAAGAAAAATTGTATTAATTGATTGATTATTTTATTCAGGTGTGAAAGATTACATTTATAATTTATGCTTCTAATCAACACCTTATTTGAGAGTAACAACCGAGATACTCTATTCTATCTCAATCTTCAAAAAATATGGAGAGAGATAATTATTTTAATAATAAAATATATTATAACATAATCTCGATCCCTACCAAATATGGAGAGAGATATTTATTGAAATAAAATTATATATATTCAAATACAATCTATTATGAAAAATCTATACATAAAAAAAAATATATAGAAAGAATCTAAATGGAAAGCATTCTTTGTGATAGCTGAAATATTGAAATACTCTTAGAAATACTTTTTAAACAAGTCTGTAGTAGTTTTCTTGAATTCTGAAGCAATTTTGTTTAAATTCTAGTACTCTGGTAAAATCCGTAGCAAGCTTACTGAAATCTATAGCAAGCCTGGTGAAATCTGTAACAACTCTGTTAAAATCTATAGTAAGCTTGGTAAAATCCATAACTAAGTGATATAATATGTAGCTGATCTAGTATAATCTATATCTGGTCTATAGGTGATCTAATGTACTTCGTAACTTATTCATAGCAAGCATGTTATAATCCATAATTGTTGTAACAAGCTTGTTGTAATCGAAAGCTACTATAAAAGTCTGTAGGAAGTCTATAGGATTCCATTCTTGACTAAAATACTAGATCTTAATTGTAGAAGATTTTGACACTACTCTAACATTATTCTTTAATGGTTACTCTTCATATTTTGAATCATTCTTAGCTCAATATGAACTGTATATGCATTCATTGACCTTTTTTTCTCAATAATCATTAGTAATAGCTAACCAATAAATAAAAAGAAATTTTAAAGACATAACTTTGATATATAGTTACTATTTTATTCTAAATAGACCGTAAGTTCAAAAATTACATTTAGATCCACTTTCTATACAAGAAAAATGATGTTATTTTATGGATATGACAAGCCATTTTATGAAATCATCACCATGCCAAACTAATGTCATCCATAATCATTAACAAAAATAAATAAATTTCTTAATTACTTAATATAAATTTATTCAACTATTATAAATGATAATAATCTTCTACGCATGATAGTCACCTCAACACACAAAACAAGTAATAAAATCTGACTACTCCTATAGCAAAGTATACTAAACAAAACATTATCATACTACACTCAGTTATATTAGAAGACACTATTAAGTCATATTAAGATAAACAAAAATTCACTCATTTGACATAGCAATAACATATACGAGTCAATCTAAGTATGAAAATCATAAATAAAATCACACAACTAGATCAACATAAGCATAAAAAATAAATCTAGATCACAACAAAAGTATATTAGCAAACATAGACATACTAAAAATATCTAATTAAAATTGATTAAAGAATTTTAACTATTTGTAGTGTGTGGATGTATTTTTAATACTTTAATATGTCATTTTCCAATGCCTCCATCTACGCCACCCTCTTTGATAATTCTCTCCCTCCATCACACTATGAGAGATGAATCTATTCTGCATCCACCTCACAACAACGAAGGTAGTTAATCTAAAAAATATACAATGTATAATATACTGCTATAATAATTAACAAACATGATAATCATATATAAAATGTAAAAGTATAAATAATTTCATAGCTAATCAATTATATAAATTAAGAATATATAATTGCCCATAATCAACATATATAATCAAGCTTAACCAAAACATTATTTAGTCAAATAATATCCATAAAATCCAAAAATCAATAGGTTATTAGATCTAGTGAGGAATTGGTATGTGACATCCTCCCCCTTTAAAGCTGGTCATCATCCTTATGACATTTATTCAAACACAAGTTTTAAATTTAAAAATATTTTAACATAAAAATAAAATAATATGCAACATATCAAGTGAGCAAATATGAAAATAGCTTGTAAAAATGATCAAAATTCTCCTAAGTGGCACTATCTTTAGAATATTTGTCCTACTGAACCTTGCACTGTGACATTTTTCTATTATGCAAATTGAGTTTGCAAGTGTCAATTATTCTGATTGGTTATACCGTGACCACCCTAAGATCTAGAACTTGCAAAGCATTCCAATCTAACACATGTGAAGGATCAACACCATACTTTTTAAGATAAGACACATGGAAGACATTATGTAAAAGAGTTAGAGATGGCGAAAATGCAAGCCTATATGTAACAGGATTGACCACTTCCAAAACCTTGAAAGATCTAACATATCTAGGTAAAAGTTTTACTGAATTCACAAAGTTAAGTGATATTTTTTGAGGCTTAATTCACAAAAATATTTTATCACCTACATAAAACTATCTTGATGTTCTCTTCAGATTAACATAACTTTTATGTTTATCATTAGCCTTAGATAATCTCTGCCTAATTTTCTTGACTTTTTCTTCCATTTTCACAAGCATCTCAGGTCTAAAGACTACCCTATGATATAACATGTCCCAATTGATTGGTTTTCTATACCTCCTTATGTATAATATCTCAAACATATATATTTTAATGTTGATTGATATGTGTTATTGTAAGCAAACTATAGTATCCCCAAATAGGATATTTTAGAATTACACATAAAAATGCACGACTAAACTCCAACACAAATGAAATCTATATATTATATAAAATACTAAAATACACAAAAATAAATAACTTCTTACATCAATTTGAAGTACAATCACAATCTTTGAATGAGATTATCCTACTAAGCCAAAGGGGTTTCATCTTTTGATCATAAAAATTAATGGGGTTTCATCCAAGGATATCAATCCTCAATGGGCTTTCATATATATAAGAGGCATGGATGAATATAAGTTCAAACATTGTCATAAAAGACATGAAAGAGATATAATATGGCAACGATGATCTTTACAAAGGGAGAGCATGTTAATATATAACATTTATAAGAAGAAGAGAGGAGAGAGAAAATGTGGCACCACATTTTCATGCAAACCAAAAAATATATTATTGGGCATGATTTATCCCATGTAAAAGGGGTAAGGAGAAAGAAATAAAAGGGGACAAGATCATCTCCTTCTCCCATGCCTTCATAATTGTGTTTATCTTTTCCATGTGAAAGATAAACAATGATGAAAACTTGTCATCATTCACCCATGTGACCACATGCTTCAAAGAGGGTACCCAACCTTTTTTTGACTTCTCCACACACTCACATCATGAAGCTCACATAAAAATGTGTCATGCTTCTCCTTTTTCCTTTTTCCACCAAGGACCAAATCATGTGGTCAATAAAGTAATTAGATTTATCTCTTAAGTGGAGTGGTACGCCCCATTCCATGCATATGCCCTTAACCCCATGTGATATTTCCTTGTGGGTCATGCCACCTCATCCACAATCTACCTCCTCTACTACATCATCACCTACCATATCACCATGAATAGTGATTCATAAATAGTGCTAATGAATATTAATTGGTGAATAGTGCTTATGAATAGTGTTGGAGAAATATTGGAATTGGACAGTTTTTTACAACATCAATTTTTTTGAAAAGGGGACATGAAAAATCCTCCCTTCATAAAATTTCTTATCCCTAAGCAATTTGGTCAAATTTATGAATCCAAATACCCAAATCTCAAACTAGTTATGGGAATGGGTAATTCCCAATCCTCAAACTTTCTTGTGGTTTCTTCTATGTTACTCTAATATTTATATGTGCCTCATCAAAAGACCCCTTGGTGAAAATAAAGGCATATTTTTTAATAATAATTCCTCTTTTTCAAGTCATCCAAGTGCCCTCAATAAACTTAGTGGCTGTAAATGCATCATGCAAATGATTGATCCTCTTACCTTGCACTTTGTCTTGCTATCCAATGAGCTCTTGAATTGCATCTTTCACTTTCTTCATATCATATTTTTTATCCTCTTCAACCATATTGCATCTCTTATATACTCATTTCCAAGATATTCTTGCATCTACATCTTATTTGTATTCCTGTTGAGCTCCTTCACTTATACAATTAACAAAAATCTTATATTGTTCTACATCTGTATACAACTCCTTTAACTATTATAAAATAGCAAGCTTAATTTCTACTTCTTGAAGAGCCATTTAAGTATTCTCTAATGAATCCTTAGTAGACTCAAGCTCAAATATGAGCCTATCAACTTCTTCCTCTTTTCCTTACAAATTTACAAGAGGAGATTCTCCTTCAAAATTTTATTCTATGAACTCCTCAACATGATGTGGGGTCCCTTTTGCTCTTGCTCCATTATATATTATGGATCTAAATTTGTTTTTTCTTCATGCTTCTTGGTTTTTACCTTGGCATCATCTTGAATTATTACTTTTACCACTAAAAAATATTGAAATGGCAAGGCTTCCTTAATGTCTTTAGATAGATTTTGATACTCTACGTATAAACTACCAAGCTAGAACTTATGGGATGCATTTTTATTTTTTCTTATTTTTAAAAAAACTTAAGCTTTTTAGCTCTAAAACAAAATTCCAAAAGTCTTCACATGAAGATCTATAAAAGAGATTAATTTCCCAAATAGGATGGAAAGATCACCAACTCTGATACCACTGTAGTATCTTCAAATGAGATATTTTGGAATTACATATAAAAATACACAACCAAAATGCAATACAGCTAAAATATATAGATTATATAAAATACTGCAATACACATAAAAATAAACAACTTAGTACATAAATTTGAATTACAATCACAATCTTTGAATGTAATTGTCCTACTAAACCAAAATGGTTTCATCCTTTGATATTAGAAATCAATGGGGTTCCATCCAATGATCTCTGTCCTCAATGGGTTTTCATCCATAAAAGAGGCATGGATGAATATAAGTTCAAACATTGTCATATGAGATATGAAAGAGTGTTTTATTCTTCTTAGGAATTAGGTGTTTAAATCCTAAACAAATAAAGGTTTGAGTAAATGTAAATCAGTAATTAATGTGTCTCAATTAACCCACTGATTTGTGTAAATATATATATATATATATATATATATATATATATATATTAATTTTTTAAAAATAGTAAGAAGTGTGAAAAAATTAAACTTTGCTTATTCTGAGCTAAAATAGATGATGCAGGGTCTATAAATTGTTATGAAGAGATGGCAGACAATCATAAACAAGGCTCAAAACTCTATTTATAGATTTGATAGGAACACCAAATTGAGGACACCTTGATACTTGGAATTGTATTCCACTTTTGATACTAGTGTCCACTTTTAGTTCTATTGTCCTGGTGGTCTAGCTTTTCTAAGTTCTACTTGGCAGGCTTGTGACATCTTAGTAGTGAAATATTGAAACTTGGGTATGTGCAGAGCTCACTATGTGTTTGATTCAATATTTATAACCCTTAGGAGATCTTGGTACTTGAAGTTGAGTATCAAACTTTGGAAAGAGATGAGGGGTTAGTGTGTAAAAGATACACTGGATGCACTTCACACCTTATGTGTGGGCACGTTGTCTACATATCAATACTCTAAAGAGGGATCAAGCTAATGTAGTTCTCCCATTTCAAGTGATTGGTACAATTATGTGATGTATGCAACTAGATGCAAAGATATAATATAATTTGGATGACTAGGGATAGGTAAGAGTGCTTGAATAGGATTGAATTGGTCTTGAAAGATTGTATGTAGAGAATAGGGAAGAGTGCTTGAGTAGACTTGCTTGTATTCTTGATTTTTTTCTGTGAATGAGTACCAACCCCTCTAAATGAACATTGAATGGTCTTATATAGGGAAACTAATGATCATGGGTTAGATGATCTTGTATTAGGCTGATAAGGGAAAAGATAAAGATTAAAGAAAATCTAGCCATTTGAGGCTAAAGTGAACTTGGACAACAACACTAAAAATGGGACACCTCTAGGTTTTTAGCACTGTAGTCCTATTTGGGTACTGTTGTCTAGGGGATGTGGGACCTAGAGGGATGGGTTTAGACCTAAAATATATTCTTTGTCCTTAAAGGGTTAAGTTTGAAATTCTATGGATGTTTGGGAATAAGCATAAAGATGTCTTGGGAATATAGAAAGACCAAGATGAGTCAAATGAGAGGACATGGCTAAATGTGAATAAAAGTTCATATTCTCTAGTCAGAGTCTCCTATGAAAGGAATATGAAAAGACATAAAATATGTGTTTGCTTGACCAATTTAGAGTGTAAATATTTGCCCCCATTTTAATCTAGTGATGTAATGAAATGAAGTACTAGAGTAAAATAAAGAAAGAAGATGCTTACCTGAGTGAAGATAAGTGTGAAAAAGAAAAGGGTCCAACTTCCTAGACAAGGAAGTGGATGAATAAATTTAAATAATTCTAAGAGAAATAAATAATCCTTGTAATAGATGCCCCCTATAATAAATCTGAATAATGCCTAGAGAAAGAAGAAATCCCTATAATAGATGCCCCCCAAACTGAATCTAAATACTGCTTGGAGAAAGAAGGAATCCCTATAGTAAATGCCTCCTATACTGAATCTAAATAATTTGAACTATATTTGAGAAGTAACCAAAGGTATAAAACTAATTACTATCCTCTATTCCACACAAACTCCTAGGTCTGAGTCTAATTAGTACTATAGACTAATCACTGTAGATGATCATGCAGTCCATCTTGGTGATAACCTAAGTGTAAACCAAAAATGCTGGTAAATGTGTGAGAAGAAGATGGTATGTCCTACCATCCTAATTTTTATAATCCTAGAAGATGAAGGACATGAACACCTATGTCATGCCCCCAAATATATTATGTGAGTGATGCACCTGGATAATGTATAAATTTGTATAACCACATGTGATATGATCTATCATGTCATGTCCTATGTGCAAAATTGGAGATCAAAATAATGTGCCATACACTATACCTATAATCTTCTATCTAGTCTATAACTATGTCATGTTGTATGAAGTTGTATATGTGAGGCATGTAATAATGTACATGCCCCTAAATATGGTATCTAGATAGTCTATATATCTATAAATTGAAGGTGTATCCCTTTGAATGTCCTGAATAATGTTGAGTAACCCAATGTAATCCGAATCACTATATAATTTTGACCAATCTGAGTTGAGTAATGATAAGTGACCCAATGTGATATGAACCACTATATAATCTCAACTAATCTATGCTAAGTAATGCTGATAATCTGAATACTGGAGGTGTAAAAACCATGTTGAATGGCCCATGTAGTTTGAATCATTGTATGTTTTGATTGATCTAAGTTGTATTTGATAATTTGACTGCTATAGGTGTGAGAACCATGGTATATCCATCTATGATAGTAGATAGATGTGCTAGATAATTTTAGGAATGTGAATAGTAGGAATTATGCCCCCCATTTAGGGAGAGGGATGAGATCTATGATGGAGGAGGTTGAGCCAAAAGTGATGACTAGTGGTGGAATGTATAAGAACTAGATTGGTATGTATTGAATTTACTGAGATTTTAGTTTTAAATTGGTGGAATTGAATTACTAGGAGTCAAAGGTGTCTTTGATTTATTGTTTGAATAGGCTGGGTTGCATAGATGTTTTGAATGAGTGTTGATTGGTGGGAACCAATTTGTATGTCTGGGTATTAGAAAGGTGTGTGAATGTCATAGTAGGTAGATGATGTAGTGAAAGAGTATATATTGTGTGATTTTTAAGGTGTCATCATTATGATTTTGAGGATCAAAATGGTTTGTAAAATGGAGCTACGGTGCTCTAGTTATGAGCAAACTAGTGTTTTGCTTTTGAATAATGGATCTTTGGAGTTCAAGATTCCAAGGAGATGAGAACATTATGTGACACATTTTGAGTAGATGAAAACTAAAATTGAGGATGGTGAGGAGATTAGCCTAGTGAGTAAGCTGGTCATTTGATGTTTGCCTCTTTAGAAGCTTGTTTTAGTCATTTTTGAGCTATTTTGAGTGGTTTAAAAGATGCTTGACTAGTTCTAGCATTCCTATCCTTGAAGCAATGCTACTATATAAGGTTTACTACTATTATTTAGGTTATAACACTGTTGTCCAATGCTAGTGTCCTTTTATAGTGCTAATGTCTACTCTTAATGACTTTTGGAGTTTCTAATTTTCTATTCACTAATGTATAGTTTGACAGTTTACTTGACATGGTTACCTGATGTATCTACTACTTTTTAGTGTGTTTTTTAGGGTGTGGTATGGATGAGATATTTTTGTAGAGGATAGGTTACATGTGCTTGTATCTTTCTATTTATTACATGCTTTCTTTGCTTGCTTAGAGTAGCTTGTGTGATTGTATTTTTAGTCCCTGTTTGTAATTTGTTTGTGCCTTAGGACATTTGCCAATATCCTTTCCTTCTTTTTAATGCGTGTGCCTTAGGAGATTTTCCAATGTCCTTTGCTTGTACTAATATATGTGCTGATGTCCCATGTTCTATGTGCCAACTTTGATTATTTCACTTCTATGTGTATATGGCATTTGAATATGCCTTCCATGCTTGTTTCTAGTTTGAGTGACATGTGCCCATGTCCCTTATTTGCATGGCCCCTTGGCCCATCTAGTATGCTTCTTGATTATTTTTTGTTGATTGTTTGCTTTTTTATTGTAAAATGTATGCAATTCCATGATCCATATCGTGCATTTTCTTTGCTTTCTTGGATGTCATGATGGACATCATGCTCCATCCCTCTAACTAACAACTAACAATTAACATTTCCAGTTCCAATTTAGTACATTGTACATGATTTCACATTGTTATATCTATCTAGGCATACCCTTATTGATATAAAAATATATTGGTACACATTTTCTATATCTTGAAACATATTGTCAAATATCAAATGCTATATCATATATATATATTCAGATTAACACATTTGTAGGACTCTTTTCTTTTGAGGGTAGTCATTACAGGTTTATCATTCCTACCCTTAGAAGAGAGGGCATCAAACAGGGGATTTGACATAGAGATAAAATCTCATATCAATAAAAATATCAACATTTAGAATAGTCAACACATAATCTAGAGGTCAAACTAGTCAAATTAGAGAAAAAAATAGGAACAATCTCAGATTAGCAGTCAATTTTCACACTAGATAACAGTGCCAAAAATGGATAGTAGCACTAGAAATGGATAGTAACACCAAAAATAGGGGTTCATATAGTTTTTTACTCTTATATAGGTATAAAAACACTCAAGGCTTCCAGAAATAGGTAAAAAGTTTAGTTTAGGGATAGTTTTTGCACTTCCAGATCCTTTAAATTCAACATTTTCAACATAGTTTTCTCAGATACAAGGGGTTATCATGCATGGCATAATGGTTTTCAATTTAAATTTAGATTGGGTATTTGAAATAAATTATAGATCAAAATCCATGTTCTAGACATCAGTGATTGGGGGTAATGTGCACGGCACATTGATCTTCTTTTATTTCCAAGTTTAGTTTATTCTAGGTATTCTTAGTAGTTGCATGCCGTACTCCATCTGCAGGTAGTTGGCATCACATTCAAGTTAAACTTTCATAAAATTTTATATTTTTGAGTACCTAATTTTACAATTAGGTTTTCATATAATCCTAGTACATCAATTTTGGAGTGGCTTTCATACAAGCCTAACCTCCACTTTCAAAATGGCCAAGAGTGGCCTAGTTTCCATCACACACTCGACTATCCACGCCACAGTGTCAAATTTATAGAAAATTTAGGGGATCCATGAGACATATCATATGATATCTATTCTATAATAATATCACTTCATGGGGAAACTGTGGAGCCAAAGGGTCAGCCTTTATATTCTTAAGCCACCTATTCAGAGGGATTAGACATACAGTCTAGACATTGATTAACACATGCATGATTCATTAAATTCACATAGTTAACATCGATGGAGCCAAAGGTCCAAAATTTGAATTCTTGAGCCACATTATATAGAATTGATCACTCATCTCCATTCATGATATTACTCTTGATTCAATACATACTTAGCACAATCCAACATCATAATAGGTTTTATATTGGTTCATGTACCTGGTGAGGTGTATTCATTCCTATCTCTTCCTTTACTCAAATTTTGTACATTATTATCTTAGATATAGTGTATCTAGTAAGAACTAATATACTTCATATTTTTATTTGTAGATTCACATATCATAGTATGCTCTATCTATTCACATCTAACATCACACAACTTCATGAGCTTTTCCCTTATAGGCAAGTTCAGGTATGCTCTTTATTTTTATTTTATCCTAGTATTTTGATTTGATTCATAACTTGAATAAAGGGGGGAGGGAATGTAATCATATAAAATATGAAATTGGATGACTTAGGCATGGTTAATAGTACCCAACCTATAGGTCCTCTTTCTTACTCACTCAACCCTTCTTGACTAGACTTTCATTGATTCCCAATCACCCATAACTTCCCAAACTTAGATTTTTGAGACCTAGGTAGCCCTATTAGACCCATATCCATCCCCCTAGGTCTCATATTCCTAGGATAATAGTGACCAATTTGGACAGAATCACTAGATTTTAGAAGTGTCCTATTTTTAGTGCTATTATCCAAGTTCGCTTTAGCCTCAAACGGTCAGATTTTCTTGAATCTTTATCTTTTCCCTTGTCAACTGAATGCAAACTCATCTAACCCATAATCACCAATTTACATATATAAGTCCATTTAATTTCCATTTAAAGGGGTTGACACTCATTTACAAAAAAAATCAAGAATACAAGAAAGTATACTCAAGCACTCTTCCCTATTTTTTACATACAACCTTCTAAGACCAATTCAAGCCTATCCAAGCACTCATACTAGTCCCTAATCATCCAAAGTACATTCTAGTTTTGCATCTAGTTGCATACATCACATAATTTCACCAAGCACTTCAAATGGGAGAATTACATTAGCTTGATCTCTTTTCAGAGTATTGGTATATAGGCAACATGCCCACACATGGGGTGTGAAGTGTGTCCAACATATCTTTTACACACTAACCCCTCCTCTCTTTCCCAAGTTTTCTACTCAAGTTTAAGTACCAATATCTCCCAAGGGATTATAATATTGAATAAAATACACAATGATCTATGTACAGACCTAAGTTTTAATATTTTACTACTAGGGTGTCACAGGCCTACCAAGCAGAACCCATAAAACCCAGACCACGAGGACAATAGCATTAAAAGTAGACACTAGCATCGGAAGTGGACTACATCACCAAGTAGTAGGGTGTCTTGAGTTTGAAACTCTTATCCAATATAGAAACATAGTTTTGGGTCATGTTTATGATAGTCTGCCATCCCCGCACTTTAATTTATAGAACCTACATCATCTGTTTCAGCCTAGAATAAACTAAGTTTGATTTTTTCACACTTCTTACTATTTTTAGAAAAGGTAAAATACATATATATTTACACAAATTATCAAGCCAGTTGAGACACATTAATTATTGATTTACATTTACTTAGACCTTTATTTTCTTAGGAATTAAACACCTAATTTCCAAAAAGAATAAAAAAGAGAGAAATGATATGGTAAAGATAATATTTACAAATGGAGAGCATGTTAATACACATAATTTACAAAAAAATAATATAGAGAGAATATGGCACCAAATTCCCATATGGGCCAATACTATTGGGTATGTTTTATCCCATTTACAAGGGTCAATGAGAAAGAAATCAAAGGGGGCAAGATCATCTCATTCTCTTATGCCTTCATAATTGTGCCTATCTGTTTGATGTGAAAAAAAAATAATGATATAAACTTACCATCATTCACCCATGTGCCCACATGCCTCAAAGAGGGTCCCTAACCTCTTTTTGACTTATCCACACACCCACATCATGAAGCCCACAATAAAATGTCCCATGTTTCTCCTTTTTCCTTTTTACACCAATGACCAAATCATGTGGTTAATAAAATAATTAGATTTGTCTCTTAAGTGGAGTGGTATGCCCCACTCCATGTAGATGCCCTTAACCCAATATGAGATTCCCCTATGGGTCACTACCTAATCCAAAATCTACCTCCTCTACTACATCATCACCTACATTACTATGACATCACCATGAATAGTGACTTATGAATAGTGTTAGTAAATAGTAACTAGTGAATAGTGTTTGAGAAATATTAGAATCAACCAATTTTTCTACAATATCAAATTTATTGAAAAGGAGACATGACACAAACTCAACAAATGGAAGGCACTCCTCCCACTTATACTACTGATCCATGAAATACATAAGGACATCTTCTAAAACCTAGTTAACTCTCTTTATTTGTCCATCAATTTTTGGGTGATAAACAGTGTTGAAATTCAGCTACGTACCCAAAGCTGGATTTGAAGTCAACCAAAATCTAGAAGTCATTCTCAAATCTCAATCTAAAATTATCTTTTCTAGAAATCCATGAAATTGGTACACCTCTTTCACAAATATCTTTACAAGCATAGGTGCATCATCTATTAAATTACCTAGTATGAACTGAGATACCTTAGTTTTTCAACTACAACCAATATCATATCATGTCAGCTCCATGATAATGACAACCATTGGAAAAATTCCATGCTGATCACCTACCACTTACATTCTGATATATCATGAGGATATAACAATTTTGTTAAATGCACATGTTCATATTTCACATGCTAACATTCCAAATAATGAAACACAAAATCATTTGCATGTTTCTTGATCCCTTTCCAAAAATAGAGAGGCCTTAGCTCAACTATGAGCTTGGTTACACCTAGATGTCCTGATTATGGGGCATTGTTTAGTTATTTTAGCACTATGCTCCTCATATTCACTCTATCAATCACATACATCCCACAATTGTACCTCAAAATACCATCACTCTCTATCTTGAATCCTTTATATCAAGGATTATGAGCATTCTTTGACAATGCTTTCTTAACTTGATTTTAGAATTCATCTCCTGGAAATAATTTTATTACCTGATTACATAAAGTACTCCTAATAGTATCTATTAATGTTATGTACCTTATACAACTTATAGAATCAACAACTCTATTATCCTTGCCCTTGATATAATTAATATCAAAATTGTAATCAGATAAAAATTCTAACCATCATCTTTGATGTGCATTTAGGTTTAGTTGGGTAAAGATGTCCTTAAGTCCCAAGTTGGTAGTCTTGATCTCAAATGGTTTCCCTAATAGATAATGCCTCAAAAATTTCAAGGCATGTATTATTTCAACAAGTTCCATAACATGAGGGGCATAATTCACCTCATAAGACTTCAATTTTCTAGACTCGTATGCTACAATTGAACCATCCTCCATAAGACCTCCTCCAAGTCCATCCCCAGATATATTCATGATCACTGAGAATTGACCTTTAGGATCAAGAAATTTTAGCACTGGTGTTGAAGTGAGATTCCTTTTCAAGTCTTGAAAGATATTCTCACACTTATCTAACTAGACAAAATTTTGGTTCTTCTAATGAAGAGAGGTAATTTGATAAGCTATCTTAGATGAATTTAAAACAAATTTCTTATAATAACATTTTAATCCCATGAAACTCCTTACCTCATACACATTATTAGGCATTGACCATTCCATTATAGCTCTTATCTTCATTGGATCCACTGAAATTATATCTACAAAAATAATATGTCCCAAATATTGCACTTTCTTTTGGAAAAAAACACATTTTGAAAACTTACTGTATAACTTATGCTTCTACAAATGCTACAAAACCAATTATAAATGCTAAAGATGTTCTTCCTCATCATTAGAATATATGAGGATGTCATCTAAAAATACCTACACAAAATGGTCTAGATAATCCTTGAACACATTGTTCATGAGATTCATAAATACTATTAGAGCATTCGTTAACCTGAAAGGTAACACCGTGAACTTATAGCACCCATATCAAGTTTAGAATGTTGTTTTTAGAATATCCTCATCTCAGATTCTCAATTGATGATACCCTATTCTAATATTAATCTTAGAAAAGATTGTTTCCCATTGTATTTGATCAAAGAGATCATCAATGTGAGTTAACATATATCTATTCTTGATTTTACACCTTGTTCAACATACAATAATAAATACATAGGTGAAGAGTACCATCCTTCTTATTGATGAAGACTATTGGTGAACCTTATGGTGACACACTTGGTTAAATTAACCCTTTTGATAACAATTCTTGAAGTTGATCCTTCAACTCAACCAATTCAATAGTTGTTATTATGTATGGTGCCTTAGACTAAAATTTTGATCTAGGTATGATGTCAATCAAGAAATCAAACTCAAGTTTAGCTGGAAATCCAAGTAAGTCCTTTGGAAAGACATATTGAAAGTTCCTTAACAAAAGATAATCCTTGATGGATGGTTCTTTAGATTCCTACATCTCATTTATCTTAAAAATAAATTATTGGAATCCCTTCCTTTAAGCTTTCTTGAGTTAAATTATATAAATTTACCTAAGCTTCAACTCTATTTTTTCACCTTGAAGTTATGTCTAATTTCTAAAATCATCTTGACACTCAACCTTTTTTAGATATCGGTCAACCTTAGCTTTGTGATCCACAATCCAATTGAATCATAAGATCACATCATATGACCTTAATGGTGAAACATATAGATTCACTACTATAGTGAATTCATTAAACGTAATCTTAACTTGTACTAGACACTTATCAACCTTGACCTTTAACTCATTCCCATACTGTACTAACCATGCATTTTCCATAACTCTAGTTTTTATAGATAACTTACTAAGAATTTTAGGAGAAATAAAACATTTTATATCCCCAATGTCAGTCAAAATAAAAACTAGATGATGAAACAAAAAACTTGATAGTTTAATGGATGAAGCTTAGAATTTAGCTTGATTATTGTCAATAGCTACATGAATCCACTACTTAAAAGTTTACTATTAAGAATTAAAACCTTTTTTATTTAATGTATCTTGAGTACACTCTTAAGCGTAATGGTCACCTCCACAAATTAAGCATCCTCTAGGTGGTCCTTTCCTATCATATTGTTGGTTTTTATTAAAACCTCCTTGAAATTGATCCCAGGTTTTATGTTCCCTGAGACACTATTGAAATTAGCATTCTATCCCTTGAATTGTCCCTTGGAGTCTCCACTCTTCTCATTCAAGTTATTATTTTTGAAAGTTAGTTTTATAACTTCCAAACTTTTTCTTGAACTTATCTCTAACTTGGGAAAGATATTTTAGCTTTTTCTCCTACTTGACTACCTTCTCAAAGATTTGATCCATGGTAGATGGCGCATACACATCCACCTCACAACCAATATGGGGTTTTAATCCCATAATGAATTTTTTGATTTTGAAACTCTCATCTACTTGATACTTACGTACATACTTTATAAGCTTGATGAATTACTCTTAAAATTTATTCATAGATAGGTCTCCTTGCTTAAGATTCTAAAAATCTATTAGCTTCTGATCAAAATATAGACATGGAATCCATCTTGACCTAAATAATGTCACAAATTATTTGTAAGTGGTGGTGTTAGAGTCAAGGTTCATCTAGACTACTTTGGTGACATCAGAGTAATTTTATATCTTAAAATATTTCTCCATCTTTGTTAGCCATGCTTTAGTTCCATCTCCTAAAATAGTTCCATCGAACTTGGGTAGATTCACCTTTTTCATATCTCATGTGAAATCTATAGCTACTCAAGATCTTGCATCTTGTGTCACTTCCTCATGCCTCTACTCTTGAGGATTTTCTTTCTAAATAGTATGCTCTTTAGGTTCTTCTTAAACATTCTCTTGAACATTCCCTTATAATTCTTATTTTAGGGTTGTGATTCAATCCCTAGTTTCTTGTATGGTTATGATGATTTTATCCAACTTCATAGCTTGCTCAATGACGAAATGATTTGGATCAATGGGAGGATTGGTATTTGAGGCACCCTCACCTCTTGATCTAGAATGAACCATTCTTCTTCCTGCTTAATATGATAATAAAATTTTATTAGTGGACGCATTAAATCTTAGAGTTTAAACCTCATCTCTAATACCAAAATGTAACAACCCCACTAGGTTTAATTATAAAAGGGAAATTTAAAAAAAAATTAAACACACAAAATTAATTTTATAGATTTCATCATGATGAAATCTACATAGTGTGATATTTAACTATATACATTATTTTAAGCATGCCAATAAAATATCTATAGCTAATCTATTTTCTTAATGATCACAATACTAATAATATGTCAAGAACATGTACCATGTTGGATTTACAAATAAAGACTACATTAATTCATAGAAGTAGTATAACAAATTTAGACATGGATTATACAACATTAAAACCACTATTTTAAATGTACATATGAATAAAAAGTATAATTTTAGTAATAATAAATGTCTCAATAATAATAATACAATGATACAAGGCTCCACAAAGCATGAGTCTCAATGAAATCTAAGTATCTAGAAGTAATCTCAAGTGTAGTACTATTATGGAGAGGGAGAGAATCTTTCAAGTGATTTTCCACACCAAACATAAACCATCAATCCCTTGTACTTTCTCTCAACAAGTGAATATCCCCCCCTTCACGGATGGGTATAACATGTAAGATAACTAGAACCCATGTGCTATAAGATAACTAGAACCTGTGTGCTGAATGTCTCCCACACTTTCTTTCAACTAGAACCCATGTGTTGTAAGATAACTAATACATAATGTATACCATAAAAAAAATCTATTCTAGTATGATATAATATAAACATGTAAACTATATCAAACACATGAAATAACAACGTTTAACTATAAACATTACTTTAACCAAAGTTTTCATGTAGTTATTGATCTCTAGGATTAGTCAATTACATACACACCACTCAATCGGATTACACCTCATATTGCATTAATGGTGTTAATTAAGTGAGTGAAATCCATCACACTACTTATTTAGGGTCATTAATATGAGATTTTAGTTATATATATAATAGTATAAAAAATAACATATTCATGTAAAATATTCCCTAATAATAGATGTAAAATGTGCTAAACATGAAAATATAAAATGCATACATTTAATCTATCAAATGTAATGTAATGAATCTAAAAACATCTAATTTATTATAGAATAATAAACTAATTTCATTAACAGTCCTCAATAGAATCATGCCATTTGGGTAAGAAACATATCTAGACATCAAGTTAGTAATTAATAACATGTATCTTCTAAATGTTATTTAATCCATCTAATAACATTAATTCATAGCTTAATAATCCCATACTAGAAGTACATTAATAAGCTTATTTTAATGCAACAAAATAAAATAACTTGTATTTTATCCAAAATACCTCATATTTAAAGGTTTCATCAAAAGGGTCAAACACATCCATAACTCAACCAAGATAACTCAAATACGTCCATATATTTATTTTATCATGTATTGTTCATTAACTGAGTGTACATATATATATATTTATATGGTATAGATATTGTAGATTTGTACTACTTCAATAAAACACATGTATTCCATATATATTTATATACCTATAATAGATTTAGTTATGTATATAACAAAATAAGTTAACAACCAATCAACATATGCCAAATATACATTATAATCCAATAAAAAAATCACTATCCATAAATTAGAGTATCCCATATACTATCTAATTCAAGATTAATCATTAATTCAAGCTCCTTTAGTGTATAAGTAACGCTAAGGATATATCATAACTGTGTTTTATAACCTCATAACTCATAGATCTTATTTGGTATGTCCAAATTTTACACAACCCAATAAATAACTCTACCATGTCTTATAATAAAAAAAAATTTATAAAAAGGAAAGTATATTCCCAAACGCACATATTCCTATTACAAACCCAACCAACTATATCCTAATATTCTAAACATTTATCGTTTACTTCAAACCCATTCATGTTTATATTTTTCAAATAAAAACACATAGAATGATTTATTAAACCAACAATCCTTTATTTAAAAGTCTCCAACTCAAAATCCGATTTTATTTATACAATTTTCATTAAATTGATAAACATAGATCCCTCAATTCAAAACTTAACCAAACTCCAAAACTCAGTTATAATATAAACTTATCCAAATGTATATCTATGAGTTTTGATAAATATTCACTATATATATAATACATACATTTATATAATTCAATTTATATGACTTTGTAACCAGATTTCAAACATGACATTGTCTATACTCATAGAAATTCAAAAAGAAGTGTGAAGTCATTTTAGGGTCTTAGTATATAAATAGGATCATTTATATTTCATTATCTCAAAAAATTAACCAGTCAATTTCCAAATTTATGTTCAATCTTAAATCAATTTATAGTCACATATAATAGGTGCCATAACATTTAATTAAACACACACAACACACAAACACACATTGATATGTATATATAGTACAAGTCAATGAATTCCATAAAATTTAATTAAACAAAACACACACACGCACACACACACAAACACACATTGATATGTATATATAGTACAAGTCAATGAAGTCCATAAGATTTAATTAAACACAAACACACACACACACACACAAAGACACAAAGACACACACACACACACACACACACACACACACACACACACACACACACACACACACACACACACACACACACACACACACACACACACACACACACACACACACACACACACACACACACACACACACACACACACACACACACACACACACAAGCACACATGCATGCACGCACACACGCATGCACGCACGTGCACGTGCACGCACACACACACACACAATGATAGGTTTTATATATCCATGCATATGTATATTTTCCGAAATAAGTTTTATAAATGAAATAAAACCATGACTATTCTTTACTCACATAAAAAAGGGGTTTTCTATATAACTTTAGTACCTAAAAATATAGGTTTACAAAACCCTCAGTTGTGCCCCTTTTTTGACTAAAATAATAACCTAGTATATATCTTTACAATAATGCCATGGTTCAACATTTAAGTAAACATATTTTTTCTTAAAATTAAAGAGTCTAGGTTATAAACTCATCTTTCAAACAACCCACTAAAATTGTACTAGTTTTTTATTTCAACCTTAATGAAAATATCAAAATTTTCCCTTGAACTTAGAATTGAATAGGTACAATTGTCATTTCTCTAAGGTTTTCATGGGTTTATACTCAATTTTGTTGATGTTCAAGCCATCCATAGGGATGAATATTTAGCCCTCTAAATTTAATTTTAAAATAATGGTAAAACTAAAAACCTGATAATTGATTATCATATATCAACATGACATACATAAGAATTTAAAAATGAAGCCAACCTAGTAAGAAGTCCCCTTTGTTACTTCTACAATATTTTCTCCACAATTTCTCCATGCCTTATTATTTTTCTTCTCTTTTTCTTTGTTGTCCTCTACCATGTCAAACCATCTCCTCCCTGGCCTCCTTTCCTTTCTTTTTATCCATTTGTATGATAATTTTATGCCACATAACCCTCCATCTTTTCTCCATGATAAATTAACTCATAATGCAATTTCATAGAACAAAGTGTTTTCTCCATGCAAAACCAAACAAAAATGTTCATTTCACAAGATAGTATACTTAACACCAAGTCAACATCAGACTAAACCCTAATATCTCAAATGTTCTAATTTAAAAAATATAATAACAATTATAATCCCTTCAAACTATATGCATGCACATTGACTTCACCAAACCCAATAATCACCATAAAAATGAGTTTGACCCTTCTATCATCAAATTTATAAAAAGACATCCAACTATTATAACACAAATCAAACATTATGATGTCTCCCATAATCATTTAACAATGAAACTATTGATATTGACTTTGCATAGGATTATAACATTGCCTAGGCACAAAGGCTTTATAATAATAAATAGTCAATAACATTAACATCATAATGACCATGCCAAAATAATGTCATCCATAATCATTAATAAATAAAATTTAGTTTATTAATGACTTAATGCTATATTATTCAACTATTATAGATTATAATAATCACCTCAACACACAAATCAAGAAAAGTAATAAAATTCATCTACTAATATAAAAACCTATACTAAGCAAAAAACTATCATACTACATTCAGATATATCTAAAGGAAATAATAATTCATATTAATAAAAACTCAGATTCACTCATTCGATATAGCAATAACATCATATGAGTCAATCTAAGTATGACAACCATAAATGATATCACAAAACTAGATCAACATAAGCATCAAACATAAATCCATATGAAAATAGAAGTATATTAGTAATAATAAACATAATAAATCTATCTAATCAAAATTGATATAAACATTTTAACTATTTGTGGTGTGTGCATGGGTTTCTAGTTCTTCAATCTAAAATCCTCCAATTCCTTCATCTATGCCACCCTCTTTGATGATGCCCTCCCTCTGTCACACTTTGAGGGATGATTATATCCTAAATAAAACTAAAAAAAATGAAGGTAATTAGCCCAAAACATATATAATAAATAATATATTTACCTAATAATTAACAAATATGATCATCATGTATAAAATATAAAAGTACATCTAACTCCATAACTAATCAATCATGTAAATTAAACAACATATAATACCCTTAATTAGCATATGAAATAAATATTAAACAAAAGATTATTTAGTAAAATAATAAAAATAAAATCTAAAAATCATTAGGTTACTATGTCTAGTGAGGAATCACAATATGACGTTGCATATTGAAGCCTCCAACTCTATGAACAATTGTTAAGAGCTTAAGGGGTCAAAAATTGACTCCAATTCCAATTGGCTTAGTTTTTTATTTATGTATGAAAATTTTAAATCATTGGGATAAAATGGACCATGAAAGAGTGATATAAGGGTAGGTATAGATCTCCATGTCACCCAAATTGATTAGCTACACCATGCATGTGCATGTACTAGCACAAATGAGCCTCCTTGTCACTATTTGCATGAGACATACCAATTTTGTGAAGTTTTGAGGCATTTTAAATAAATCAAACATGTTTGACATATTTTAAAGGTAAAATGAGATTTAAATAATGGTTTTTAAATTGGTATAACATAGTGAATATGTTTGGGAAGAAGATAAAATTATCCAAACATTCTCTCATGCAAGGTCAAAAAGGATTATGTCAAATTACAAGTCTATAGACCTATAGGTTGAAATTTGTGACCAATAAACCTATAATATGTTATGTATAAAAATTTAAATACATGTTTAATGGATTAAAACATCCCTATACCTTCTAAATACTCTAAAAATAGTACTATGGAGACTCTAGATAGGTGTCTAAGATCAAACTTTAAGGATGCTTTCTCAACATGGTGTAGGCCCTTGTTGTAGGTCTTGGAGAAAGGTGTATTCACTATTTAAAGTTTTTTAGAGGTGTTATAAGTATTTAATAATGTGTATTAATTACTTAAATTGGTTCTCAAACCCCTCAAATAATCCTCATACTCTTTTTGGAGCTCCTTACACCAAAGAGATCACCTATAGTTTCATGAAACATTATTCAAATGGACCATGCATGTCAAGTTGAATACTAGAAGGGATAACCAGGATTTTTAGAATGAATAAAATCATATGGAAAAATTTATGGATCATTAAGATACACTTATAATGTAATTATTGTAAAATTAGGTTCAAGAAGGTAGAGTATGAGAAAAGAGAGCTTAAGATCTAATTGATCACCTACAGGATTGTATGGGAATGGCAAGGAAAGTTTATATGATTTGAGAAAATTTGAAGAGTGAAGGCGTAAAAAAGGTGAAAAAATTCATAATATAATATCCTATGGAGTTTAACTCATTTAAATGAAGAGGAAAATGCAAAAATAGAGGACATTAGGGTTAAAAGCATAAAACTAAGGACAAACCCTTACAATGGCCTAATGCATGTTCTAAAAGGTTTGAAGGGTTAAATAGAAAATAAAAAAATATAGATGTCATGATTAGTAACACATAACTTACTGAGCTTTTAACAACTCAATATAAGTATTTTGACTCCTAATTTAGCTAAATGGTCTTTCTTGAGTTTATCATCAGGCTTGTATTACTCGAGAAGGTCACATTTCCTACATGTGATCTCACCTAAGAATATGAATAGTGTTATTATCTCATTGGGGAGTTTGAAATGGATTTTTTAATCAAAATAATTGGAATTATTTATGGCATTAGGGACCTCAAGGCTATGAATAATCATTAGAAGTTGGAAAACCTAAAACCCTGCCTAAACCCTCTACAATGACCCAATGGGAGAAATGAATCCTCTAATCACCTAAAATGGGATAGATTGAAATTGAAATTTATTTAATAACATCTATGCCTCTATTTAGACTTTGATGAATCAGATTTATGGCATGTGCCAAGTACAATGTGTACGTAAATGACCTAAGAGGCACAGTTACAAGAATGTTGTTAGTGTGTAAAGTGGTGATAATCCCTAATATTAAGTAAAATGGATTTGTTAGTCTGAGTATAGGTTTTATGTCCTTATATTACCATTTATACATCTCCTAATATGATACATGAGATATTCAAGTCACTAATTTGGGCCAAAAAGGTCATTGTATTACTAACTTGCCAAGAAGCTCCTCCTTGCAAGGCTATTGTTAAGAATCCAAAGAGGATGCAAGATATACATGAATTGGTGATTTTAGAATGATATAAGAGGTGTATATAATCCAAAATATACCATGATGGAAAGATGATAATATTAGAGGATGATCCAAAGGAATAAGAAGACGTACAACTACCTACATAGTTTTTTTGCACATAATCTACTCCCTTTGAGCTTGCTTGGAGGGTACAAAGGATTGAAAAAGGACCAAAAAAATTAGAGGGGTTCAGTAATTATAAGTTATAACACTAATAAGATCAATATATATATTTTTGAAATCCCTTGGCCTCTTTAGCCATGTGCATATGCAAACTAGGGTTAGAAAGATAAAACTTGAATAAATTGAGTTATATCCACAAGAATGATTTGAAAATTTGAAAACATACCTATTTTTATGTCATATAAATTATTTTTTAGGTTTTGGAATGGTAATATATGGCATTTTATGGTATATAATTTTGAGGGCTTACATTAGGCATAATTAGACCTAATTAGCAAAAATGGAGAAAAAGAAAGGAGGTCTACCTTGAGAGCAAGGTCATGAAAATTTGGGTGAAGCTATAAGGTGAAAATGGGTACCAAAATATGGATTTATTTTTATTTAAAGTGATTTGTATCTATCCAAACAATGATATTTGTAATAAAATATGGTTATAAGGAATATGCTTACTTAGAGAGAAAACATGTGAATGATGAGAGATATTGCATAACAAGTGTATAAAGATGATTGGATTAGGGTGTTTAAAAAATCTATAATTCAATTAAATTAGTTGGATTCCATGAATGTGACTTTCCAACTCATAATAATCTTAAATGGGTAGTTTCAAAGCAAATAGATGAGTCACCAAGGTAATGAAGTAACTCCATGCCATCTTGAGAGAAATGTCACCAAATCAAGCATACACATGTTTATGAGAAACTTCATAACTACCTATTTTAAGTCTTATTTATTATAAAATATTTTCTCAAGATATGGCACTTTTCATTGATCTTCCTACACCTCTCTCTCTCTCCCCCTCCTTTCTCACTTTGTCTATAAACATGCCTACTTTTTTCATTTGTAAAGGATCCTACAAATGAGTATGGTAGAGCCTTGATAATTTTTATGCCATTGATCAATAATAATAAAGGTTATACATCTTTCTATGACTATACTTAGTGTGTAAGCATGGATAGTTGATCTTGTTAAGTTATTTGATTAGTCTTCCTTGACATGTCATATTTTAACACCTAGATGAAATTTGAAAGCTTCTCTTGTAGGTCAAGTGATGTGTAAAGGTTTAGAATTTTTACCTATTCATTAATGTCATTTTATACCTCTTATTTAGTCCTCCTATCACAAACTCCACATTTAAACGTTGATATAAGAGATTCAAATCAGGATTAGTGTATGTTTAGATTAGTCTCATGGTCTACATGTGCACATGCAGTTGGTTGGTAGTGATCAATTAGTTTGGTATATTACCTCCATAGTTAGGTTTATTTCATGTTATCCCTCTCCCTTTCCCCTTAAAATATAGAAGTGTAGTGTTGTGAGACTAATTGATACATCAAGGATAGATAGCCCTATAATCTAGAGGTTTAGCCAACTTAGAGGTCACCCACAACCTAATACTAATCCCATTGTATAAGTCAAGTGAGAGGGAATGAAAACACCCTCTTAATGGTGAAAATCTGAGCCATAATATTTATGACATGCTTGGTAGGATAAGAGACTTCATCCATTGAAGAGTGATTGGTGTGTATTGCAATGTATCAAAATTTATAGGCATGAACACAAACACCAATGGTGACTCGATCATAATTAACTAGTTTTAGTAGCCTAGGTATGTTTATAATTAAGTGATATTTATTATTTGTCTTTCTCATGAGGTTCCATGGCTGAATTTGGACTAGACTTATATTTTACCCAAGTTGGTGAGCTCTATCAACAACATATTATTTCTTATTGATAGCCTAATAAAACATGTTAGTCCTACGTTGATCCATACCAGCCCTATAATTACCCTACTTACCCTTCATATGACCTTATTTATCAATGTTACCAACCTTGATATCAAGATATCTATCCTCCCTCCTTTCCTCATCAACCTTAACAAGCTTGTCATCCTTCATATTAGTCCCCATCAACAAGAGTTAAGAGCCAAGGAGGAGTACATAATAATGCAAATCTAAGTTAAGAAAAAACAAGAATCTCAGATGCTCATGAAGATGTATAAGAATGAAATGGTGATGATAAAGATATATGGAAATGTAGAATTTGGTTGAGTTATCCCTAGTCATCTCATTAAAAATATAAGGGACTCATTACCATTTACAAGAAGCGAGTGGGTAACCTTTGAGAGGGGAAACAAGCATGCCTTAACCAATGAAAGACTATAAATTATATATTTGAACCAATGTATGGAGGATAGGTTATTAAGATGGGAAGAATAAGAATTGAAGTTTCTTCACCCTCAATCACCCTCTCCAATCAAAAATCAGTCCTATTGTTCTTCTAATTTGTTCTAAATTATAATAAGCCATAAAAAAGGATTGATTATATGAAGGCCTCATCATTGTTCCCCAAGATTAACATGCTCTCCCTCATGAACCTTATCCTATGCCCTTTTAAAATTATAAATTTGATGAATCTCCAAAGCAAATTGTAAGATTCTCAAATACTTATTTCACCCCTCAAGTTACAATACACCATCAAGAGGAGGATCTTAAGTCCAAAACCCCAAGTTAGAATCAAGTAGTAGATTCATGGGGCAAGAAAGATGAGCCATGTCTAAATCAAGAAGTTGAAGCCAAAAAAGGAGCTTGTGCCTATTCAAGCATCATTTACCTCTACTCAAGTGAACCGAACCTTCCCATCATGGAAGGATATATAAGAGGGCATACAAAATAAGAGAGAGGTCCCAATCTTCATGCCAATTCATGAAACTATTCAAACCCCACCCCTCCCTCCTCAATAACCTAAAACCTTCCCATCATGGAGGTAAATTCAAAAGATATTTCAAATGAAGGAGGAGGTCCATATTGATAAAGTTGAAGACAAAATCATATCAAGGTTTGAGAGATTGGTGGATGAATGGAGAGATAAGAAAGATAATTTCATTGATCACGAGAGCCCAAAGTTTGCTTTCAAGGTTGAACAACACATCATTGAAGAATAACATGTTCTAGTGAAGGCTAATGACATTTAGGTTGTAGATATAAGTGGGAAAATTTAAGGCTATGAAGATGACTCTTCAAGTGAATATGAATAAGAACTCACCATTGTCACTCCACTTAGTAAAGAAAATAATAAATTAGTCTTTAGAGATGAAGGGAGAAATGATCTTCATCATGTAGTAGAAGAATTTGAAATAGAAAATACTCTTGAAAATGAACAAATACCAATTGAGGTGATAGAAGTAGTAACCCACCTAGATAGTCATCTCATTGAGACCATGTATAATCAAGAACAATAGTTCTTAGAGCCCTTGATGAATTAGAGCAACTGGATGTAATTGAGATGTATTTATATACCTTCTAATATGACTCAGTTAACTTAGAAGAGGTAAAAGTCTATTTTGAACTCCCACCTTTGATTGAAAGTGTTGATCTCCCTTATTTAAAATAATAATTAGTTGAGTCAATAATGGAAGGATCTCCAAGAAATGTTTACATAGAATGTCTCCATGAATAAGTTGAAATTGGTCTTGAGATAGAGGATATCCTAGTTGAGTAAGATGAGGTCTTAAGTAACCTTCAAATTGCCTTTAATGGATATGAATAAGTCACCTTTGAATATCAAAGTATATTTGAAACTAAGGTTTTAGTTATCCTAATCAATCACCATGAAGTTCATGAGCACATGAAAATATCTAGAAAGGTGATGAAGATTGATCAAGGTGTCAATCATATGCAAGATGCCTTCTCAAGTCAATGTGAAGAGTTTAAAAATGATATGTGGAAAGAGTATTTGATATTTTAAATGAGTTTGAGGTTATTTAAGGGCCTATATCTCTTTCTAGTCAAGTTGAAGATGTTTATGAAACTGCTATCTCCCTTGAAGAGAAATGTGAGAGTTGTCAAGAAACTATTCAAGATCAAAAACATCATTTCATAGAACCTCTTGAAGCTAAGGTTCATTTTTCCCCTATGAGTCAAGATATGATCATGTTTGAGATGAATTCAAGAATTAATGAGAAACATGAGGTTTTATACCTTATAGAGGGGTTTGAACAAATTGAAGAAGTTCTAAGACATAATGACTCTCTTCAAGTGGACATAGACAATCAAGAGCAACTTATTGATGAGGTAGAGATAGTATTGTCTATTAAAAATAACCAAGCTTTGGATAGGTATGATTTTGTTATTGAATGACTTAGTCAATCCATAGATAAGGGAATGAATCAAAAAGGTCTGGTTGCTAGTCAAGGGGACCATGAGTATGATAACATCTCAGGATGTAGGTGGAAGCTCTCACTCCATGAGCAATATATGATCAGAATTAAATCAACATATGATAATCTAATTTCATGGGAGCATGGTGATATCAAGATATTTCCATTTGATCCTGGATGAGGAGGATATATTGAGGTTAGTTGTGTATAGTAGAATGCTTCTACTTTATTTTCCCTAAGTTCTTAGTAACATAGTGTGTTTTGTTTTATTATTTTGTGTGTGTCTTGATTTGGTGTGTCTAATTCTTGATTTGTTGTCTTGGTGGTAGTTAGTTGTCTCAATTATTTCAAGACATTTTCAGTCAAGTGTCAAGCTAAATTCATGTCTATGTTTGAGTGAGATATGACTCCATGCCCAATGGATGGAATAGGCAACTAGTTAAATGAACATAACAAGCATGTAATCCTAAGAGGTCACTAAATATGTTAGCTAAGTTTGGTTACCATATGTGGGATTAATAAAAAACTTGACTTTTTCACTAGGTCTCCCTTTCCAAGGGGTCTAAATCAATGTCTTATACAATTTTAGCATTATTTAATGTAAGTTTACATATGTTAAGGTATCTAAGCTAGTAAGGAAGATAGTGGTGTTTTGACCCTCCAAGATGCTAAGGTGCACTAAGGTGAATGGGTTTACCAAAGGAGGTAAGCAAAAATGATGAACACATGACCAATTGGAGTTTATCCTATTTTAAGGTAATTTTGACAAGTTTAAGGTAAGTGTTCTTTCTAGTAACATGCTTGTCTAGTCAGGTTGTTTCAAAGAGTCTCAATAGTTTAAAGGTATTTTTTATGTCATTTAACTCATATCCAGGTCATGTCATGCTCCCTTGGTTTGTAAAAGTTATTTAAAGAAGTCAAATATTCCTTGCTAATGTTGTAACTCAGTTTAAAGTGCTTTCTTGATTGTTTGTAACGTTCATGAAGGAATATTGTAAGAAAGTGGTAGGTTTTCAGTAGAGGGAAGTTATGGCACATTATTCCACATCCATATAGGTGTGAGGAAGCCCAAAAAACACTTATTAGTTTAGATCAATTAGGTTCCAAATCAGAATATGGAAGTTCTATTGGTAAAAGAGAGGTTTTCAAAGGGTGATTATAAGTTTTTAGAGTAAATAAAACTTACATATAATATTATGGATTAATTTAGAACCTATAGGTCCAAATCTAGGAATTTTATAGAATTACAAACCCAAATAGATCAAAAAATCTATTCAGTCTTCTATTGAGATTTTGGTAAGCTCATAAAGGCAAATTTAGAATGTTGGGTTCATGAAATGGAGAGAGAGTTGGGACCTAAGTTTGTTTCCATTGGAGGGGAACCTAAGTAACTTAATATTCTTGGCATTGGTTTGCATATTGAATCCCCCAACTCTATGAACAATCATTAAGAATTTGAGGGGATACAAAGTAACTCTAATCCCCATTGGTTCATTTTTATATTTATGTATGTAATTATGAACTTGGTGGGATAAAATAGACTCTGAAAGAGTGATCTCAAGGTCGGCAGGGAACTCCATGACACCTAAACTCACTAGCTACACCATGCATGTGCATGTACTAGTAGAAATGAGCCTCCCTCTCACTGTTTTCATGAGAAAGACTACTTTTGGGTTTTAAATCATCAAAATATAATGAACATGCTCTCAAATAAGGTCAAGAAGGATTATGTCAACCCACAAGTTTGCAGACCTATTAGTTGACATTCGTGACTAATAAACCTATAATAAATTGTGTAAAGACCTTTTAAAACATGGTTTATGCCTCAAAACATCCCTATACCTTCTAAATGTTCTACAAAGAGTATTATGAATACTCTAGATAGGTGTCTAAGATAAAATTTCAAGGATGCTCTCTCAACATGGTGTAGGCCCTTGTTGCAGATCTTGGAAAAAGGTGTATCCAATATTGAAAGTCTTGTATATGTGTTATAAGTATGTAGTAAGCTGTATTAATTGTTTAAATTAGTTTATAAACCCCTCAAATAATCCTCATACTCCTTTTAGATATCCTTACACCAAAGAGACCACCTGCAGTTTCATGGAACATTCTCCAAATGGATTGTACACATCAAGATGAAGATTTGATGAGACAAAAAATATGGTTGGCATGAATAAAATCATATTGATGTAGAGGTTACACAATATTTCTTACTTTGTATTATTCTTCCCTTTGTTACACTTTCTCATCTTAGGATAAGGTTATGGTTTCACATGAACATAATGATAAATGGATTCAATGTCTTCCTAAAGAATTATTGACACCTTATTCAAGATTATTACATTCCTATAATATCATTAATTCAATATGCATACAATCCAAGAACACCACTGATCTATTAACTTTTAACAACTCTGACAAGTAAAATATTGGAATTGGTAATCCAAAATTCTAATTACCAGTAATCCTACTTTCATTTAGCTTTAAGATGACTATACAAAAATTTTAAACATAAAAAATCAATAATAAATACAAAATTTACAAATATGGGTCTACTCTCAAATATCATAACTTTTTTTATTTATCAAATTTCCCAATGGTATACAGATCAAAAGGTTTTTAAGAGTGAATGCCAATTATTTCTGGATCATATCCATTATTCACTAGTGTCTTTGTTGTTTGAATTACATGATATCTCATCCAAGAATAGGTAAGGATGGTTAAATCTACACCAAAATACCTTCCTACACCTCTTCTGAAGACTTTATAACATTTTATTTAACTCACTATGCATTTTACTATAATATGTAGACCCGAGAAATTCATTTCTTTATATCTTCACAGTTTTACTGTTAATTTTGATTGACAGTGCATAAACCCAATAAGGATAAGTGCATGTAATCTTTATTTAAAGATATTAATACATTAAATTCAGAATTTTCATTATTATTAGGACCTTCCAATGCCTTTTTCATGTTTTATTAACCACTACACACATTTGTGATGCATTGTTCATCTTTCTAATAGATTCCTTGACTGTCTGTGTTTGAGGTATATATTTCAACAACATATACATTATAGCACATTATTTATGAATTAAATTAATATTAAATTATTTTTAACCCAATATTATATTTTAAAAATAATGGAAATATTCTTTTTGAGATATATATCAAGACCTATCTAGTTTACACTTAAAATCTTCTCACATAAAATCCTAACTCAGTCATGCTACCTTCATACATGGGCCACTTAGTATTTGTAATTAATTTTTTTTTAATATTAAAGGATAATAATAAAAATTCATCAATATCCCTTTCCATAACTTGATACAAACTTCTTAAGATTAAATAAATGTAGACTTACATTTTTCACGCGTTATTCTCTTTATCACTAGTCAATACAGTCAGCCATGTGACTGTTTACACAAAGATCAAAGTTGAAGAATTTATCTTCTTGAAATAATATGAAAAATTGATGGAAACACATAATAAAATTTCACCAATATGTAAATTCAGACTCACAAGTCACAAGTGCATTCCAAACTATTCCCTATCATCCCTTGCATAAGACATTTGCATAGTCTTATAAAACATAGATTACACATAATTAAATGAAAGTTCCTTAACTCATAAAATATCATATATTATCCCTCTCAACCATAGAATGCATTTATTATTAATGTATTACATCTAATAATTTGACTATAATATCATATATCCCAACATCACATACATGGACTTGAATCCAATTTCCAAAACATAGAATAATGGGACATAACAGGGTCTGGAAATGAGTTACAAAATCAAGAAATATTTATTATTTACTTTGGGTATTTTATATTAATTACACATTTAAATTAACCCCCTCCATATCTCTTTTTTAATCTAGAATGACCTACTTACTTAATACCAAAAAACCACTATTTATCACCAAAAGACTAATAAGTAACTAACCACCTTTTTTTACTCCAATGTACCAAGAAAGGTTTATTTTATCACTAATAATGATTTATTAATTTAATCATAACTTAATTATAAAAAATTTAAAACATACTAAACTCTCTTAAGAACCCCTAAAGACCATGACAACTAACTAAGACTCAAAAACATGCAAGTAGACTAATAGTTATAATATGGTAGATGGTGCTCCTGAATCATACTACTGAGGAGCGAATGGAAACTTTACCTAAAAGTTATAAGTGTATTACCTTTGATATTATTTTCAACACCTCTTGTATAATGGAATATCCTCATGGATCCCAAGGTCTTGTTGAGACACGTAGACCTTTGTGGTGCTTGCCTATGTTGGCTCCTCCTTAACTCTTCTTTCTTGCTTTCTCTTTTGAGGTCATTCTCTTGCTTATTGATCTTTCAATTGATTATATTCATCACTTAATTCTTATCCTACAACCATCCTACACATGGAACACACATGTCAATTTAAATACTTTATTTCTTGCCTTCTTGGCAATCACTCTTTTATACTTACATGCTTGTTTTGTCAATGCTTGGATTTGCTATTTGTTGTGCTACTATTTGTGTACTCTTATCTCCTTCAAGCCTTTCAATCTCTACAACTTATTTATTCTCCTCTTGCTATTGTACCTGATTAATGACTTTCTTTTCTATGGCCAATGCTCTCAACATGCTTATTTTCTTTTGTATGCATGCTAAATGATGTGATAAACTTACAAATAAACCTTATCTCTTTATTTTTATCTCAGATGGTCCTTTATATTAGGTATTTTTTATCTCTTAAGCAAGTCTCTTTCACCTTGCTCCACCTTAAACAAGTCTTTTCCACCTTGCTCTACTTTAAACAAGTCTCTTAAAACTTGATCCTATTTAAGAAAGTATTTTACACCTTGCTCCATCTCTCATCCAAGATTTCTCCTTAGATCAATGAGATTATTTATCTCTTTCTCTCTCCTCAAGCCTCTATTGGCTTTCAAACTACTAGACCAGTCCTTCAATCACCTGCAATCTTCTTTGAGTAGTCTTTCCAAACAATATTTAACATACTTTCATTGAATTGATCAAATAAACAAATTAAAAATCAACAAAAATATATACCTTGCCTCTTACAAATATTCTTTACCTACTTCCTAATGATACTCCTGATCTAATACCAAAATGATGCAGAGGTTACTCAATATTTATCACTTTGTCTTATTCTTCCCTTTGTTACACTTGCTCATCTTAGGACAAGGTTATGGTTTCACATGAACACAATGATAAATGGATTCAATGTCTTCCTAAAGGATTATAGACACCTTATTCAAGCTTATTAAATTCTTCTAATATCCTTCATTCAAAATGCATACCATCTAATAGCACCACTAATCCAATATATTTTAACAATCCTGATAGGTAAAATATTGGAATTGGTAATCCAAAATTCCAATTACCAGTACTCCTACTTTCATTCAGCTTTAAGATGACAATATAGAAATTTTAAACATAAAAAAAATCAATAACAAATCCAAACTTTCCAAATATGGGCCTACACTCAACTTGTTGGGTGAATATTTTGTTAGTTAGCTGTCTGATTGAGCAAAATAGGTCTTATCATCCACATCAAAGGAGATTGGTTGGCCCATTGTGTAGGTTTACTACATCAGAGGTGGACAAATCTCTCCTCTCATCAAGGGGAGGTTCCCTATAAATATGCAAGAGCTATATACTATAAATATATGTAAAAAATAACACTTAGGGGTAGGATACACCATCCATCTCTCTTCTTTCAGAGATGATGTTCACAAACAAAGGAGAAAATCCTAGTGAAAACACTGAAGGCACTTCTCTTCTTTTAGAAGTGTTCTTGCAGGGGACAACAAGAGTTCTTTCAAGTATGATAAGTGACTGGTAATAGGGTGTAATAACCAACATAATGAAGTGTAGCACAAATCCTCCACTTCAGCTGCCCAAAGAGTGAGATACAAAGGATAATGGGGGCACAAAGTCGTCCTAGAATCCTCAACACAAAAATAGAAAATAACACACACTGAAGACAACTATAACAACACAAAGTTTGAAAGTAACTAACTTCAGGACATCTTCCTTATCACTTCCACTAATTATACTTGTTAGATTAAATAAACAAGAATGCATTTAGAAGATAGACATAAGAACAATCTCCTAAAATGGCACAAGCTATAACAACATAGAGTCTACAAGTAACTTGCTTTCTCATTTAGATAAAATAATATGAACAACAATCTAAGCCCAAAGTCTCAGTATTCACCTTTCAATTTGGGCAGAGTTTTGATTATGTGATAAAAAAGATCTCCTTCATATCAAATGAGATATTACAATATATAGCACTCCAAGAAAGACTTGGGCACTTGTTTTCATGAAAAAGGCCCATGCTGAATTGAATGCCTTCAATGTACCTTCAGTTCTATCTAGAAGGACCATTCTAGGAATAGTGCATTGCCATAACTATGGCATGTCCATTCCTCTAATATGTCTCTTCCTTAGTATGGACTGTCTAGTCCTTTTCTTGATGTTTATGTAGCTGTCCAATTTGCCATTACTTCATGGAAGAAAAACAGGCCACATCTTTGATTTGGTGTGCTCAGAAGTCTACTTGATCCACTATTTCACCTACTAGAAATAACACTTTTGAAGATATTTTTGGTCCTTTGGTCTCATTCCTCTCTCTCCTTTAGCAATTTGAGTCTTCGAGCTCTCTTTTTAGCTAGTCGCTTGGTTCTTGCTTCAGCTCCTTCTTTGGCTATGGCAAGTTCCACTGTTATGAAACTTATCAGAAACTTACAGAAAATGGGATCCATGACACTTCTTGCTCAATTAGCTTCAAAAGAGGAATGTGGATGTAGACACTTGTCACATTCCACTAAGTTATAATGGGACATGTGGCATGTTTTGCTTAACTTATAAAAGCTTTAGAAACTTTTTGAGAGTCCTACAGAAGATGAGACATGTCAGTTTTTGCTCTACTTTAGAAACAATATAGAAACATTTGGGACTCATTTAGATTCACATAGATGATGCCAATTGTCATGCTCTACTTGACCTTAACAACTCACTCGGGGCCCACCACAATCCTTATGACACAAAAGGGAGAGATAACACTTGTCTGCTTTTGCTAAGTTATAACAGAATAGATGGCACATTTCATAGCTTTGAAACTTATTAGAAATTGTGTCTAGTAGATGACACTTGGTAGCTTCCACTTTGACTCTAAAAGGGACACGTGGCGGCTTTCATCTCACTATCTTTTTCCATCGAGCATTTTTTCATGGGCTTTTCCTTCGAAAAAAAAGTCTGAAGGAATTCCTTTGGGAAATTTGTCTGAAGGAAATCTTATGTTCCTTAGCCATTTGTTCCTTTCAATTTCTTCGGGCTTTATTGTTGAGTGAATTCCTTCAGACAAAATATTTGAAGGAATTTTTCCTTAACCATTTTTTCGAGGAAACTCTTCCCGAAGTCTAACGGCTCTTTCACTTAATAATTTCTTTCAAACAAAAAGTCTAAAGGAAATGTTCCCTATAAGCCTTTGAACAAATCTGAAGGAATTATATCTTTTCTTTGACCCTTGAACCAATGTTGGCACCCTCTACAAGGGTACTTGCCTCTAGTTCACTGCCCTCCACAAGGGCATTTATTCCTTCAGCCCTGGGGTAGCCCCTTGAACCTACTAGTTGAACCCACAGATTGAACCAATGTTGGTTCAACAATTTAATGGTTTAATTGGTTTAATCTCTTTATTTGGCTAAGTCCTTTTGATATTTTGAACCAAATGCATTGAACCATTTGGTCATTGAACCCGTTGAACCATCGAACCAAAATGGTTCAAGGTTCAACAGTTCAACGGTTCAAGCCTTTGTTTTTTGTTAAGTGTTTGAAGCCGTGGAACCTTGAACCTTGACAAAGCACTGAAATCTTGCTGATGACATTGAACCTTTGAATCCATTAAACCCGTTGAACCAAAATGGTTCAAGGTTCAACAATTCAATGGTTCAATGGTTCAATCCTTGCTTAGAAGCTTGTCGATGAACATTTTTTGGTTAAACCAAGGCGTTGAACCAATCTTAAAAATGACTAAGTGTTGGAAACTTGTTCTTTTGATTGAAATCACCTATAAAAGCCTTTGAACCTATTGAACCTACTCATTTCAAGCAAGATGAGTCTGTAGAAACATATTTACAGAGTTCATAGTTTTAATCCTGCAAAGTCCATAGATTTCTGGAAAAGCTTTGAAAAATGAAGGACTTGAATGCTCAGAGAAATTTTTGAAAAGGGGAGAGATGATTTTGGTCTATTGAACCAAAATAATTCATAGGTTGTCCCAAAAATGTCACTCATTTTTGGGGACAACAACTGGCTCTAGTTGGGGAACTTCCTTCAGTTGAAAACTTGGAACAACTGAGGGGAGTAGAAACCATAATCTCTAGTGCCTTGAAGTGTGCCATTGGGCTATGGAGTCATGCTACTAAAAAAGAAAGGCTCCAAAAAATGAAAACAAAAAGCACAAAGTAGAACAAAAGACTATACAAATATACATATGTATAGGTGAACTTATCTAATACTTCAAGAATTGAAGTGATTCAAATGCTACCCATTGTGAGACAATGAAAATGGTGTTCCATCCTGATAAAACAACAAGAAACCATTTTGTCCCTAGAATCGGTGATGGGCAAATGGAACTCTCCACCAAGAATCACATTTTTTATGCACTCCTTTTGGTTCCCTCTTCTTGTGCCATGGCAAGAAGTGGTTTTCAATCTAAAAACTATAACTCCTTGCTCTCTCTATGAAGAGTTCCTTTCACTGACTTTGGAGTACAGCAGTATGGTACACTACCATAGCTTGTTGTTCTATTGGTTCAGTCTAGCACATGTTTTGATTATCAGCATCAAACTCCTGAAAAACCATCAGCTCAACATCTTCTTTGGTGTGAAGGAGTTTGACATCTTGGTCTTGAGTAGCCTTCAATCTGAGCAACAGAGATTCACATTCAGCTATGTTGTTGGTGTTACTGAACTATAAGTCATGTGAAGGAGGAAGAATATCTCCTTGAGGAGATATCAACACAATCTTGGCCCTGAACTAGTAGAGGAATTACTGCCATCAGATTCTAGGATCCAAACATTATCAAAAACTGATCTTCTATCAGATTTCTCTTCATTGGAAATGGAAGATGCTTTTTCATCTGTACTGCACCCTACTAATTCTTCTAATGTCTTATTTGAATCAATCTTTGGATCACTACCTATATGAATTTCATCAGCTAAAACATGAACATCCTCTATGGATAAGAAGTAATTACCCCTGCTTGAAGACTCAAATAGAATCTGAGCTTCAAGTGCTGATGTCTGAGTGACCACATATTTTGCCTCCTTTTTAGAGATCAGCCTCATAACATCTTTGATAGGGATCCTTGACTCAAATAGGTCCATGCTCAACTCATCACCCACATCCTTATATAAATTTTGTCCCATTAGAATGCCATATGATGCTGGGACGTCAGCCACCAAGACAGTCATCTTGATTCTTTTGTCTGAAAAGGCTACAAATGCAAATTGGGCATCTTTGATTTGCCCCAGTAGTGGTATTTCCTTGTTCTCCATGGAGAAACATCTATTGAAAGTCTTGGTCAATGTGAGACCAAGATATTTTTCCACTTTGGTAGGCATGACGTTGTCAGATGCATCGAAATCAATGATGTAGTTACTCAGCTTGTGACCATTTATCAACAGGGAAACATAGAAAGGCTCTATTTTCCCAGGGGTAGTAGTAGGAGTAATGAAAAGGTTGTTTGGGATGGACATGTTCCTTGGGGGATCATGAGTTACCTTTTTAATCTCTTGTCTTGTAGGGATGGTTGTATTCTTCACACACTCCACCAACCTATCCAACTGCTCAGGGTTGGCTTATAGGAATTCAAATTCAATCATTTGGATTTTAGATTTCTTGACATGGTCAATTATTTCAAATGACTGAAATGGACTAGGAAGAGAGGATGAGAGTTCATCCTTTTAGTTTTTGGGAGGGGAGGACTAGACTACAAATTTGAAGTAGAAGGTGTAGGGATGTTTGATGGGCTTACCTTTCTTGTAATCACTGGGTCCTTTGGCTGGAAAGGAAGAGTGGATCCCCACTTAACAATTGAAATTTTTGATTGAGGTCACTCTTCTAATATTTCTTTATCATCTGGTTGGGCTGACTAGTTCTTAGACTAGGTGAATACAACATATGATCCCTCGGCTGCATTACCTTCATTTCTGGGTTCATCCTGATAATTTAGGAAACCAATGTTGGAGTCACTAGCTAATTCTTCTTCTTCCTCAGTGAAGAGATTAGCATCATTTTCTTGATCAAAATCAGGTTGGAAAGAGAAATCATGTTCTATTTCTAGATATCCAACTGCTGAGTTGGTTGGAGGTGCTTCAAGGGCAAGGTTCCTCTATGGGGGAGGAAGATGATTTGGTTGCCCTTGACTTCTGGCAACATTGCCTTGATATGGCTAGTTCTGAAATGTACTCCTTGGCATATATCGATAAGGAGGAGTAGACATACCTTGGGCCACTTGTCTTTTAAAGGCTAGCAGTTCATTTTCCAACTTTTGCACCATTTGATCAGTGATGCCTATAGATGAATTCTCAAAAATATGAAGAAAATTTTCCTCTATTAGGATCTCTTCTTATCTTCCCTACCAAGATGAGATCATCTTCTACCTCAGTAGGCAAGTCTTGAGCAGTATCAAGGTCTATGTGTCTAGCCCATCTCAACAAAAAACTCACTTTAGGAAGCTATGACTTCATGAAGAAGCACTTGAGGTTTTCAAGTGTCGACTGAGCAATGGAAAGAATTTAGTTCTTGAGCTTGTCAAACTTTGCTATGAATTCCCTCATCAGCTCATAAGGTTCCTTCTTCATCTATGTGAGCTGGGCTAGTAAGGCATGTGCATCTTCTACAGGCTTGAACCTAGCTTTAAATTTAGCTTTGAGAGTGTCCCAATCAGTCACTGACTGAGCCTACAGATGTTAGAAATAGTCTACAGTAGCACCTTGTAGTGTTTCCATGAAAATCCTGACTGCCACATCCTCAAATTCCATGCCTATCACACCAAAAGCTATGCTGAAAGCTATAATGTGTTCATTAGGGTGAACTCTCCCATCCCTAAAGAATTTAGGTAAATTCTTCCTTGAACATTGTGGGAGCTCATGTAGGGGTGGAGTGAGGTTGAGTGGGCCAAATGAGTTACCCCAGGGGCCTTGAGCCATGATTTGATTATGTAGAAGTGGGATCACAAATTTGAGTGGAGTATGGATAGGTAAAGCTCTGCTAATAGTAGAAAAAGAAGCTTTGCCTTGTATTGGTGACCTGGTATGGGTCAGAGGAAGAATCCTAGTTCGTTGAAGGTGAGGTTGTGGAGGAAACAAATCAAAATTGCTGTGTTGCACCAACTCAAAAATAGGGTCAACAACACCTTGTGATTTTTGGCTTCTAGTATAAGGTGGAGTTGCCAGATTGTAGAACAAAAATGGAAAAGAGTAGGATCTACTTCAGCATGAAGCTTGAGACTTCAAACTACGTGCTCTTCCCTAGTGAAGTCGCCAAAAAGATTGTTGGGTGAATATTTTGTTAGTCAGCTATCTGATTGAGCAAAATAGGTCTTATCATCCATAACAAAGGAGATTAGTCAGCCCAGTGTATAGGTTTACTACATCAGAGGTGGACAAATCTCTCCTCTCATCAAGGGGAGGTTCCCTATAAATATGCAGGAGCTATATACTATAAATATATATAGAAAATAACACTCAAGGGTAGGATACACCATCCATCTCTCTTCTTTCAGAGATGATGTTTACAAACAAAGGAGAAAATCCTAGTGAAAACACTGAAGGCACTTCTCTTCTTTCAGAAGTGTTTTTGCAGGGGACAATAGGAGTTCTTTCAGGTATGATAAGTGACTGGTAATAGGGTGCAATAACTAGCATAATGAAGTGTAGCACAAAGTCTCCACTTCAGCTACCCAAAGAGTGAGGTACAAAGGATAATGGGGGCACAAAGTCATCCTAGAATCCTCAACATAGAAATAGAAAATAAACACACACTGAAGAGAACTATAACAACACAAAGTCTAAAAGTAACTGACTTTAGGACATCTTCCTTATCACTTCCACTAATTATTCTTGTTAGATTAAACAAACAAGAATGCATCTAGAAGACAGACATAAGAACAATCTCCTAAAATGGCACAAGCTATAACAACACAAAGTCTACAAGTAACTTTCTTTCTCATTCAAATAAAATAATATGAACAACAATTTGAGCTCAAAGTCTCAGTATTCACCTTTCAATTTGGGCATAGTTTTGCTTCTGTGATCAAAATATCTCCTTCGTATCAAATGAGAGATTACAATATATAGTACTCGAAGAAAGACTTGGGTGCTTATTTTCATGAAAAAAGCCCATGCTGAATTGAATGCCTTCAATGCACCTTCAGTTCTATTTGGAGGGACCATGCTAGGAATAGTACATTGCCATAACTATGGTGTGTCTATTCCTCTAATATGTCTCTTCCTCAGTATGGACTATCTAGTCCTTTTCTTGATGTCTGCATAGCTGTCCAATTTGCCATTACTTCATGGAAGAAAAACAAGCCACATCCTTGATTTGGTATGCTCAAAATTCTACTTGATCCACTATTTCACCTATTAGAAATAACTCTTTTGAAGATATTTCTGGTCATTTGGTCTCATTCCTCTCTCCCTTGTAGCAATTTGAGTCTTCGAGCTCTCTTTTCAGCTAGTCGCTTGGTTCTTACTTCAGCTCCTTCTTTGGATGTGGCAAGTTCCGCTATTATGAAACTTATTAGAAACTTACAAAAAATGGGATCCATGACACTTTTCCCAAGCAGCTTCAAAAGGGGAATGTGGATGTAGACACTTGTCACATTCTACTGAGTTATAATGGGACACATGACGTGTTCCTCTTAACTTATAGAAGCTTTAGAAAATATTTGAGAGTCCTATGGAAGATGACACGTGGAAACTTCCACTCTGCTTTAAAAACAATATAGAAACATTTGAGACTCATTCAGATTCACACAAATGATACCACTTGTCACACTTCACTTGACCTTAGCAACTGACTCAGGGCCCACCACAGTTCTTATGACACAAAAGGGAGAGACCACAAATGTTGACACTTGTTAGCTTTTATTGAGTTATAATAGAACACGTGGCACATTCTGTAGCTTTGAAACTTATTAGAAACTATGTCTCGATAGATGACACTTGGCAGCTTTTGCTTCGACTCTAGAAGGGACACATGGTGACTTCTACCACACTTTGTCTTTTTCCATCGGGCATTTTTCTATGGGCTTTTCCTTTGAACAAAAAGTTTGAAGGAATTCCTTCAGGTAATTTGTCTGAAGGAAAGCTTCTATTCCTTAGCTGTTTGTTCATTTCAATTTCTTTAGGATTTCTTCCTAAGTGAATTCCTTTGGACAAAATGTCTGAAGGAATTTTGCCTTAACCATTTTTTCAAGGAAACTCTTCCCAAAGTCTAACAGCTCTTTCACTTAATAATTTCCTTCAGATAAATAGTTTGAAGGAAATGTTCCCTATTAGCCTTTGAACAAATCCAAAGGAATTTTATCTTTTCTGTCTTCTCTTTGACCTTTAAACCAATGTTGACACCCTCTGTAAGGGCACTTGCCTCTAGTTCACTGCCCTCCACAAGGGCATTTTTTCCTTTAGCCCCGGGGCAGCCCCTTGAACCTGGCAGTTGAACCCACTGATTGAACCAATGCTGGTTCAATGGTTCAATCAGCTCAATCTCTTTATTTGGCTAAGTCCTTTTGATTTTTTGAACCAAACACGTTGAACCATTTGGTCATTGAACTTGTTAAACTGTCAAACCAAAATGGTTCAACGATTCAAGCCTTTGTTTTTCATTAAGTGTTTGAAGCCGTGGAACCTTGAACCTTGACAAAGTGCTTAACTCTTGCTGATGATGTTAAACCTTTGAACCCATTGAACCAAAATGGTTCAAGGTTCAACGGTTGAATGGTTCAATGGTTCAATCCTTACTTAGAAGCTTGCCGATGAACATTTTTTAGTTGAACCAATCTTGAAAATGACTAAGTGTTGGAAACTTGTTATTTTGATTGAACTCACCTATATAATCCTTTGAACCTATTGAACCTGCTAGTTTCAAGCATGATGAGTCTGTAGAAACATATCTGTAGAGTTCATAGTTTTAAGCCTGTAGAGTCTGTAGATTTCTAGAAAAGCTTTGAAAAATGAAGGACTTGAATGCTCACAGCAATTTTTGAAAAGGGGAGAGATGATTTTAGTCTATTGAATCTAAATAGTTCATAGGTTGTCCCAAAAATGTCACTCATTTTTGAGGACAACACAACCATCAATTTTTTTTTCTTTATTGAATTTCCTAATGGTATATAGATCAAAAGGTTTTTAAGAGTGAATGTCAATTATTTTTGGATCATATCCCTTATTCACTAGTGTCTTTGTTGCTTACATTACATGATATCTCATCCAAGAATAGGTAAGAATGGTTACATATGCACCTAACTACCTTCCTATGCCTTTAATCAAGACTTTATAACATTTTATTTAACTCACTGTGAATTATGCTATAATACATAAACCCAAGAAACTCATTTGTTTATATATTCATAGTTTGGCTATTAATTCTGACTAATAATGCGTAAACAAACAAGGATAAGTGCATGTAATATTTATCTGTAGAAATTAATACATTCAATTTACATTTTTCATTATTGTTAGGACCTTACAATGCCATGATCATGTTTCATTAACCATTACTCATGTTTGTGATTCATTTTTCATATTTTCAATAGATTCCTTGACTGTTTGTGTTTGAGATATATCTTTCAACAATATCTACATTCTAGCATGTTGTCTATGATTTTAATGCATATTCAAGCACTTGTAATGTGTGCGTGCGCGCGCGCGCGCGCACACACACACACACACACACACACACACACACACACACACACACACACACACACACACACACACACACACACACACACACACACACACACACACAGGGACCCTATCCAATTCACACTTAAAATATTCACTCATAAAATCCTAACTCAGTCATGCTACCTTTGTACATGGGCTACTCAAGATTTGTTCTCAATTTAAAAAAAAAAAATATTAAAGGCCACTAAGAAAAATGTGTCAAGATCCCTTTTCATAACTCTATATAAAATTCTTAAGATTAAAAAAATGAAGGCTTACATTTTTCATGCATTTTTCTCTTCATCACTAGTCAATACAGTCAACCATGTGACTGTTTACATATAGATTAGGGTTTAGGCATTTATATTATTGAAATACTATGAAAAATAAATGGAAACACATAATAAACTTTCATCAATATGTAGATTTAGACTCAAAATTCACAAGTGCATTCCAATATACTCCCTATTGTACCTTGCATAAGACATTTACATAGTCTCATAAAACATAGATTACAAATAATGAAATGAAAGTTCCTTTAACTCAAAAAATATGGTGTATTATCCCTCTCATCCATATCATGCATTTATTATTAATTCATTAGATCTAATAATTTGACTTTAATTTCATATATCCCAACATCACATACATGGACTTGAATCCAATTTCCAAAACACATAATAATAGGATAGAATAGGGTCTGTAAATGAATTACAAAATCAAGAAATTTTTATTATTTACCTTGGGGTTATGATCTTCGTTACATCTTTAAATTCACCCCCTCCATCTCTATTTTACAATCTTGAATGACCTACTTACTTCATACCCAAAAACCACTATATATCACCAAAAGACTCATAACTAACTAACCACCTTTTTTTACTCCAACATACCAAGAAAGGTTTATTTTATCACTAATCATGCTTTAATACTTTAATCATAACTTACTTCTAACAAATGTAAAACATCGTAAACTCTCTTAAGACCCCCTAAAGACCATGACAACCTACTAAGACTCCAAAACATGAAACTAGACTAATATTTACAATATGGTAGATGATGCTCCTGCATCATATATGGAACAAGTTATGGAGCATGAAGATACACTTATACAATGTCATTATTCGTTAAGAAGGTACAACAAGGCAGAGCGTGAGAAAAGATATCTTAAGATCTAATTGACCACCTACAAGCCTATGTGGGAATGGTGTGAAAAGTTTATATGATTTGAGAAAAAATGAAGAGTGAAGGATTTAAAGATGTGAAAAAATCCATAGTATAAGATCCTATGGATTTGAACTCATTTAAATGAAGAATAAAATGCAAAAATAGAGGACATTAGGGTTAAAAGCATAGAACTAACCACAAACCCTTACAATGGCCAAATGTATGTTATAAAAGGTTTAAAGGGTCAAATATCAAATAAGAACATTTAAACATGTCATGATAGGTATCACAAACCTTACTAAGGTTTTTAAAACTTAGGATAAGTATTTTGACTCCTAATTCTGCCAAATGGTCTTTCTTGAGTTTATCATCAATCTTGTATTGCTTGATAAGGTCACATTTATTATTTTTGATCTCACATAAGAAGATGAATAGTGTTTATATATCATTGGGAAATGTGAATGGTATTTTTTCTCAAAATTCTTGGCATTATTTTTGGCATTAGGGCCCTTAGGGATAAACAATCATTAGAAGTTGAAAAACCTAAAACCCTTCCTAAATCCTCTATAATGAATCAACGGGAGAAATAGATCCCTTAAGAGCATAAAATGGGATGTATGGACCTTGAAATTTATTTAATATCCTATATTCATTTATTGAGCCTTTGATGAACCATATTTACAACACGGGCCAAGTATAAAGTGTACATAAATGACCTATAAGACACAGTTGTAAGACTGTTATGAGTGTGCAAAGTGGTGATAAGCCCTAAAATAAAGTTAAAGTGATTTGTAAGCCTGATTATAGGTTCCATGTATATATATTAACCTTTAAATATCTCCCAATATGATACATGCGCTATTCAAGTCACTAATTTGGGCAAAAAAGGTGATTGTATTACTAACCAAGAAGCTCCTCCTTGCAAGCCTATTGTCAAGAATACAAAGAAGACGTAAGGTCTACATTGAATCAGTGATTTTATAATAATTGATGAGGTGTATGGAATCCACAAGATACCATGATTTCAAGGTGATAATATCATAGGATGATCCAAAGGAACAAGAACACCTACAACTGCTTACATAATTCTTTTTACACATAATTTGCTCCTTTTGGCTTACTTGGAGGGTGCATAGGATTGAATAAGGAAAAAAACACTTAGATGGGTTGAGTAATGATGGGCCAGACCCCAAAAATACATTATTTTTTCTTAATAAACTCTTGATATCAAAATATGTACTTATGAAAGCCCTCAGCCTCCTCAGGCTTGTGCATATGCAAACTGGTAGAAAGAGAAACCTTTCATAACTTGAGTTCCATCCACTAGAATTATTTTAAACTTGTAAAAAACACCTATTTTGATGTCCTATAAATTAATTTTAAGGTTTTGGAATGGTAATATACATCCTTGTATGGTCTATAGTATTGAGGGCTTGCATTAGGCCTGCTTAGACCTAATTGGGAAAAATGAAGAGAAAGAAAGGAGGTCTACCTTGAGACTTAGGTCATGAAACTTTAGGTGAAGCTATAAATGGATATTGGGCTCCAAAATATGCCTTTTTTAATTTAAAATGATTTTTATCTCTCTAACCAAGGATATTTTCACTATAATAGGGCTACAAGGAATAGGCTTGCTTAGAGAGAAAGTATGTGAAGGATGAGGGAAATTACAAAAAATGTGTGTGAATATGATTGGATTGGGGTAATAAATATATGTATAATGAAATTAAGTTATTTGGATTCCATGAATGTGAATTTCCAACTCATAATGATCTCAAATGGGCAGTCTCAAAGAAAATGGATGAGTCACAAAGGTAATGATGTAACTCCATACCACCTTGAGAGAAATGTTATCAAATAAAGAATACACATGTTGATGATAAGCTTCATAACTTCCTATTTTCATTATTATTTCTTGTAACATATTTTATCAAGAGATGACACTTTTCATTGATATTTATACACCTCTCTCTCTCTCTCTCTCTCTCTCTCACACACACACACACACACACACACACACACACACACACACACACACACACACACACACACACACACACACACACACACACACACACACTTTATCTATAAGTATGCTTAATTTTTGAATTTGTGAAGGATCCTCCACCTGAGTATAGTGAATCTGTACACATTTTTATGCCTTTGATCAATAATACTACTGGTTTTACCTCATTATATGATTTTAATTAGTGTGTATGCATGGATAGTCTATCTTATTAAGTGATTTTCTTAGCCTTACTTGACATGTTGTCCTATTCTAGCACTTCTATGAAGTTTGAAAGCTTCTCTTGTAGGTCATGTGAAGTGATCAAGTAAAGTGTAAATATTAAGTCTATTTTACTATTCATTAGTTTCATTTTAGACCTATTTTTTAGCCCTCATATCCTAGACATCTATCACAACCTCAACATTGAAATGTTGATGTAATAGATTCAGATTGGGAGTACTGTATGTTTAGATTAGTCTCATTGTCTTCATGGGCACATACAATTGGTTGGCAGTGATCAATTAGTTTAGTATATCATCTCCCTATTTATATTTAATTTCATGTTATCCCTCTCACTTTTCCCTTACAATTTATTAGTGTATTTTTGTGATCATAATTGATACATCAAGGGGAGATAGCCCTATAATCTAGAGGTTTAGTCCACTTAGAGGTCACCCACAACCTAGAACTAATCCCATTGTATAGATCAAGTGAGAGGGCTTGAAACCACCCTCTCAAGGGTGAAAATTTGATCTAAAACAATAATTTTGTATCTTTTTAATTGCTAATTATAATGTTCAATGCTACCCAAGAGTAACATTATATGTTATATTTCAACTACATAGATTTTCCTAAATCCATGGTTTCCTCATATGTAGTTTGGGTGGACATTAGAATATTCTTATAATTTTTGATAATTTTGATTCTATATACTTTATAAAACCAAATGGAGGAGATATGAATATAATTAAAAAAATCCATTTACAAGTAACAATTTAACAATTATTTGATTTTTGTATGGGAGGATTAGATCATGAAGATATTTGATAGGTATTTTGTAATTTTTTTGTTGAATTTTATGTGATTTTTATAACTGAAGATGACATATGAGGTTATTAAAAAGTAAAAATCAATTATGAAATACTAATTTCTCTATTTTTAAAATTTTAAGCTTGTTATACTTCATCTAAATCTATAACAACTTTTTAGGTATAATCCATCATGCACACAATACACTTTAAAAACCATTATAAATTATATTTTAGCTTTAGGTAAAACCAAAGTAGAAGTAGATATACAATTTAATGCTATTTCTCAACCTATTAGAAATTTTATTTTATCAATTCAACCAGAAAGCCAATTTTATAGATTATCAAAACCACCTTACAAATTACTAAATAAATTGAGTGAATGCCACTTAATCACTTTGCCTCCTCCCTATAAAGTTTACATGAATAAGTCCAATAGAAAATAATTTTATAACAATGCATATTGTGATTATCATCTATCCAATGGTAATTTTAAAAAAAAATATTATAAACTCAAGCATCTCATTCAAGAACATATTAATGATAATGTTAAGGATGTAGATGCCCCTATAGAGAAAAAAAAGCCTTAAAAAAATGACAATGCTAAGTTCAATATTTTCAGTGATCCATTTCCTAATGATGAAACTAACAATATAAATTCAAATGTGAATCATACTTAAAATGATTATCCACCTATTACATCATATTATCACCCTCTAGATGGTATTATGGTTACAATTACTCCAAATTTTAGGTCATGTCCTATGGTTACTTTTTATGATAGAGAAATAGTTGATGATGATTATTATTTTCATTATTTGTGTATAAGATATCATATTTATAAAAAAACTATTAATAGTGTGATAATTGATAATGAATCAAGTGAATATTAATTTACAATTACCTTGCTTCATTCATTAGGCTACACTCAAACTGATGTACAAGTAACTACTAAAATTGTTAAGTCTTTTAGTGGTAAGAAACAAGCTACAATGGGCCATATTATGTTACCTCTTCAAGTAGGTATTATTATACTATCAACTCCATTTATTTTCTTACCATAAAATGAAGAAATTTATATGATATTTGGGTGCCCATGGTTTCAAAAAATTCATGTAACACCTTCTATAGTTCATAGATGCCTGAAATGTAATTTTGTAATCAAGTTATTACTATTCTAGGGATAAAATATGGGCATCTTATACATTATAAGATACCTCATCCTCCCCATCAAAAACCATAGTTTAATGATTCATATAGGTTAAAACAAATCATGATTTTATCATCTAAGCAAAGAATTCCTAATAAAAATGTGAAAAGGGTTCAAGTGCAAATAAATCAAAAGCAAGTTTATAGGAAAAAAGTATCTCCTTTGCAACAATATCATACACTTGAAACAATAATAAACATGCATTTAAAGAGGTTAAAAAATTTACATATACTCCTAAATCATCTCATGATATTTTAGGTAATCCTACATCTCCTATATCGTTGTCTCCTACTCAAGATCATATAAATGGCCGTTTAGGTAACTTTATCACTGAATATCATACATTTTTTATTATGATATTGGCATGATAGATAAAATTAAAATAAGGTAATATGTTTATGAAATTTAATAATTTGGATGATTTTTATCTTTATGGAATCATTGGATAGCTTGTGCATTGCTAAAATACAAAATTATTCAAATAAAATTCAAAAATTTACACACCTAACTATACATAGTTACTATTTTGTTGAATCTTATTCTTCTATTTATTTTAATTTGTGATCATTTGATATATTATTATAATACCTGATATTTAATTTAATTTTTGGCATCTTGGAACTTTTTTAACCCTTCCATATTTAGATAGTCTTAAAAAAGTGTTCAATATTTCTAAACAATGACATTTATCTATCTTCATGCATAGTTCGTTTTCCATAATTTTATCATTTTTATTAATATTGGAAGAATAACCACTGATAGGTGGGTGTTAATTAGTGTTAAAAATATTATTTAAAATACATATATCATCTGTCAATCATTTAAACAAATCTAGAGATATAGAAAGACATAAACAATCATTCTTATGAGCATGAAATATGAACATAAAAAAATGAATACAAGATATATGTGGGAAACCCTCATGGGTAATAAAACCCAGTAAAAAAAATATTGGAATAAATTATTATAATAAATTAATCAAAATTTTAATGAAGCACCAACCCCACAAGGAGCACCAACCCGTCACTAGTCAAGCACCAACTCAATTAGTCCTTTGACAAAAACCAAATTGAAAGGAGGTACTAACCCCTTAGGTAACTCAGAACAAAGTTAGATAAATTGAATCTATAATAACCTTTATAAATTTTTTTATCACTCAAATTAAGATTAGAACCTTATTTTTCTCTTCTCACTCTTCAATCTCTCTCAAACATTGTATTAGGCCTTCTCGCTCATCTAGCCCTTTCCTTGGAAGAATTAGGTCATATGATCATCACATATAGAAAGATATTTATATATTCATGACATATTAATCAAAAATATTTTATGGTATTAAATAACTTTACCTATTTTCTAAAACTCTATATCATTTTTTCATGTCCTCAAACATATAACTAGTCTAATTAGGCCTATTAAACCTTCTCTTTATACTTGACTCTTGATCTCACCCATCTTGGTCAGCCAAGAACCTATCCATAATTGGATAATAATTTTAATAGATAAAAAAACATGTTTAAAAAATTAATAAACTACCACATATGTTTTTCATTACCCTTAAGGGCCAAAACCACCATTAGGCCTAATAGAGACCTAAAGCAATTAGGCCTTCTCAAAGCACACATTTCACCTTGACCACCTTGGAACACCATGAGCCTTAAAAAATGGATGAAACACTTAAAAAAATATAAAATTATAAAAATTATAATTTAACATTAGTTTACCAACATAATTTATCTCATTTCACTCCTTGAACCACATAATTAGGTGTACTCGTAATTAAGCCTTCTCACTGCTAGAAAGTCTGTCTTGAAAATTTGATGCATACACTCAAATTTTACACATAAACCAAAATAAAATCACATTTATAGAATATTAATTACCTCAGGTTAAAAATAATTTTCATTATAATTCAAAAAATATAACAAAATATCTCAAACTGATCAACTTCATATACTCACTCAAAACTGCACACAAGCCTTAAGAACCTAGTCAAAATATTTTGACTTTATACACCTTCATAGGAGATTATCATGAAATAAAATGTGTTAAAATTAACCTATGATAAATATATAACAACTTAATTGGAATTTTATTCTTAAAATATATGTAAAAATAATCAAGAACATCATTCTCACTCATATACATAAAGCTCCTTGTAACTCAAATACACGGTCATGAAAATGTAGATTTAGAACACCCATATGAACACTTTTAAGAAATTAAAATGGATTTTAATGATAATTTATAATCATTATAAAATATTTTAATATATATATTACATGTTTAAAAATCAATATTGGTCTTACATACCGATATCATGTCTTCACCCTACACAGACCTCATTGTGTTAGACAGGTCACTTTGAGAACAAATTTTTGCTTGTTTATGTGCATCACCAAAAATTTTATTTAATGTGTAAAGGTGATATGTGTATTTAAAAATTACCCCATGAATTTTTATCAACTCCTAATCCATTTTAACCAATCCCTAATCTCATTCCCACTTCTGCCTAGTTTTCTCACTATCTTCCTCATTAGGCCTATTTTAAGGTCAACTTCCACGACTAGTTTAACACATTTTAGGTCTAAAAAATTCTTAGAAACATACATGGGAAAAAATATAAGTCTTATATATCATCATATAACCATTTTCATGCTTTGACTTGGTCAACTCTGCATGTAACACCAAAAATCTAAGAAATAAGAGGTTTCCTTTAGCTTCCACTCACTTACTTGACATTAAAAAAACCATTTCAAGAATATTAGAAGAGACATATACATGTTAAAAACATGTAAAAAAAAAATTCTAATCCATATCCACCAATACATTTCATATTGGGTCATAATTAGGGTTTTAGGATGGTTTATAATGCCTTCCATTCTTAACAATTGTTCATAAAGGATTGCCCCTAAAATCCAAAACCAGTGCTATAAAATTAAAGATAAGACCATTATAAAACTTCCATAATATTCTTAGGATATTATTAAAATGTTCACATGACAATGATCATAATAAAATCCTTCTTGGGTTTGAAACACCCCATTTTATGCACTCAAAAAAACTTAACACAAATTTTCATGATTTCTCCTTCAGGCATTGACCTAAAACTTGGTAAAAAAACTTGAAACAACATATCATACCTTTTAAAATTATCTTAAGAGATATAACATCTTGGGAACTAAACTTGAACCCTAATTAGGTCACAATAGGTCTCTTTGCACACTAGGCCTTGAACTGCCAGTCATACTTAGACCTTGATCACACCTTGAAACCTATTTTAATACTCTAAAAACATCATAATCATGTAGTAAAACCTCATACCATGATAAAATACTACCAAAATTATTAACACAAGTCTCATACCTTATCATCTCATCATGCTAATACACTTATGCCTTCTCACTAGGTCTCTCAAGTACATTGCTCATGAGCTCAACTTTAATATAAATAAAGATAAATAAAAATGAAATAAATGACAATTTAATGACATTAATGAAAAATTTATGCATGCCTTATAACAATTTTCAATAATCTCCCTCTTTGTCATTGATGGAAACTACTCATTGATGGTAATCATTTAAAGAAGCTTCTCTTATTGGGATACATCTCCCCCATATAGATCAATCTCCCCCTTTGAAACTAATGATAAATAAATATTTAAAAAAAAACACAATAAACAAGAATGAAAGATCAAATCAATAATCTCCCCCTATCTCATTTCATACATTAGACATTTTCTTCTTAACAAATTGATATGACTCCCTCTTTGACCTCATAACTTGTGCACTTATTTAATACTCTTGGAGATAAAGTACCTCCTTATTAGGCCCCCCTAAGCATTTTAATTGATTAGTGATTTCTATGAATAGGAATCACACCCAATTCCTATATTATATGTTCAAAATTGGCCTTTGGAAGAGGCTTAGTAAAAATATCTGCAATATGATACTTGGTAGATACAAATTCAAGCTTAATACTTTATTCACTTACATGTTCTCTTAAGAATTGATACTTGATATGAATGTGCTTGGTCCTTGAATGCATGATAAGATTCTTTAAAACACTTATAGCATTAGTATTATCACAAAAAATAGTACTAGGACCATCAAACTCCACCTTGTATTCTCTTAAGGTTTGTCTCATCCACATCACCTGAGTAAAACATGAAGTTTCTATAATGTACTCAACCTCACAATTAGATAAATCCACTGATGGTTATTTATTGCTTATCCATGAGACTAGGAATTTACTTAAGAATAAGGCTCCTCCACTAGTACTTTTTCTATCATCTAGATTCCTAGCACAATTAGCATTTGTATAGGCTACTAAGTCAAATTTCTTACTCCTTGCATACCATAATCCATACTCCATAGTTCCTTTGAGATACCTAAGTATATTCTTGACTAATTGTAGATGAATTTACTTAGGATCTACTTGAAATCTTCCCACAAGACCTACTTCTTGCATGATTTCAGGTCTAGATGTAATAGCATACAATAAAATCCTAATCATTGATTTATAATTTGTTTGATTGAATCTTGAATATTCATCCTCCTTACATAGATTACATCTTGTAACCATAGGTGTAATTAAAAATTTACAATCTTACATCTCAAACTTATTCAACATCTCTTTTATATATTTGACCTGTGAAAATAACATACCTTTTTTAGATTGATTGATTTGAAGTCCAAGAAAGAAGGATAGTTCTGCAAGCATAGACATTTAAAATTTTGACTTCATCACCTCTTCAAATTATGTGGTCATGTTCTCATTAGTTCCACCAAAGATGATATCATCCATATATACCACCACTATTACTTGATGGTCATTTTCAGTCTTGATAAATAGGTTACTATCTACAGATCCTTTCTTGAAACCTTGATCCAAAAGATACTTGTATAGTCTAGCATACCAAGATCTAGGAGCTTGTTTGATATCATAGAGTGCCTTCTTCAACCTATAGACATAACCTTGTTATTATTCAATAGGAAACCCTTACGTTTATCAATGTATACTTCTTCCTCCAAGTTCCTATTTAGGAAAGCTAACTTGACATCCGTCTGGTATATCTTGAAGCTTACATAGGCAATAAACATCCTAATAGCCTCTAACCTTGTCACATGAGCAAACTTTTCCTCAAAGTCCACTCCTTCTACTTGAGCATATCCTTTGCATACTAGTCTAGCCTTGTTTCTATTGATTTCATTCTCATTCAAATTTTTTCTAAACATCCATTTTGTAACAATGATATTTTTTTATTTAGGCCTAGGTACTAACTCCCAAGTCTCATTCTCCTCAATTTGATTTAACTCCTCATTCATGGAATCTATCCAAAACTTATCTTCACTTTATTATAAATACATTTTAGGTTCAAATTTGGATAGTAAATCAATATTCTCTTGATTAACATCATTCACCAATCTTCTCCTTGTTTGTATACTTACACTCTTGTTTCCAATGATTTAAGATTGAGGATGATCATTTTGAATTTAACTAGAATAACCTTTTGAGTCCTTTCACTCCTCAATTTTGTTAGGACTTGTTCCAAAGTCTTAATGTTAGGTTAGATTTTTTGGTAGGTTAAATAAATAATTATTGTTAATGGGGCATGCATCTTTTTAATAAAGACACCCCCATAAAATAAAGTTACTTAGTTTTAGTTTTAGGTAGTTTTTATGTTTTGAGTTAATTAATTAGAACTACCTTACGGGTTGATTTCCTATAAAGAGTTGGTTATAAGATTAGTTGGTTTTACCGGTCATGGGTAAAATATATATAATCTATGTTTTCAATGTAAAAGGTTTAATGGAGTAAAGGCACCCTTATGTACTAGGTTTTTTGAAAATTAATAAAATACTTGTGCACTTGGACTAAGCAGGGGCAAGGTTCAAATTATTTGATCAAGGAGTTATTAGTGGTATCAAAGCTTGGTTTTGTCCAGCACAGTGAATTTTAGGAGCTTGGTGAATTCAAAAGAAGGCAAGGTGAAAAGTTAAATTCATGAGAAATCAAATGGCATGAAATAAGGTATGTCATATCAAGCAAATATTTCATTGTTTAAATTTAATGTCAAAAGTTTGAAAAATTATTAATTTTTTTAAATTTTTCAAATATTTTTACATTTAAGCCTGTGTATTTCTCTTATACGACCATCTGGTCATTTTGGCCATTCAAGCTCCATTAAATTGTATTCAAAATCCTCATCTGGCATTAAAAATGATTTTTTTAGCATTTAAATGTTATTAAATTCATTAATTTTTGGCAAAAATAAACTTGTACGACCTTTTTGCATATTGAAAACCTCTGTATTTTTCATCCATGGCTGCCATTGTTGATTACATTCATTCTCAGCCCTTTTGAATCCAAAAACACTTATAAATCTAGTTTAAACCCCTATTTTAAATCTTCAAAGGAAAATATGGATTTTTTTTAAATTTGTATAGCCAATGGTATGGCCTTCCAATGCCCTAGCTAAAATTTGAAACCATTTCCAACAAAAAAATACCTTAAATTTTTTCTAAACTCAGCCAAAATTAGTTATATACTGCATGTATATATTTGTACAGCCACAGGGAGTGAGAGCAGGTGAAGAGAAAAGTTGTAGGAGCTTCCATGGCATCCCAGGCAGAAAATGACATTGGAATAAACTGGTAAATTTTCTTTTATGTTTTTTAAGTTTTGGATATCAAAATTTTTGCCTTAAATGGGTCCCACATGAGAAGCTTGGCTGAGAAGGATAAAAAGGGAAAAATCTTGGATTTATTTACATACATGTAATTTTTTTTCCCTCATAGACAAAATCTAGCATAAGTATAAGTTTATGAGTATTATATTTTGAAAGTGCTCTTAGAGCAACTGGTTAAAGTCATTTTGTAAGAAGATTACAAAGAGGAGGTCAAGGGTTCAAATCCCTTATTTTTGGAAGAAATTGATATAGAATATACTTTAAAAAAAGGAATATTCCATTTTAATCTGCTTTTTGTATGCTTTGAAAGTTGTGAAAAGCATACTTATTGTATAGTGTTGTTTTAAAAATTGAAAAAGGGGAATTAAATTCTATTTCTTTTACATTGTTGTGGTGACATAAGGGTGTAATTGGTGGAATAAGGAAGTAATTTATCAAAATATGGGTGTACTCAATTGATATTTTGTGAGGTTAAGTGTAAAACTCATAAAAAATTCTTGTTTTCCTTTTTTTTCTCTACATGGAGGTTAAGTGAAAAAACCCGTAGAAGCAGTGTCTTGTGTAGTGAGTGTGATATTTGTTTCATCTCTTTTGAATTTTGTCACACTTTTCTCTATTGCACTTGCTTTTATTTCAAGATGCCAAATATTTAAAACTTTCTTTTAGATGGTGATAGATTAACAATTTCTAATTATTCTGATTGGAAATGATTGATGGAGGCTTCACTAGTTTTTAATGAGTTATGGGATATTGTCAAGAATAAAAATCCCACATTCCCAAAAGAACAGACTAAATTAGATGTATTCAATTTGTGTGATTCTAAGGTCTTAGCTCTCATTAAATTTTGTTGTACTCATGATACTTATGTTCATATTGAAAATTCTCCTCATAGTTACACTGCATGGAAAACATTGTTAGATTTGTATGATAAGAAACCTAAGCATAATAAGATAGATATTCATATGCAGTTGTTTAATTTTTCATTAGATGAATATGGGGGTAGGGAGAATATATGTCTAAATTTAAAAATATCACTACAGAGTACAGTAAGGCTGGGTTTGGAAAACTAGATGATGACCTCATAGTCACTACTGCTTTGAAAGGACTACCTGGGTCCTATAAATTTTTTGTTGAAATGTTGCATGTCTTTGACAAGATCACAGACATCAAATTTGATAATTTGGCTAAGTTTCTCATCCAACATGACCTCTCTCTACCCAAGGAATCCAATAAAACTGAAGAAGCCCATGTTTTAGAGTCAAAGCCTAGTTCATCTTCATCTAGGCATCAAAACAATAGAGGAAATAGTTATAGAGGGGCTTAAAGTTATAAAGGAGGTAGATATCAAAATAGAGGTAGGGGTTATCCAAATAACCAATAATATAACCAATCACATTCACATGAAACAAGTGATTGAGGGCATGGTAACAACTCATATAGGGGTAGAGGTCAAGGTAGATCAGACATTTAGTGTCATAGATGTGGAAAATTTGGTCACATTACCTCACAATGTAAGATTCTTTTTGATAAAATTTAGAGGCCATAAAAAATGACTAAGTCTAACTCTGCTCAGTATGCCAATCATGACTATGATGAGGCCAGTAATGTTGCCCATGAATCTGCATTCACTACTTTAAGACACATTGATTATATTGAATATGAGGCTAGAGACGAGCTCATAGATGTATGGGTTTTAGACATAGGAGCAACCAAACACATGTCATTTAGGAGAGATTTATTTTGGTTTTTCAAGGAAGCTTCTCTCTCTCTAGTTGCATTGGCAGATAAGTCCATGCATACACCACTAGGACTTGGATCTATTCGAATTCTTCTTCCTAATGGGTCTATAAAATACTTGGAGGATGCTTTGTATCTTCCCACATTGAAGAAACACTTACCTTCTTTGGTAAATATTTGAAATAAAGGTTATCGAATTATGATTTAAAATGGGCTCATTTACATTAATTCAGTGAAAGATGATTACAAAACAATGTATATAGGATATGAAGATGGAAACTTGGTTAGATTGAATTATAAAGTGCTTCCTCCCACTATAGAACTTGTGGTAGTTGTTGACATAAGTACATGCACTATGTCTACACAACGATTATGGCATCTCTGCTATGGACATTTGAATATCCACTCTTTAGTGGATTTACAGAGATATGGTATGGTGAGTGGGTTTCCCACTTTTTGCAAAGAGAGTATTCTTTGTGAGTCATGTGTTTTGGGCAAACAAAACTAGGAAAAATTTCCTAAACAGTCATCTTGGAGAGCTAATAGGTGTTTGTAGTTAGTTCATAGTGATGTATGTGACATGAAAAAGTCATCCATTGGTGGCTGTAGATACTTAGTCTTATTTACTGATGAATTTTATCAAATGACTTGAGTATATTTTATGAAAAACTAATCTAAAGTTTTTGATAAGTTTGTTGATTGGTTACACTTAGTCAAAAAAGAAACAGGGTCACATTTGACCACTCTTCATTAAAATTATGGAGGTGAATATACCTCAAATGAATTTTTAGATTATTCTTGAGAACATGGCATTCATCAAAAATATAGTAATGCTTATACTCCACATCAAAATGGATTATCTAAATAGATGAACAGAACTTTAGAGGGCACAACATGTGCCATGTTGCACTATAAATAACTTGATGATAAGTTTTGGGTAGAAGCCATTGGTACTATGGTGTATTAGAGAAATATGTCCCCCATAGTTGTAATTTTGGGACAAACTCCATATGAGGCATGGTATGGGTTTAAACCAAAAGTTAAACACTTGAAAGTGTTTGGATGCCTTTGTTTTGCTTTGGTTCTTATTAAACACATAACTAAGTTAGAACCATGAATTTGAAAATGCATCTTTCTTGGTTATTCTGAAGATAAAAATGGGTTTAATTTACTTGCATAAGATACAAGCAAATTCATAGTAAGTCAAGATGTAATATTTGATGAGTTTCAGACTATGAACATTGCAGTGATTGATTCTCAACTTGATAGATTAGAGAGGAAAAATACAAAAAGAGATAAGGGTTTGAATAATGGGGATAACTCTTCAAAGTTGTGGTATGAGACTCAAATTCCTTCAATTTCATCTCCTTCATCTACAAGTTCATAGGTTGATGACTTATAAATTATTTAAAATTCTCTAAGTCCCTCTTTGAATGATGCACATGGTGAGAATTCTGGAGTCCTTGATTTGAATAATTTGACAAGTATCCAAAATGGGCTCAAAGTACTTTTTATAACTTGAAATTAGATGAAGTTGGTTTAATAGGGCCCAAGAATTCTTGAAAATAGGTAAACTATGATATGGTTGTTACTACTTATTCCTTTAATCCATCCACTTTTAAGGAGGCATCTATTGAACATGTTTGACAATAGGCAATGAAAAGTGAGTATGATGCCATACTTAGCAATAATACATGGGTTTTAGTTGATCCTCCTCCACATGTTAAACCCATCAAATGTAAATGGGTTTATAGGATTAAATATAAATTAAATGGCTCCATTGATAAACATAAGGCAAGACTTGTTGCAAAAGGATATGCACAACAAGAAGGTATTGACTATGAGAAAACATTTACGCCAACTGCCAAATGGCAGACTATTCATATGGTACTTGCCAAAGCAGCACAAAATGGTTGGAAAGTACATCAATTGGATGTTAAAAGTGATTTTTTAAAATGGTGATTTACAGGAAGAAGTATATATGAAACAACCTCAAGGTTTTGAATAGGTGGGTGCCGAACACAAAGTGTGTAAATTGATAAAAGCTTTGTATGGGCTCAATTAGGCACCCTAGGCTTGGTATTAGAAAATGGATTAATACTTGAAATCCATTGGTTTTCATCATAGTGAATTTGATGATACTCTCTATTTTTAAGTGCAGGGTAAGAAAATGGTGATACTTGTTCTCTATGTCGATGACCTGTTTATCACAAGTAATGATGAAAACCATAACAAGTCTATGAAAAAGGAATTAAAAGATGGGTTTGAGATGATATATCTTAGACTTCTTCACTACTATCTAGGCATAGATGTAACTCAGAAAGAGCATAGTATTTTCATTTCACAAACTAAGTATATTTCTAAGTTATTAGATAGGTTTGGCATGAGTGATTGAAAACCTACCCTCACTCCCATGGAAAGTAACTTAAAATTGTCTAAGGATGATAGTAGTGATTTTTTGATGGCACCACATAAAGATAATTGGTGGGAGGTTTGATATACTTGATGAATACCAAGCCTGGTATTTCATTTTTAGTTGGAATTTTATCTAGGTTTATGCATGAGCTTAGATAAATTCATTGGAATGTGGAAAAATGAGTACTTCATTACCTTCAAGGAATGAAAAAATATGGTCTTGAATACCACCACAATAAGAACTTCAAACTTGTTGGATATTGTGATGCATATTTTGGTAGATGTGTGGATGATAGAGTGTCAACCACATGATACACTATGCATATGGGTTCAGCTGCCATTGCTTGGTGTTGTAAGAAGTAGGATAGTGGAAAATTCATCAATAGAATTAGAGTATATTGTAGCATGGGATGCTTCCAGATAAATTTTTTATCTACATTTTATTCTTGAAGATCTTCAAGTTTCTCAATTTTCTCCTACGCAGTTATACATTGATAATCAAAGTGCAATCAAGATGTCCAAGAATCCTATGTTTCATGCCAATAAAAAACATATGGATGTCAAATACCATTATTTTTGAATGCTGGTGGCAAAGAAATCTCTTGATCCAATATATTTCCAAACTACTGATTAGACAACTGACATCTTCACAAAACCCCTTGATAGAGTCAAATTTGAAAAATTTAGAAATTCTTGGTATGTGTCCAAAGACCTAAATTTGGATCATAGGGGGGTTTGTTAGGACTTGTTCCAAAGTCCTAACATTAGGTTGGATTTTTTGGTAGGTTAAATAAATAATTATTGATAATGGGGCATGCATCTTTTTAATAAAGACACCCCCATAAAATAAAGTTACTTAGTTTTAGTTTTAGGTAGTTTTTATGTTTTGAGTTAATTAATTATAACTACCTTACGAGTTCATTTACTGTAAAGAGTTGGTTATAGGATTATTTGGTTTTACCAGTCATGGATAAAATCTATATAATCTATGTTTGCAATGTAAAAGGGTTAATAGAGTAAAGGTACCCTTATGTACTTGGTTTTTTAAAAATTAATAAAATACTTGTGCACTCGCACTAAGTGGGGACAAGGTTCAAATTATTTGATCAAGGAGTTATCAAATTTCTTCTTCATCCTCATCTATTTCTATTGCTTCTTCATCATTCTTTTATTTATAGTATTATTTTTTAGTCTCATCAACCTTCACATTTGTGCTCTCTACTATAATTTTCAACCTTTTATTATAACATCTATAGGTAGTACTTACCAAAGAATATCCCAAGAAAATAACTTCATCAGACCTTGATTCAAACTTTACGAAGTCCTTATCATGTCTCTTGATATAACATTTACTCCCAAATACCTTAAAATGTTCAACACTTGCAGGGTTGACATTCCATATTTCATATGGAATTTTATCACCATTGATCATAATCTATCCTCTACTCAAAGTGTAAACTTTATTACTCACAACTTTTCTCTAGTAGCCATAAAACAACTTTGACTCATTCAACATGGTCCTTACCATTTTTTGAACTGTTCTATTCTTTCTTTCAATCACCCAATTTTGTTGAGGTTTTCTAGAAGATAAGAACTGCCTTCTTATTCCATTGACCTCACAAAACTAATCAAACTCATTTGACAAAAACTCTCCTCCTTTGTCAAAGCTAAGACACTTGATCTTCACATTCATCTCATTCTCAACCAAATATTTTAAAGTTTTGAACTTACCTAGAGCTTCTGACTTCTCCTTCAAGAATGCTACCCAAGTCATTCTTGTGAAGTCATCTATAATCAATATGAAGTAGATATTACCTTGAATACTTTGAATCCTTATAGGACCACATATATCAGTATGAATTAGTTTTAAAATTCTAGTAGTAGACTATTCTTTATACTTTAACCTCCTCTTAGTCTACTTACCATGTTGACATGCCTTGCAAAGAGCATCTGCAAGTTTGGAAATTTTGGGCATATTCCTCATAAATCCCTTGGAACTGATCTTGAATAGATTTTCAAAGTTTATATGACTTAACCTCCTATGCTAGAGCCAAATTACATCTACCTTGGTCATAAAGCACTTCTCTTTTGTGATCTCATTTAGTAAGTATAAATGTTCTCAGTTCTCTTGGATTTGGCAATCAACCTTCCTAATTTTTCTCTCCTTATCTCACATCCTTTGTCATTATAACTTAGGGTATGTCATTGGGTGTACATTTGAATTACACTCAACAAGTTATGTTTCAGGCCATCTATATACAATACATTTTATATCTTGGTTTTCCCATTGTCCAAGCTCAAAGCACCTTTGCCAACTATATTAACAAATGTGTTATCTTGAAACCTTACTGAACCTATGGCATTCTTATTCAAAGTGATGAATTTGATCTTATCTCCTATCATGTGACTTGAATATCCACTATCTATATACCACTTCAAGTCTTCATTCTAAGTATGAAAGGAAGTTTGGGCTATCATATATTATTCTCCTCTAGATTCCTACTTCTCTTTCATCTTACCCAAAGGGTTTGATTTCTTGATACATTCTTTAGTATCATGACTACATGTATTCTTAATATGACTAGTTTTATTTATATATATTTTCTTACACTCCTTTGTAATGTGTCCTCTTTGGTTGCAATTATAACACAATATTCTACTTCTCCATCTATAGTCAATAGCTCTATGTCCAAATATACCAAAAGAGAAATAATGACCAATGAAATAAACCACATAATGTGATTTGAACCATATACCTTATTTGTATTTTTTTGATCATGGGATGATACACCAATTCATTTTATATCATTTTATGGATCAAAACCCTTCTTGGCTTATTGATTATTGACTTTAAACTTGACCACTTTTGCATAGGTCTTAATTCTACCAGCTTTATCATTCTTTGACTGATCAATGTTTTTTGGAAATTGATTCTCCTTAAATTGATTTTGTAATTATTTGAAAATAAGACCTATCATATCATAAAATTACCTTTGACTATCCAAAATATTGTTAAGCTTTCCTCAAATTTTTGATATGTCCTTATCTTGATTACATCTTTCTTAACTTATGCCTATAAAGTCTTTAATTTCATTCTAAGTTGGGTGCACTCTTACATATGATTATTCTCTTTCAAAAAAAATTCAATTTTTTTTCAATGACTATGGATATATCCTTATTGTAATCATAAAAGGCACTTTCATTATCAAAAGCCATATATGTGCTTCAAAGATATCCCTTAGACTATTAAGCATGCATAAGGGACCTTGATTTGATATCAATTATTGAAATCATAACCAACAAGAGGTGGGGGTGAATTGGTGTCAAAAATATTATTTAAATTACATATATCATCCATCAATCATTCAAACAAATCTAGAGATATAACAAGACATAAATAATCAATCTTCTGAGCATGAAATAGGAACATAAAAAAATGAATACAAGATCTATGTGGAAAACCCTCATGGGTAATAAAACCCAATAACACACATCTTGGAATACATTATTATAATAAATTAATCAAAATTTTATTGAGGCACCAACCCCAAAAAGAGAGCCAACTCCTCATTAGTCAAGCACCAACTCAACTAGTCCTTTGGCAAACACCAAATTGAAAGGAGACACTAACCCTTAGGTAACTCATAACCAAATCAGATAAATTGAATATATAATAAAAATTAGACACATATTTCTCACTCAAATAAATATTAACACCTTATTTTTCTCTTCTCACTCTTCTATCTCACTCAAACATCCTATTAGGCCTTCTCGCTTATCTAGCCCTTTCCTTGGCAAAATTAGGTCATATGACCTTTGATCATCACCTATAGAAATATATTTATATATCAATGAAATATTAATCACACATATTTTATGGTTTTAAATACCTTTACATATTCTCCAAAACTCTATATCATTTTTTCATGTCCTCAAACATCTAACTAGTCTAATTAGGCCTATTAGACATTCTCTTTATACTTGACTCTTGATCTCACCCATCTTGGTTAGCCAAGAACCTATCAATAATTGGATAAAATTTGGAATATATAAAAAAAACATGTGTAAAAAGTGAATAAACTACTTCATAGGTTGGTCATTACCCTTAAGGGCCAAAACTACCATTAGGCCTAATAGAGACCTAAAGCAATTAGGCCTTCTCAAAGTACACATTTCATCTTGACCACCTTGGAACACCATAAGCCTTAAAAAATTGAAGAAACACTTAAAATATGATAAAATTATACCCTTGATAATATCACCTTAGGTTCTCAACATAGTTTATCTCATTTCACTCCTTGAACCACACAATTAGGTTTACTCTCAATTAGGCATTCTCACTACCAGAAAATCTGTCTTACAAATTTGATGCATACACTCAATTTTTACACATAATAAAAATAATAATAATATTTATAGAATATTAATGAAATAAATTTTAAAATAATTTTAATTATTATTTACCAAAAAATACAAAAGACCTCAAATTGATCAACTTCATATACTCACTCAGAACTGCACATAGGCCTTAAGAACCCAATCAAAAGCCTTTGAATTTTCACACCTTAATAGGAGTTTATAATGCATAAAAATGTGTTGAAATTAAAATATGATAAATATATAAAAACTTATTATGAATTTTATTCTTAAAATCTATGCAAAAAGACTCAAGAACATCATTCTCACTCATACACAAAAAACTGCCTGTAGTTCCAAAAACACAATCATGAAAATCAAGATTTAAAACAACCATGTGAAATTTTTTATGAAACAATAATTATAATTATAATATATTTGAATATATATATATTACATGTTTCAATATCAATATTGGTCTTACATACCAATCTCATGTCTTCACCCTACATAGACCTCACTTTGTTAGACAGGTCACTTTGAGAATAACTTTTTGATATTTATGTTCATCACCAAAAATTATACTCAATGGGGGAAGTATATAAGTGTATTTAAAAATTACCCCATGCATTTTTATCCATTCCTAATCCACTACAACTTATCCCTAATCTCATTCTCACTTCTACCTAGTTTTCTCATTGTCTTCCTTATTAGCCCTGTTTTAGCAATAAGTCAACTACCATTACCAATTTAGCACATTTTAGGTATAAAAAATGATTATAGAATTACATGGGCACAAATTATAAGTATCACACATCATATTACAACTATTTACATACTTGGACCTGGTCAACCCTACTTATAACATAAAAAATCTAAGAAATAAAAGGTTTCTTATAACTTCTACTCACTCACTTGATAGAATAGAACCATATAAAGAAGATTTAAACAGTCCTATACATTTTAAAAACATAAAAATATGTCAAAAAAATCATTCTAAATAATATTCAACAAGATCTTTCATATCAGGTCATAATAAGGGTTTTAGGAGGGTTTAGACTACCTTCCATTCTTAGCAATCATTCATAAAGGATTGCCCTTAAAATATAAAAAATGCCAATAAATTCAATATAATATCCTTACATAACTTTCATGAAATTATTAGGATCTCATGCGAAGGTTTCATGTCCAAAAAATCATAATAAAAACCTTCTCAGGTCTGTAACACCCCATTCTGTGCACATAAAAAAACTTAACACAAATTTTCATGATTTATCCTTCAGTAATTGACCTAAAACTTGGTCAAAAAACTTATTCAACATCTCATACCTATAAAAATTCTCTTAAAATATTTGGCATCTTCAAAACTAAACTTGACTCCTCATTAGGTCACATTAGGTCTCTTTGCATACTAGGCCTTGAACTACCAGTCATAATTAGAACTTTATCTCACCTTGAAACCTCTTGTAATTTTATAAAAACCTCATCCTCATGTCATAAAAAATCTTACAATTCTCACATACTACCAACCTTCTTCACACAGGTCTCATACTACTCATATTATCATGCTAATAGGCCTATGCCTTTTCACTAGGTCTCTCAAGTACATGGCTCATGAAATCAACTTTAAAAGAAACAAAGATAAATAAAAATGACATCAATGAAATCTTTATGCATAATTTATAACACATTATCAACACTTAAAATATATAATTGACTAGAACATGACAAAAACATCGACCACTATTATCATAGTTGATCGATCATGTCCCTTACATCGATTCTATTAAATTTTAAATAATCTACATAATTGTAGTATAAAATTTCCAATTTTTCATGTAAAATATTTTTGTTTTCCACCTCTATTTTTCAATACATGTGACATCTTTAAAAAATTATAAATTTGATGAAATGAGAATGTAATGTCAGTTACTTACATACATTTTTTAGTCTCCTACATATTTATATTAGTTAAAAATCACATTCTATGAGAGGAAAATTCCATCATGGGGCTATTTAAATCCTTTATAATGCACATATTTTAGTGATAATTGTTGAAAACTATCCAAATTAGTATCTTTATTGTAACATCCCCATTAGGATTTACCAAAATAGCATAATTTAGAAAAAAATTAAATACACATATTCAAACATCAGACTTCACAATGAGAAATCTAACTAGTGATCCAAATTAAACACACTAAGCAGGTAACCATAAATAGACATGTAAAAATATATTTAGTTTATAATCACCATGATAATAATTAAGCAAAACAAGTATAATGTTGATTTACTCATTTTAATTGCATATATTCCAAAACATAAATACATAATTTCATCCATGGTTGATACAATATTAATACCATTGTTGTTAATATATAAATGAATAAATATTATAGTTTCATCTAGAATAATGCCACAATAATAAATATAATACAAGATAAAATGATCCATAGATCATGAGTCAAAATGAACTCAAGTATCTTATGGTAATCTCAAGTGTAGTCTCCAATGAATTACTGATGTGGGGAGTGGGAACATTATCTAAGTGATTTTCCACACCAACCACGAACCATCGATCCCTTACACAATCTCCCAACTAAGGAATGACCCTCCCTTCATGGAAGGGTAAATAGTGATGATTCAAGAATATAAAGAGACAAACTAGTACTCATGTGCTATAATATAGCTAATGCATGATGTGTACCATAAATAAAATTCATTCTAGCATGATATCACACAAACATTTAAATCAAACATATAAAATGATAATGTTTAACTAAAACATTACTTTGGCCAAAGTTTTTAAATAGTTAATGATATCAAGGATCAATCAAATTCATACACACCAATTGATTGGATTATAATAATCTTGGATTTATTATGCTAACTAAGCTAGTGAAGTCCATCTCGTTGATTATTTAATGCCATCAATGTGAGATTTGGTTAATTAAAACATAACCAATAGATTCAATTAGATTACTTCCTATCAACAGGTAAAAAACATAATAAGTACAAAAATAATAAAAGTACATACATTTAGTCCATCAAACATGTGAAATGAATCTCAAACATATTATTTATTACATAAATAATAAACTTAAACAAGTATAGTTAATATAACATACCATCTGGGTGTATTTTATACTTAGTCCACAAGTTACTAAATCTAAAAACTAACTCATATGTAGTACATTCTATGAAAAATAACATTTATCATAATTTATTTTCCTGTAAATATTTATCAAATTATAAAAAATCAGTCATAATTAATTTCAAATCTCAATACCTTATATTTAATGTCTTAACTCTCATTAAACAAAAATCCAACTTTCATATAAACTAGTTGTACATTTAATGAGTTGTATCCATATAATCATGGTATACTACATCATAGATTTTATAACTTTATTAATAGTTATAACCTATACCATATTTATAAGCATACATCTCATTAATATAAATATATACTTTATATGTGTATATATACACATAACATTCATACATATATACCATATATATGTATATGTACACAATTTATCCTTATCATAAAACATATATAAAAAATATTACGTTGTCATAAACTAAAAATGTATCCATTATTCTCTAAGTATTTGAATTTCATAACCTCATAGTATAATGTATACAACTATTATACATTCAACATCTATTTTTCATTTGGAACTTCATATAGTCTGAACAAAACCAATATAAATATCTATTCTAGAAATTGAATACAAAATCAAATATAAGATTTCTAAACAAATGAAACCCTTGTTCTTTTTTCATTTAAAAAGACATAATTTATTATCAATATAAACTCTTAAACATCCATTTTATCTTAATCACCCATAACTTGGGTTTATTTAAAATAAGTATACCTTACATGATGTTTGACAAACAAGTTTATATTAAGCATTATTCCTTTTGTTGTTGAGGTCTGGCATTGATGTTATCATTGATGTCAAAGGTTCTTGAGAAGATTGATATCATTTTTTTTCATTGATTATATTTATTTTCATAGAGGTGATCTATTGAGTGTTATGTTGTAACAAGCTAAAGTGTCGAAGTTCAATTGGCATAGTCATGAGGTCATAGGTCTTCATGAGGTTATTGAAGAGTGTAGCTATGAGAAGAGAATATTGATCAGTGTTGCAATGATTATAATAATTTAAGATATGATTTGTCTATGTTCTTATGTCTGCATGAGTTGTGTGAAGGTTAGAACGGAAGGTCCTTGTTGTTAAAGTTGTCAAGTGCTTGAGCCTAGTAGTGTCTTGAGAAAGTGTGTGCATATGATGCATAATATTGTGCATGAAGAGGCATGATGACATGATGAGATAATGTTGTATAAATATTTTTTATATTGTGTGATCATGTGAGTGAAGTTTTTAGAGATTAAAAATAGGTTTTATGGTCAATTCAAAGCTTAATGAGGTGTGAAGACTCAGGTGTAGAAAGCAAGGTGGTGAGAGCATGGCCTAATGAGGCATGAGGTTCAATTTTCAAGGAAAATATGTAAACGTGAGATTTTTTAGATGTATGATAGGTTTTCCCAAGTTTAATCATGAATTTTCAAGTCAAAATTTTAAGGTTAAGATAAGAAAAAGTGTTTTTAGGTCTCTTGAGTGCACAAAATGAAGGGTTCTCAACCTGAAAAGGATTTTCTTGTGATCATTAGCTTGAAAAACCTTTACATGGGAAAATAATATATTAATGGTAGATGGTGAAGGGTCCTAGATAAAAATTATATTCATTTTTTTTGTATTTAGGGCCTATTCTTTATGAATGATTATTAATAATGGAAATAGATTTAAACCCTTTTAGACTCCTAATAAGGACCCGATGTTGATTAAAAGTGATTATAATAGATTGGTATGCTTATTTAATATATTGAAGGGTGTATTTAACTCTCCTAAACACCTTTAAGTGTGATTTAGTTGTCAAGTGTGTGAGTAGATCCTATAAGAAAGTGTCGATTTCTTGGAGATCTATTGTAACAGTCAAAGTTGACTAAGTCAAAGTATGCAAATGGATGGAGGATGAATATTGAGAATAATTTTTATTATCCATGAAGGTTTATGTAAATTTTATATTCTGATTTTTTTAAAAATTGATCATCTAAGTTATCTAGTCACTAATAGGCCTAATGATGCAAATAGTGAATAACCCAGGTAACAATGAGAAGATGATTAGAAATGTGTTATCATGTTATAGTGATGAAACCAAGTACATGGAAATGTTTTTCAAGAATATTAATACATGTTCATGTTTTTTATAATTTTTTAAAATTAGTTAATATAGTGAAAAAGTTGTTCACAAGTTAACTTGTCTGGTTTAGATGAGACAGTGAGATATACAATCATGAGATTGGTTTACAAGACTAATATTTTCCATTGGACCATATTACCTTTCTATCTGAGAATGGTATAATTATATAATAAGATAATATACATGAATAATAATTAATTTAATATGTCTATACATGTGTTTGATGTCTGAGTCACCATGACTTGTCTTTGAAGAAAACCAACAGTTTGAAGTGAGTGAGTTGTAAAGGTGTTTTTGAGGATTTTTTCCCTATGTGATGAAGTATAGTACACTTTTTGATTTTTTGAGATATTAATGTTATATTTATGTGATTTATTATCATGTTTATGTTTCCAAATAATTTTTTATCTTCTATTGTTCAAGATAGACCTTTCTATGTGTGCGAAGGCCTAATGTAAATAGGACTAATGGTGGGATTCAAGTGGTGGTTGAAGCTAAAAAGTGTCATTGAAATAATATGATATTATTGGGGGAATATTTTAGTGCTAAATTAATTTTTACTACCATATTTGGAGTTTTAAAGTGTTTCAAGGAGATCAAAGGGTAATGTGTACTAATGAAGGCCTAAAAGAGGTTTTGGTATTTTAAAGTTGTGGATGTCCTATTTTAATGATTTATTAATGTATTAAATGTGTTATAAGACATATTTAAATTTTAATACAAGTGTGAAAGTGTGTATGGACAAACAAGAGGTGTGTGATCTAGAGGATTATATAAGAACAAGGCCTAATAGGCCTACTTAAATAGTTAGAAAAAATTAAGAGTGAAAGAAAAAGATATAGGATATTTAAGAGATAAATGAGGTATTTTAGACCATAATATGGGAATATATAAACTATAATTAATATATAATAAGGGCACTATAGCTTAATATCAAGGTCATATGGCCTAATCTATCTTGAAGATACCTAGTTGAGTGAAGAAGCTTAGAAGATAGTTTGAGAGAGATATAAGAGTGAGAAGAGATAAAGAAGGTGATATTAATTTATTATGTGATAAAAAATGTGTTATGAATATTATAAATTTTTTTATTTTCTTATTTGGTTCTAAGTCATCTTTAGGGGTTGGTGCCTCCTTGCAAATTGGTGCTTATTAAAGCCTAGTTGAGTGGGTGCTTGACTAGTTGGGGTCGGTACTCTATGTGGAGTTGGTGATTCAATAAAGATTGGTTTTTGTATTATATAACTATATTACATTAAAATATATTTGGATTTTATTCCCCTTGATGATTTCTAACATATGTAATGTGTTTTATGATCTTGTATGGTTACATATGCTTTGCTAGATGTTTATGTTTGTATGAATGGTTCATGTATGATTAAATAGAATTGAATGATTGTTTTAAATAAAATAATTCACCCCACACTAAGTGATTATGCTTCCAATAATTTTTATCAAATCCTAGTACTTTGAAATAAATCTAATATCTTGAAGGTGATCCTAAGAAGCATAAGATGCCTAGTGACCAAAAAGAAGAAGATAACATGTATGATGAAGAAGTTGACTATGCCAGTGAAGAAGGAGAAGCTGAAGTAGACTTGAAGTTGAGAAATTAAGTAACCTTGATGATTTTAAGCATAAAAAAATAATTTCAAAGATCTCAAGAATCGGTTAGAAGGTGTCAACACAAGGTTTAGGTCAAAGGAAGTTGAGTATGACCAGTTAAATACAGAGCTAGATTCCTTAAAGGTTGAGCATGAATACCTCATACAAAATATGACCAATATTGAAAAATAATGTGATAATTAAGAAAAATCCAAGTTTATAAACATGAAAATACTAATTAGGCAAACCAATGCAATAAGGGATAATTTATCATGGAACTATGGGAAAAAGAGTAATCAGTCAAGAGGTAAGTACAAAACTATTGTTTGCTATAGTTTTCATAATATGGGACACATTACAAGATTCTATTCTAATAGAGTTATAATTCCATCAAAGATTAAACAAGATATATTAATCTCCTAGAGTGCATGAAAAGGGTAAAACATTGGAATGGAAGCCAAATCAAGTTAGGACTGATCATATTGAGACCAAGAGCTAAGATGGACTATTTTCTAAGGAAGAACAAAAGACTAAAGTGGATTTTATGCTAGCTCAAACTAGCTTTCACATTTAATATGAAGTCATGAAATAGTATATAGATAGTGGTTCCTTAAGGCACATGATAAGAGACAAATAAATTCATCTCATTAAATAAGAATACTACAAGAATAATGAGGTTTGGAGACAACATAATTGCCAATATAGTTGGAAAGGGTATCTTGATTTTGGATAATGGGAATACCATGACATAAAATGTGTTGTATGTGGAAGGTTTTAAACATAACATTCTTATTGTAGGTCAAATATGCAATCAAGGACACCCTCTAACCATTCATGACAGAGGATGTGAGATAAGGAGATTGAAATCAGGAAGGCTAATTACTAATGCTAAAAATACTGAGAACAATCTATATGTCTTGAATTATATCAGGAAGGAGAGATGATTTATGAGTAGTATGGATGAAATTTGGCTATGGAACAAAAGGTTTGGTCACCTAAAATTTTACAATATAGTCAAGATAAGCATTAAGAAGTCTGTGAAGAACATTCCTAAGATCACCTAACCTATAAACATCCTTTGCAAGGCATATCAACATGGTAAGTAGACTAGAAGAAGGTTAAATTTCAAGGAGTAATCTACTATAATACCATTGGAGTTAATACACATTGATTTATATGGTCCTATAATAATTCAAAGCATTCAAGGAGATAGCTACTTCATGTTACTCATAGATGAATACACAAGAATGACTTGGGTAACATTTTAGAAAGAAAATTTAGAAGCTCTTGACAAGTTTAAGGCATTCAAGTCTCTTATTGAGAATGAGAAGAATAGGAAGATCAAGTGTCTAAGATTTGATAGAGGAGGAAATTCTTGGTCTAATGAGTTTGATGACTTCTGTAAGGTTCATGGAATAAGGAGATAATTCTCAGTAGTTAGGACACCTCAACAGAATGGGGTAGTGGAAAGAAAGAATAAGACAGTTCAAGAGATGACTATAACTATTCTAAATGAGTCTATATTATTTGATGCATATTGGAGAGAGTTATTAAGGACTAAAATCTAAATTTTGAATAGAGGACAGATAAGGACTAATGGAAACAAGACTCTTCATGAACTGTGGAAAGGTAAACCTACTAATGTGGAACACTTTAGAGTGTTTGGAAGAAAATTTTTAATCAAAAAATATTATGAAGACTTAGGAAAGTTTTATTAGATATGATGAAGGTATATTCTTAAGATACTCATCAATAAGCTCAGCGTATAGATATTATAACAAGAGGTTATAGAAGATAGTGGAAATCACCAAGGAAATCACACTCATAGTCAAATGATACTTTAGAGAATTTGAACTTCAAGAATCAAGAGGAAACTATAAAGGTTAATGAGGAAGAAGAATAAGTCTAGGAGACAGGAATCAAAAGGCTCCTCAAGATAGATTCAAAGAGATCATCCTGAATCTCAAATCATTAGCAACAAAAATGTAGGTATGAAAATAAGGAGGAGACTGGTAAGTAATCTAAATAAAGAGAATGTTTCCCTATTATCTAAGATTTAACCTAAAAATATTATATAAGTAATCAAAGGCAAATTTTGGATAGGTGCTATGAATGAGGAGTTAGAACAAATAGAGAATAATGAGACTTGGGAACTAGTTATTAGGCCTAAAGACAAGAATATCATTGGGACAAAATGGGTTTTTAGAAACAAGTTGAATGAATATGGATAAGTCATTAGGAATAGTGATAGATTGTTATGCAAGGGATATGCACAAGTTTAAGGGATAAACTTTGAGGAGACCTTTGCACTAGTAGTAAGATTGGAGGCCATCATATTTTTTCTAGTATATGTAGGATTCAAAGGGTTAAACGTATACTATATGGATGTCAAATCTGACTTTTTGAATGGGAATTTGGAAGAGGAGGTGTAAATAGAGAAACTTGAGGGGTTCTCACTATCAGGTGACAAGGAATATGTTTTCATATTGAAAAAGGCTATTTATGGTCTAAAGAAAGCTCCTAAAGCTTGGTATGCCAGGTTGGATAGGTATATATTAGATCAAGGATTCAAAAGAGGAGTTATAGATAGTAATCTATACATAAAGTTAAAATATAACCATCAATTAATAATAGCTATCTATGTGGATGACATCATCTTTGGTGGAAATAATGAGAACATGACCAAGGAATTTATATAGGTGATGAAGAAAGAAATTGAGATGTCCATGATGGGAGAACTATCATTCTTTCTTGGGTTGCAAATCACTCAATTTGAAAAAGGTATATTAATTTCACAAGCCAAGTATATAAGAGAGATGTTGAAAAAGTTTGAGATGGAATATTTCAAGGCAGTTAGTACACCTATGACCACAGGGTGTAAGTTGAGCAAAGAAGATGAGTCTCCAAAGGTCAATCAGACATCAAATAGGTCAATGATTGGAAGTTTGCTATACACCACTGTCTCTAGACCTAACATCATGTAAGCATTAGGTCTTATGGGAAAGTTTCAAGAATAAAAGGAAAATCATCTACAAGAAGTCAAAATCATACTTAGGTGTATCAAGGGGACTATGGAGTATGGGTTATGATATCCAAGGAACAAGGACTTAAATTTGATAGCCTATACAAATACAGACTAGGCAAGAAGTCTAGATGATAGGAAGAGTACTAGTGGAGGAAGTTTCTTCTTATGTGGGTGACTAGTTTCATGGATAAGTAAGAAGCAACCATCAGTAGCATTATCCACCTGTGAGGCTAAGTACATTGTAATATCTTCTTATTACACTTGGGTCCTATGGATGAGATAAACCCTAAAATATTACAAGGTAGAGTATGATGGCCCTAGCCCTATCTATTGCGATAATATAAGCAATATAATCATTCTCAAATAACCCTATCATGTAGTCAAGGACTAAACACATTCCCATCATATATCATTTTCTAAGAGAACAAGTAATTGAATAAAGTTTTATACTTGAATCAGTTTCTACATAGGATCTGATTGTAGACATTTTGACCAACCACTTCCAAAGGTAACATTTGAACACCTAAGATAGGAATTATGTGTAACTCTTATCCCTATAAATCATTGAATAATCTAAGTACTTAAGGGTATCTAATTAGGTAGTTCATTAACTCCAATATTAGGTGAGTTATTCCAATAAGGTATGCATGGAGATGGGGGGATCATGTTTGTAGTATAAGTCATAAACTCATAGTCTTATGTGTTAAGTAGTTTGGTTGTAAGGAGTGTGATCCATAGAGGTATATACATCACTTTGTCATTTATGTCAAAGGATAAGAAAGACCAAAATGGGGGAGATGAGAATGATTCATTTTTAATATGTTTCTCCATCAATGACAAAGGGGGAGATTGTTGAGCATTATTCCTTTTATTGTTGAGGTTTGGCATTGATGTTGTCATTTATGTCAAAGGTTATTGAGAAGGTTGAAATAATTGTTATTGTCATTGATTTTATTTTTTTTCCTATAGGTTCTCTAGTGAGTGTTGAGTTGTAACAAGCTAAAGTGCTCAAGGCCAGATGGCATGGTCATGAGGTCATAGGTCTTCATGGTGTCATTGAAGACTGTATATATGAAAGAGAATATTGATCAATGTTTCAGTGATTATGAGAATGTAAGATATGATTGGTATATGTTATTATTTTTTCATGAGTGGTGTGAAGGTTAGTGTGTAAGGTCCTTTTTGTCAAAGTTTTCAAGTGCTTGAGCCCAATAGTGTCATGAGAAGGTATGTGCATAAGATGCCTAGTATTTTTGAGGTATGATGAAATGATGAGATAAGGTTGTAGAAGGATGTTTTACATTGTGTGAGCATGTGAGTGAAGTTTTGAGAGCTTGAAAAGAAGTTTGAAGGTCAGTTCAAGGTCTAATGAGGTGTGAAGACTAGGTGTAGAAAGCAAGGTGGTGAGAGCATGACCTAATGAGGCATGCAATTTAGTTTCCAAGGAAAGTATACACATGTGATATTTATAAAATGTATGATAGGTTTTATTAGGTGTATTCATGAAGTTTTAGGTCAAATTTTAAAGGTTAAGGAAAGAAAAACTATTTTTAGGTTTCTCGAGTGAATTGAATAAAGGGTTCTCAACCCAAGAAGGATTTTATTGTGATAATTATCTCATAAAACATTTTAATGGGAACCTAATATATAAATGGTATATGGGGAATGATATTGTTTAAAAATATCAACCATTTATTTTTGGATTGAGGGGCTGTGCTTTATTAACATTTTTTAAGAATGGAAATATGTTTAAACCCTCTTAGAACCATAATAAGGACCTGATGTTGAAGATGCTAATAAAGTGATTATAATAGATTTGTATGATTATGTAAGATATTTTAGGGTGTATTAAACTCTCCAAATAATCTCTAGGTATGATTGAGTCATCAGGTGTGTGAGTAGACCCTATATGAAAGTGCTAATTTCTCAAAGATTTGTTGTAGCAGTTAGAGTTGACCAAGTCATAGTATGAAAATGGATGGAGGATGAATATTGAGACTCATTTTTATTATACATGAATGTTTATTTAAATTTTATATCCCTAAATTTTTTTAAATAGGTCATCGAAGTTAGTCAGTCGCTAATAGGCCTAATGATGCAAACAATGAATAACCCAAACAACAATGAGAAGATGATTAGGAATGTATTATAATGTTAAAGTGATGAAACAAAGTACATGGAAATATTTTTAAATAATTTTAATACATATTAATTTTTATTATAAGTTTTTGAAATCAATGAATATAGTGAAAAATCTATTCACAAGTTAACTTGTCTGGTTCATATGAGACAATGAGATATAAGGTCATTATATTGGTCTACAAGACCAATATTTAACATTTGAACATACTAAATTTATATATAATAATGGTATAATTATATCATAATATAATATACATACTTTATAAGTCATTAAATATGTCTATACATGTGTTAGAGGTCTGACTCACCATGACTAGTCTTTGAAGAAAACTAGCAATTCTGAGTGAGTGAGTTACAGAGCTGTTTTTGAGATTTTTTTCCATGTACGATGAAGTATAGTTCACTTGGTGAATTGTTTAAGGTATTTTAGGTTATTTTTATGTGATTTATTATCATTTTTGTATGGCCAAATAATGTGTTATCTTCAGTTGTTCAGGATAGACCTTTCTGTGTGTGTGAAGGCCTAATGTAAACAATACTAATGGTGTGTTTCAAGTGGTGGTTGAAGCTAAAAAGTGTCATGGAAATAATATTAGATTAGTGTGAAACTAAATGAGTGGTATATGAAATTTTCCTACCATAAATGGATTTTTAAACTATTCCAAGAAGATCAAAGAATAACATGTACTAATAAAAGCCTAATTGAGTTAGGTCTCCTTAAGGCCTAAAAGAGGTTTCGGTCTTTTAAAGTTGTGAATGACATATTTTAATGATTTATTCATATATGAAACATTTTATAATACATATTTAAATGGTAATATAATTTTGAATGTTTTTATGGCCAACCAAGAGGTGTGTGAGCTAGAGGAGTGTATAAGAACAAGGCCTAATTAAATAGTTAGAAAAATTAAGACTGAAAATGAAGGATATAGGATATTGAGGAGATAAAGGAGGTATTGTATAAAATTATATGGGTGTATATAAAATATCATGAAGATATAACAAGGGTACTATATCTGAATATCAAGGTCATATGGCTTAATCTATCTTGAAGAGACCTAGTCGAGCAAAGAAGCCTAGAAGACTGTTTGAGAGGGATAAAAGAGTGAGAAGAGATAAATAAGGTGATATTCATATGTTGTGTGAGAAAGAATGTGTTATGAATATGATCAAAGGTTTTATGTGGCTAAGTTGTTGTTGAGTCATCTAGAGGGGTTGGTGCCTCCTTGCAAGTTGGTGCTTATTAAAGCTTAGTTGAGTGGGTGCTTGACTAGTTGGGATTGGTGCTCCATGTGGAGTTGGTGATTCAATAAAGATTGGTTTTAATCTTATAGGACTATAGTATATGTTTAGAAATTAGTGGGTTTTATTCCCCTTGAGGTTTTCCCACATTTGTAAAGTGTTTTATGATCTTGTATAGTTGTATATGCTTTGCTAGATGTTCATGTTTGTATGAATGGTTCATGTATGCTCAAGTGGAATTGAATTATTGTTTTAAGGACACTAATTCACCACCCTCTCAATGATTTTACTTCAAATAGTTTATACATTAGCTATCAAATTTATATTTGTTACTTAGTCTCTTTCTACTCATTTTAAGATTTTGTTTTACCCTAGTCTCACAAGCATCGATGAAGTTGCATCGACATTTGGTTCATATTTAAGAGAAATATATATCAAAAAATTCCAACACACAACCAAATTTTATAATTTCATTCAAATAGTTTATGTAAAATCAACCTGATAATTTAACCTTAAATAAAAATTTAATGATCAATTTAAGGTTTGACTCAATCGACTAATTTTATGAAATATATTGAGTACACTAAAGGATTATATAATGTGTTATTGGTTTCAAAACATAAAAGGGCTTGAAATAATTACCCAAATCACATAACCATTATACAAATCATATATAATGCTTTGTATACATTTGTATGTGTAATTATCTAATATACATATATCCATCTAATCATAATATCAATGACATGAATACACTATCAAATTATAAAATGGTTATAATAGTATCCAAATAATTAAATATAAATATGAAACTTAATGTTTAAATGGAACATAGACACTCATATAACCTACCCTAGGATGACACTATTTTAACAACCATTTCATTCATAAACAACTTACATAGACTTAAGGTTGTCATCACAAGGATTCTAAAATATAATCACAATCCTTGATATATATATATATATATATATATATATATATATATATATATATATATATATATATATATATATATATATCAAATAATTACCCAAAACCTTAATAAGTCAAATGTACATAGAACTTACTATATTCAAACAACAAAAAATGGAATTAATTCACCAACTTTAATATAGCTTACAACTATGTAATTTCTTACTCCAAAATAATTCACCACCCCTTCTCTCTATTCACTCTTCCTTCTCCTTGTTGTGCCATGTCATGTCTCCTTATCTCTTCCCTCTACTTCTTTATTTTCATCATTTCTCTACCAAGACTTCTCCATCAATTAATGCATGTAATTGAAACTATCAAAACTCATAGTCTTCCATTGTTTCCATCATGGAAAAACCCTATTATCTGTAAATTAGTTTTATTAATCCATGTTAAATAAGGTTAGATCCAAACAAAAAGACCTAATTATATTGAGTGTTCCAAAACAACTAAATAATCATTATTTTAATTTTTTAAATATTTGCATGGTCTTTGACTTAATATTTGCCCATGTAATGACTTTAGAAAGTCCGCTTTTACTATCATTTCAAATGATGTCAATAACCCTCAAGTATACCAAACCATAAGACTATTGACAATTCATTAGACCCTCTACCTAAGGTTAGTTCCATATGATTCCAATAATTACTAGTGTCATTATCTTAATAAGGGTTATCAATATTATGCTTGGAAATGACTATGTGACATCTATTAAAATAAAAGTAGTAGACTATAGCACATTATAAACATAATCAACACAATGATTTATATTGAATATATTTTAAATCATCCAAATAATTATTACATTCTGGTAACATCATAATAAGCATAAAAAAAAAAAATAACAACACTGCCTATATATCTACCATCATAAATGAAATCATGCAATCAATTTAATGTAAGCATCAAACCATAACAAGGTCACAACAAAAGTTTAATAGCAGACATCTAAATGTAAATAACATAAAAGACATATTAAAGTTATCCTAAAACAAGCAATAATCACAAACATATTATTCTAATGTGGTGTGTGCATAGGTATCTAGCTTTTATTCTATTGTCCCCCAGCATATTCATCTATGCCACCCTCTCTAATGATTCACTCTCTCCATAATACTCTGAGGAATGAATCTATCCTACATCCAAGTCACAATAAATAAGGTAGTTAGCTTGTAATATCATCATACATACATAAAATATTGATGTATAAACTAAAAACATGATCATAATGTAAAGAATATACAAGTATAACTAAGTCATATCAATTTTAATCATGTAATATAAGTAACATATTACTATCCCATAAATAACATATGACATAAATTATAATTAAACAATAATCAATCAATTAATAATAATAAGAATCCACAAATCAAATAGTTTATTTAACTTAGAGATAAATTGGGATGTGACATCCTTCCCCCTAAAGTTGTTCATCATCCTAATGAAATTTATTCAAACAATAGTTTTGAAATTTAACTTAAATCAATAAAAAAATAATAATATCTAGAAGTGCATCAAGCAAAAAATGTGTAAATAACCTGTATAACTCATCATATTCCTCACAAGTGGTATTATCCTTTAGATTATTGGTCCCACAGGACCTTGCACTGTGACACTTCTCTATTATGCAAACTTGGCTTATGATTGTTAATTATTTTGATTAGTTATACCATGACCACCTCAGGATCTAGAACCTGTAAAGCATTCCAATCCAACACATGTGAAGGATTATCTATATAATTTTTAAGATAAGACACATAGAAGATGTTATGAAAAAGATTTATAGCATGTGGAAATGAAAGCCTATACATTATACAGTTGAACACTTCTAAAAACTTGAAGGGTCCCACATATCTCAATGAAAGTTTTGTTGGCTTCCCAAATTTAATCAAGTTTTTCTGAGGCTTAACCCACATAAACACTTTATAAATTTTTGAAAACTACCTAGTTATTCTCTTCAGATCAACATAACTCTTTTTTCTATCATTGGAATCAACCAATCTCTACCTATTTGTCTTGACTTGCTCTTCCATTTCTAAAATTATATCAGGTCCATAGACTACCCTATCTTCCAACCTATCATAATTGATTGGTGTTCTACACCTTCTTCCATACAATGCCTCAAATGAATCCATCATCAAAGTTAATTGGTATGAGTTATTGTAATCAAACTGAACCAATGAAAGGTATTCCTCCCACTTGTATTGTTGATCCATGTAATACATAGGAAGGAGATCCTCTAGGAAGTTATCAAAATTTAATTATGTACCTAGAGTTGAATTCATAGTTACGTAAAATTATATACCATGTAACTTGTCTATCCATTAGTCTGTGAGAAACTATGTAACTGATATACTTCCTTTATGAATCTCTTTGAAAGATTAGGTACATCATCAGTCAAGTTGCATGGTATAAATTGAGCTACCTTGGTTAGTTTGTAAAATACTACCAAGATCATGTCATGCCTATTTCATGACAATGGTAAACCTTAGACAAAGTCCATACCAATCACCTATCATTTCCATTCTCTTATGTCATGTGGATACAAAAATCCATTCAAATGCACATGTTTAGTTTTCACATGCTGACATTCCAGATAATGAGACACAAAATCCATTACATCTTTCTTGATTCCTTTCTAGAAATAGAGTGGCCTAAGCTTATCCATGATCTTAGTTACTCTTAGGTGTTCTGACTATATGGAATTGTGTATTTCCTTTAGCACTATGCTCGTCAAATTCTATTTATATTATACATAATCCTACCATTGTATTAGAAAAGACCATCTTTCTCTACTTTAAATCCTTTATACTTAGGATTCAGATCATTCTTAGATAATGATTTCCTACCGTGATTGAATAATTCATCTCTTGATGATAAATTTGATCACTATATCCCTAAGAGTACTCTTGATAGTAGCCATAGATGATATGTACCTCCTATGACTTAGGGCATCTAATACTCTATTTTCATTACCTTTGATATAGTTTACATAGAAATCATAATTAGAGAATAAATCTAACCATCATCTTTGATAAGCATTTAGATTTGGTTGGGTGGAGATGTATTTAAGTCCCAATTTATCTATCTTGAGCTCAAATGGTTTTCCTAACAAATAATACCTCCAAAATTACAAAGAATGCATAATTACTACAAGTTCTAGGTCAGAAGAGCATAATTCACCTCATAAGGCTTTAGTTTCTTAGATTCACATGCTACCACTACACTATCTTGCATAATAACTCCAATTCCATCCCAAAATATATTAGTGATCACTGAGAATTGACCATTAGGATCAGGAACTCTTAGCACTTACACTAAAGTAAGTCTCCTTTTTAGTTCATAAAAGGCTACTTCACACTTATCTAACCAGATAAATATTTGATTCTCTTACTATAGAGAGGTAATTAGATTTTCTATCTTATAAAAATTTGGAATGAATTTCTTGTAATAGCTTGATAATCCCAAGAAAATTTTTACCTGGTGGACATTATTTGGTGATAGCCACTTCATAATAGATATTATCTTTGCTGGATCTATTGAAATACCATCTATAGAGATAATATGTCTTAGGTAATACTCTTTATCTTGGAAAACTACACACTTAGACAACATGCCATATAACTTGTGTTTCTAAAAATGTTACAAAACTATCTCCAGATATTGAAGATGCTCTTATTCATCCTTAGAATATATGAGGATGTAATCCAAAAAAACCAAAACAAAGTGATCTAGATAATCTCTAAACATACTATTCATGAGATTTATAGATGTTTCATGAGCATTTATCAACCCAAAAGATAACACTGTGAACTCAGAGTGTCAATATCGAGTTCTAAACACTATTTTTGAAATATCCTCATCTCTTATCCTCAGTTGAGGATACCCTTCTCTAAGATCAAAATTAAAAAAGACTATTTCCCCTCTCATTTGATTTAAAATATCATCAATACAAGTTAGTAGATATATGTTCTTGATTGTCACCTTGTTCAACATTCTATAATAAATACAAATGTGAAGAGTACCATTCTTCTTCTTGACAAAGATAACTAGTGTACCCCATGGTGACACTTGGTATAATAAAACCATTTGATAAAAAATCTTGAAGTTAATCCTTCAACTCAACCAACTCAATGTTTTTCATCCTGTACAGTGCCTTAGACTATGATTTTGATCCAGGTATGATACCAATTGAGAAATCAAATTCACATTTGGGAGGCAATCCTCATAATTCCACTTGAAACATATCATGAAAATTCCTAATAAAAGAATATTTTTTGATGGATGGTTTCTTAGATTCTTCCATCTAATTTATCTTAAAAATAAATGTTTGGCACCCTTTCCTTTGAGCCTTATTGAGTTGCATTGATGAAATCTATCTAAGCTTCAACTGTCTTTTCTCACCTTGAATTTGTGTCTAATTTCCAAAATCATCTTGACACTCAACCTTTTTTAGATAGTAGTCAACCTTGGATTTATGCTTCTAAATCCAATTGACTCCTAGAATCACATCATATGATCCTAGTGGTCCTACATAAAGGTACACTAATGTTGTTAATTTAGGTAACCTAATTTAAGCTTCAACTAAACACTTTTTAACTTTGACCTTTGTCTCATTCCCATACTATACTAACCATGCATTCACCATAACTCCATCTTTTATAGATAACTTATTAAGCATTCCAGGAGTAATAAAAAATTCTATATCCATTGTATCTATCAAAATAGAAACTAGATGGTCAAACAAAATACCTATTAGGTATATGGGTGAAGCTTCGAGTTAAGTGTGTTGATTGTTAACTAGTACATGAATCTACTGCTGAAATGTTCCCTGTTATGGAGTATAACCCTTATTTTTTGACTTATCTTGGGTATACTCATGAGAAAAATGGTCACCTCCATAAATGAACAAACCTCTAGGTGGTCCTTTTCTATCAAAATATTGGTTTTCCTTGAAACCACCCTTGAAACCATTACCAAGTTTCCTATTACCTGTGCCACTATTGAATGTAGTAGTTTGATTCTTAAACTAATGTTTAGAGTCTCCACTCTTTTGCTTCTAGTTATTATTTTTGAAATTTGGTTTAGAACCTCCAAAAATTTTCTTAAACTTATCTTTGACCTAAGCAAGAGATTTTAGATTTTGCTCTTGCTCGAATACCTTCTTGAAGACTGATCTATGATAGATGGCCCATGAAAATCCACCTCACCACCAATATGGAGTTTTAATCCCATGATGAAATTAATAATTTTGAACATCTAAATTGAGGTACATACTTTAGAAGTTTAGTGATCTATTCTTAATATTCATTCACTAATAAGTCTCTTTTCTTAAGATTCTAAAAATATATAATATTTTGGTTAAAGTACAACTATGAAAGCCATCATGATATAAACAATTTCACTAACTAATCCTAAGTGGTGGTGGTAAAGTTAAGATCCATTTCCAACTTCTTGTTGGCCCACCATATAACTACTTCACTAGCCAACTAGTAAGCTCCCAAAACTACTTTAGTGACTTCAAAGTCATTTAGAATCTTGAAATACTTCTCCATCTCTATCAGCTATGCTAAAAATCTATCTCTAAAAATGATTCCATCGAACTTGGGTGTATTCTCCTTTTTCATATCTCTAGTCAATTCTACAACTGCATGAGTTCTCACATCCTGAGGCACTTCCTCATGCCTTTGCTCTTGAATAATTTATTGATCATAAGGATTCTCTTTAGGTACATCCTAATAGGATTTCTCTTCATGACCATGAAATTCCTATTATGGGGTTGTAATTTGATCCCTAGTTTCATTCATGGCTATGAGAATATGATCCAAGTTTACTATTTTCTCGATTACAAATTGATTGGGATCAAATGGAGGGTTATTATTATTGACATTCAAATGATAATCAATAAATGATCTACCTCACATCGTTATCCTTTATAATAAATAGAAGGATAATAAAATTTTAGTGGACTCATTAATACCTAGAGTTTGAGTCACAAATTTGATACCATAATGTAACATCCCCACTGGGATTTATTACAATAACATAATTAAAATAAATAAATAAATACACGTATTCAAAAATCAAACTTCATCACAAGAAATCTAACTAGTGACCCAAATTAAATGCACTAAGCATGTTAACCATAAATAAAAATGTAACAATCTATTTAACTACTGATCACCATGATAATAATTAAGCAAAACAAGTATAATGTTGATTTATTCAATTTGACTACATATATTCCAAAATGTAAATACACAATTTTAAACATGACTGATACAATATTAAAGTCAATATTGTTAATATATAGATGAATAAATATTACAGTTTCATTTAAAATAATGTCATAATAATAAATATAATACAAGATACAAGTCCCCATGGAGCATGAGTCATAATGAACTCAAGTATATTATGGTAATATCAAGTGTAGTCTCTAATTAAGTACTAATTTTGGGATGGAGAACATCATCTGAACACTTTTCCACACCAACTACAAACCATCTATCCCACACACAATCTCCCAACTAGGGAATGGGCCTCCCTTCATGGATGGATAGATAGTGATGATGTAGGAATCTAAAGAGACAAGCTAGTACTTGTATGTTTTAAGATAACTAATAGATGATGTGTACCATAAATAAAATCCATTCTAATATGATATCACACAAAGATGTAAATAAAACATATGAAATTTTAATTTTTAATTAAAACATTACTTTGTCCAAAGTTTTCAAATAGTTAATGATCTTAAAGATTAGTCAAATTCATACACACCACTTGATCCAATTACTCTCATCTTTCATTGATGATGCTAAATAAGATAGTGAATTCCATCTCACTACTTATTTAGTGGCATCAATGTGATATTTGATTAATTAAAACATAACCAATAAATTCAATTGAATCACTTCCTATCAACAGGAATAAAACATGCTAAGTATGGAAATAATTAAAGTACATGTATTTAGTCCATCAAACATATGAAATGAATCTCAAACATATTATTTATTACATAAATAATAAATGTAAACAAATAAATTCCTTAATAAAACAAACCATCTGGGTATATTTTATAATTAGTCTACAAATTACTAAATCTCAAAATTAACTCATATGTAGTACCATCTATGACAAACAACATTTATCACAGTTTATTTCCATGTACATATTTCTCAAATTACAACAAACCAGTCATAAATAATTTCAAGGCTTAATTCATTATATTTAATGTTGTAACTCACAGTAAACAATAATCCAAATTTTTGATTAACTGGTTGTACATTTAATGAGCTGTATGCATATAATCATGGTATACTACATCACATATTTTATAACTTAATTAATAATCATAACCCATACCATATTTACAAGCATACATCTCATTAATACAAATATATATTTTATGTGTATATATACACACTACATTCATTTAAATATATATTTTATATATGTATATGTACATAATTTATCCTTATCATAAGACATCAAAAATATTGTGTTGTCATAAACTAACAATGTATCCATTATGCTCTAATTATTTGACTATCGCACCCTTAGAGTATAATGTATACAACTGTTATACATTCAACTTCTATGTTTCATTTGGAACTTCATATAGTCCAAACAAAACTAATATAAATACATAATCTAGAAATTACATACAAAATCAAATAAAAGATTTCTAAACATACAAAACCCCTGTTCTATTTTCCTTTTGTAAGACATAATTTATTATCAATAGAAACCATTCAAAATCTATGTTATCTCATTCACCCATAATCTGGGTTTATTTAAAATAAGGATACCTTCCATGATTTTTGACAAACATGTTTATAAATTAATTGTCAAACTTAGATTTCTTACTCAGTCCCATTCTACTCATTTTAAATATTTTTCCACCCTAGTCTCACAAGCATCAATGAAGCTGAGTCGACATTCAACTCAAATTTAAGAGAACTATATATCAATAAATTCCAATGCACAACCAAACATAATAATTTCCTTTTAATAGTATATGCACAATCAACCTTATAATTTGACCTTAATATAAATATTTCATGCTCAGTTTAAGGTTTGAATCAATCGACTAATTTTATGAAGTATATTGAATACACTAAAGTATTATATAACACATTATATATTTAGAAACATAAAAGGGCTTGAATTGATTATCCAAATCATATAACCATTATACAAATCATATATAATGATATTTATATATGTATATGTGTAATTATATGATATACATATATTCATCTCATCATAATATCAATGACATGAATACACCATCAGATTCTAAAATGGGTATAATAGTCTCCTCATAATAAAATAATTCCATATAAATATGAAACTTAATGTTTAAATGGAACATATCCACTCACATAAACTATCTTAGGATGGCACTATTTTAACAACCATTCCATTGACAAACAACTTGCACATACCTAATGCTATCATCACAAAGTCTCTAAAATATAATCACAATCCTTTATATATATATATGCTTATGGTTTTGGAATATTCACCACCATTAATATGAGCTTAAGGTTTCAAAACTAATATACATAATACATCTATATAAGCTAAGGTTTTTCAAAAAACAATATACATAATTAGTATATATATATATATATATATATATATATATATATATATATATATATATATATATATATATATATATATATATATATATATATATATATATATATATATATATATATATATATATATATTAAAACCCCACTATAGAAATCCTAATTTCATGACTTGAGTAATATAGTAATCACACCAAAACTAAAACATATTCTACCCATATTAATTAAACACAATTCTAGTCCTCAAATTTTAAGGATTTTGGGGATATAAATTTAGTTTTGTGGATGGCCAAGCCATCCAAAGGGATATATATATATATATATATATATATATATATATATATATATATATATATATATATATATATATATATATATATATATATATATATATATATATATCACATAGAAAGGAACTACCCAAAACCTTATTAAGTGAAATATACACAAAACTTACTATATTCAAGCAACCAAAAATGGAATTAATTTACCAACCCCAATATAGCTTCCAGCTATTTAATTTTTTTCTCTAGAATAATTCACCACCCCTTCTCTTTGTTCATTATTCCTTCTCCTTGTCATGCCTGTCATGTCTCCTTCTCCCTTCCCTATGCCTCCTTATTGTATTCATTTCTCCACCAAGATTTCTCCATAAATCAATGCATGTAAGTAAAACTATTAAAAATTACAGTTTTCCATTATTTTTGTCATATAAAAACCCTATTATCCATAAATCAATTTGCTTAATCCATGTTAACTCAAGTTAGATTAAAAAAAATCCCTAATTATCTCGAGTGTTCCAAAACAACTAAACAATCATTATTTTAATCCTTTAAATATCTGTATGGTCTTTGACTTAATATTTACCCATGTATTGACTTTATAAAGTCCACTTACACTATCATTTTAAATGATGTTGATAACCCTCAAGTATACCAAACCATAAGACTATTGCCAATTCATTTGACCCTCTACCTAAGGTTAGTTCCATATGATTTCAATAATTACCTTTTGTCATTATCTTAATAAGGGTTATCAATAGAATGACTGGAAATGACTATGTGACACATATTAAAATAAAAGAATTAGACTATAACACATTATAATGTTAATCAACACAATGATTTTTATCGAATATCTTTTAAACAAGCCAAATAATTAAGACATTTTGGTAACATCACAATAAACATGAAAACATAAACATAGAATAACACTACCTATGTAATGTCATCATAAAGGAAATCATGTAATTAGTTTAACGTAAACAACAAACTGTAACAATATCATGCAACATAAGTTTACTAGTAGACATCTTAATGTAAAAGACATACTAAAATTATCACAAAAGAAACAATAATCACAAACATATTATTCTAATGTGGTGTATGCATAGGTATACATATTTTCTTTTATTGTCCCCCAACATCTTCATCTATGCCACCCTCTCCAATGATTCTCTCCCTCTGTCACACTCTGAGGGATGAATCTATCTTGCATCCAACTCATGACAAAAAAGGTATTTATCTTGTAATATCATCATATATCCATAAAATGCCGATGTATAAATTAGAAACATGATCATAATGTAAAGAATATACAAATAGAGCTAAAATAGAAATTTTAATCATGTAATCTAAGCAAGATATTACCGTCCCATAAACAACATATGACATAAAGCTTAATTAAATAGTAATCAATCAACTAACAATAATAAGAATCCACAAATCAAATAGGTTATTCATCTAAGAGAGAAATTGTGATGTGAAATTTCTTCTATTTTTCAACACCTTGGTTTAATTTGAGTCTCTATTGTTGTTGATTTTTCATACTAAAAAAATAAAAAAAAATAATATGTTCTAAAAAATGCAAAAACAATTCAAATATTGTGAAAATTCCAAAATCATGACTTGAACATGGTTGGCAATCTAGTTTACATATTTATGATTTATGTTATTTATCTCTTGCTTAATATATATAATATTTTCTTTATATCACACATGTATTTCAAGGGTTTATATGAGGTGTTGTGTAGGATATGCAATCATTTCATAGATTAATATGTTACACCTTCCTCTACCCATTGATTGGACTTACTAAGTTGGGGGCATCTTACTCATAGGTGACAATATGTAGATGTTATTATTATATAACTTGTTTACTATTGAGATTTCAATTTCATACACATGTCTTGATAACATTTATATCTTACATAGTGTACATGAACTTGCTATTTACTAGGATATGATTACATGACATACGCATAGATTAGACTACCTTTGATAATTCTATGTTTCATCAATGTTTCTAACTTGTACAAAGTATATTATAAATTTTGTTTTCTATTATGTTGGCCCTTGGGATTTATGTGATATTATATACTTTATGCATCTCTATGAGATCTTATGTGTTATGTATGACATTTGAACATGTCCTTGCTTTTGTCCTTGTCTCTATGTGTTATTTTCAAAATTTAAACATGTCCTTGATTTGACCATTGACCCTCTATGTGTGACATATATGAAATTTTCCCTATTTGAAAAATTACTCATGTCTATGCATGTTATTTGAGACATTTTAACATGCCCTTACTTTTTGATCTTGGCCCATATATATCAATTTTATATCATTTATGGTTTTTGTGTGCATGCTTGTTGAGCTTGATGAGTTTGATAGGTGTGATGATCCATATAATTCACTCTTAAAATACTAAAATAATAACTCCATGAGCTTCAATGGTATATTATATAGGCTTTATCTCATGAATTTTATACAAAAATTCAAACATTACTATGCTAACACTTTTACATCTGCTACAATTTTCAATGATAACATCTTAATACACTTGTTTCAAGTTAAATTTAATTGTGAGTTGTGTGAATTTCTAAGATCAAATTGAGTCACCTCAAATTGGGGACATTTCAGTGGGATTATCATGTATGAGATAAACCATTTTAAAGAATAATTAAAAATTCAATATTTCAAAATCACATTTTCAAAGTTTCAATTTGTAAATTCATTTGTTGGCACACATTATGGGGGCATATGCCTTTACATATACACTCCTATTTATAGTTTCAAGGAGAAATCACATATAATTTTAAATTCTAAAATTAAAATGGAGGCATGATATATTTTTATGCCACACTCTTTTAGCTAAGAACATGGTAGGAACACAGGTGTACTTTATTTTATCGTGATCATGTTTTCAAATACCATGATATACCATGACAACTAGGATTTTTTATGCTTGAATAAACAATCCATCTACAATAGTTGATTTAGTTTAGTTACATAGTGTATGACTTAAATTTAATGAGAACTATATCATTATGTGTATGAATTTGTTAAGATTCCAACCCATTGACATCTTGGGGTTAAAAAAATGAACATAAATAATCAAGTTTTAATATTATTCAATGGATAATATTTTAAATTTGAAAGAGCAAATGCAAGTTGAGGTTTTAATGACCCTAATATTTATCCAATAGTTTGGATAACGAACCATCTTATCCAACTACTTCATAAAAGGCACCAATTATCCAATGCATCAATGAATCATCATCATGAAGCAAAGTTAGAAAGAGTAGTATTGCTGTCACACATATAGGTATATTCATTCCATACTCTCATTTAAATTTTAAAATTACTCAAATACAAGTAATTTTAAATTTAGTAAAATTTCATTTTAACTTTTAAATTGTCAAAGTTCAAGTAAAGTTTCAAATGTTCAAATTCAAGTTGTCAAATTTTAGTTTTCAAAGGAACACACAAATTACTTCATATGTTTTTTTAGGGTTTGTCAAACTATATGTTGCCTTGCAAAGTTTAATTATATAGATCAAAGACAAAGTGTGTCACAAAGTAAGGTATGAATTTCCTTTAATCTAATAATTTCATTTCTATACTAAAAGGGCGATAAAATGTAGTAACCTAAATTTGGTCATGAATACATGATCATGCCTATTTTATCTATTTTTACCATTAATCAACATGTGCACTTAATTGAAATTGATTTCACTAATTTGGCCTATCTTAAACACAAGATGACACCTAATTTCACTATAAATCCATATATTGTCACTTACAAAAATGATATTACTACTAAAAAACACCTTTTTCATCTATATACTCTGACTTAGACCTAAAAATAAACACCTTTTCTGAAGGGACAAGAATTCCCAACATTCCTATCCCTATCTATTAATCATGTCCTTCCATCAAAACATTTAAAATTTCAAAAAGGAAAGTATCTTTATGGTCTACCTTTATATTTATAAACTCTTCAATGGGTATTTTCCCCTCTTAAATCACTATAAAAACACATTCAATTCATTCATTAAGGATAATTGGGGTAATATTATCATGTTTATTATAACAAATTACTTACACAAGTGCACATTAAACAAAAGTTTCATATTCTTCCTAAATTAGTTTCTAATTAATTCAAGTATCCATAAGCCAAGTCTGAATTATATTTTATGTAGTCTTAGCCAAGAATGATAAAGTATTCAAGTTAATTCTATATGCATTCATATAGTCAAAGGAGAAAAATTTCACAAAGCATTTGGGTGGGAGAATTACATGGAGGTTTTATCCCTGTTTAGAGTATTGGTATATGGGCAACACTTAGTAAAGTGGGGTGTTGAGGTGTAACACAACTCCAACCTCTAACTGTAGTTTGATCCTTAATAATCATTTATCTCCTTGTGGCACAACACTAGGGTTTGAAACTTCAAAAATTCATATACATGTCTCCACACAACTTATGAAGTTAAAATCAACATAGAAAAACCTAACTATCACTATTGTACTAGAATGTTCTAGAAGTTCTCATTTTTTGATAAAGATATGATAATCCAACATGGGAAACAATGACCATCTTTCCTATCCTACTAGGTGTTTCTATCCTTTAAGGCATTTAGGTTCATCTTTTGAAAGGTTTTTGGGTTTTTTAAATTCTATATTTTCTTATATTCTATTTTCCTATTGAGTCTTCTAACAACTCAAAAAATTAAGTTCATCTCTATTTTGCATAGTTTAGCCTTGTTCGCTTATATTTCAATTTTTATATTTCAATCATTTATATTCAATTTTTTATTTATCATTGTATTTACAACCCCTTGATTTAATATATTCCATTTATGTAAATTAGAATTAATATCAAAACTAATTCAAATTCAGATTAAAAAAATAACACACACACACACACACACACACACACACACACATATGATAGTAGGAAGGTTATGACAAGTGTATCCAATCTTGGTAAAAAGGCCACATCTATACTTACAGATATACTTTTATATAGAAGAAAATGCCTACCAATAGATTCCAACTAAAACAAATACATTATTTAAATTGATTGCAAATTATATTTAAAGATTATTTTAATAATATTTTTAATAGTAGTTTAGTTAGATTTTATGTAGGTGAAGTGTGAAATTTATTAGAATATTTAATGTTTAAGTGGTGTTATATATACCCTTAGTATATTTTAGGTAATTAAATAATAATAATTTATTATTTATTAACACACGGTAAAAAACTTCGTGTAAATAAATAATAAAACATAAATTATTTACTACTTATCGATTATTTAAAATGTTCTGAGGATAGATAGACCCATTGGTTACAATGGTCACCTCCCTTCACTTTTCACTATAAATAGGGTTTTATCCCTATTATATTATTCACTTAAACATACATGATAATTTGGTAACATAGTGAATACTTTATGTGTCTTGATATCTGTGTGTGGTAAATATCTTGTAAAGGTTTTGTGAAGAAGGTTTATTAAAGAAGAAGTGAGAAGAGGAAGGCTACGTAATGGGGTCAATGGTTTCTCATATAAATGAATATTATCTTTATGGATTTTTTAACTCTTATAAGGTTTCTCACGTTATCTCTATGTCATTATGTACATTGACCTGTGCTCTCATGTACTTTTCTATTTAAGTTCATCTCTAGATCTATCATGCTATTCAATATACATTGCATATTGGTTTCATATATTTTCATGGAATTAGACCTTGTGGGGTGCATTTAATTAGCAAGTTATTATCAATTACTATATATATATATATATATATATATATATATATATATAATTTTTAAATTATTTTTAAACTTGGATTGGCCTAGTACAACACAAAGGAAGGAAGATGAATTTTTTTTGCTTACCACTTTGGGAGGCCCAATTCAACACTTTGAATCCTTTGATCTTCATACAAACACCATTCAAGAATACATAGCTCATAGAATTCAAAATTAGAAATTAAAATTCCTTCTAGGATGTAATTGTATGGCCTCATGTATAGCCTAGAAAGAGTAATAAATCAGAAAAAAAATCTATTTTTTAAAGCTAGTTTTACTATAACAAGTCAGAGCTTTAATGTATAAGCCTCTTGGAAATATCTATAGAGCCTAAGAAGGCTTCCTACAATACCTATTGTTTATTTATTTATGTGTGGTGCCATTCTATAGCCTAGGAGGTTGGAATTTTTTTTCTCAACCAAAATTCATATTTTAAGCTTCATCATCTGCAAGCAAAATAAGGAAGATTGACAAAATTTAGTGATTTTAGGTGGCTTATTTATCATGTTGTGATCAGCCATACCTCTACAAGTGTGACATTTTCAACCAAAGCAATATATGTAGGTTAGTATAAATTTTGTGATATTTTTTTAATAAACAAATATTTTATTAAACTTCTATTTTCCACACAAACAAACCCTAGCACCACCTTCCTTGACTACATTTTAAACCAAAAATAATAAAAATTAATTTGTTTTTATTGTTTAAAAATTACATACACCACCCACACAAACACCCCCCCCCCCCCCCCCGCACACACACACACACACATATATCAAAAATCAGATTAAAAAATAAAAATATAAATTTGTGCATGTATATTACCATATAGCCTCTTAGAAGGATTGGTGTTCTTTATTTTATTAAAGCTTGTAACTAGGGTGATCCAATGTTCAAAACCTCTTAAAAATAAATATTTTAATTTTTTTTAACTTAGTCAAGTTAATTTTTCAAATGTAATTAATTTTGAATTCTAATTTTTGGTTTGCATGCCAGCTTTCTCATATGTAAAACCCTTAGACCTATCAACCTTGTTGTGAAATTTTAACCTAGTGAATATTTTATCGAGCATAGTCATGTGACCAGTCATTTTTGTGATTTTGATACATTTAAAACACATTGGTGTGGTCCATTTTTTATTTTAAAACCTCTTATTATTAACTTTTACACAATTTTTTAATCATAATGAATAAATAGTTGTTTTGTGTGTGATACTTATGATAACTTATTTAATTGTAATATTTCAGATTTTTCTTGATTTATATAGTATTAATTTGAATAATAATTATTTATTTATAATTAAAATTTACTTTATTTTCAAATAGAGTATAAATTCACATTTAAAAAAATTCAAATTTAAGCATTATATTGTGTTATACTATCATTCTTAAAGAGAAGCTATGACTTCGCCTAAATTTGTATTAGATAAATTCAAACTATATTATATGAAAAATTCAAATTAAATAAAAATTAATGATATGAAAGTTATGGAACCTTATTTTTGAGACGATAAAAGTTTCATCAGAGTGACATGCAACCCCTGAGCTTTCAAATATGTTTCAACAAAAATCATAGGAATCCATGTGGATTATCTTATTAAGTATTAAGGATTAATTACTAATCCATATCATAAATCAAGAGTCTCATAATGATGCATGGAAAATCCTTGAGTCTATACATGATGGTATTCATCTCTAAAAAAATATTAAGCCGATCCTTGAATTGCTTATTACACCTATACAAAGTGATAAAAAGGTTGTTAATTTTATTATTAAAATTAAGAATACTAAAGTTCAGTTAGATGAATATAAATATAATCTAATTCAATATCAATTTTTATATTTCATTATTCAACTTAATATTTATGAATTTTTTTATAATTTTATCTCAATTTTATGAATTCAAAGTACCAAATAGATCAAGATATCCCTAGCATCACTACCTTGTCAGCTCTTCTGATTCAAGAAGATCAAGTGATGTATAACTTTGATTCTAAATAGAATTACATTTAGGAAATTATCACTCTCAATACTATTGTTGGGAACAATAAAAACTATAAATCTAACCTTACTTTTGTTAAAGGCAAAAATAAAAACAAAAAAATTGACAATAAGAGTCATAAACCTAAGTCTAATAGGAATTGTAATATGTGTGATAATTTGGTCATAGAAAGGAAGCTTGTTATAAAAACAAAGATAGATTTCACAATAAATCTTGTAAAAATAATAAAGGAAAGAAATCTAATCAAAACCATCATAAGATTCAAAACCCTAATCAAACCAACAATCAAGAACAAAATTTTAATGTTATTGCCTTATATACTACATTATTTGCTTCTAATAAAAATAAATGGATTTTAGATAGAAATGCATCTCACCATATGACTTGATTGTCTAAAATTTTATATTATATTATATATATTTATGAAAATATTTACTTAAGAGATAATTCATTCTTAGAAGTAACTAAGCGAGGAAAGGTAAAATTTATAAATATTATTAATAATAATGTTTTATATGTACCTAAGCTTAATAAGAATTTGTTATCTTGTTCTAAAATTATGAATGATAACTTAATTTTAACTTTTAATAAAGATAATTGATCCATTAGAAATCAATTTGGTTTTATGATTGTTGAAGGTGTTTAACATAATGGTTTATATATTTTCTCTATTTCTTCTGCATGTTATTTTTAATCGCATAGTAATAATGAATCTCAATTATGGCATAAAAGATTAGGACATGTTAATTTTAGAAGTTTACATAATGTCTTCTCATAATCTTATTTTTTATCTTCCTTCTATCTCATCTCATCATGAAGCATGTGAGGGATGCTTACATGGTAAGCAACATATTAATCCCTTTCATGAGAATTATGATGCTAATTTCTCTTATCCTTTTAAAGTTAATCCATAGTGATGTAACATGCCATATTGAATTTGTATCTATTAATGGTTATTTATATTATAATACTTTTATTTATGATTGTACTAAAATAATCTAGTCATATTTCATTAAAAATAAATATGAAATTTTATTTAAAAATTAAAGAATTTCAAGATTTTTGAAAATACTTCTGACTTTTATCTTAATAGATTAAGATTTGATAATGGTGGTAAATATATTATTAAAGAGTTTGACTCTTTTTAGATTTTTTATGGTATTCAAAGGGAATTAACAACTCCCTATTCCCATTAACAATGGTATTACTAAAAGGAAAAACTTTGTCATTATAGAAATGGTTAGAACAATGCTACATTATGAAAATGTTCCTAAGTTATTATGGGTGAAAGCCATGAATAATATTATTAATATTATGAATAGAGTCCATACTAATTTTTTTTAAATATTTCTACTCGTTTAGAAATGTGTTATAAAAAGAAACCCAATGTGGCTAATCTTAGGATCTTTAGTAGCCCTGCTTCCATCTTTATTCCTAAAGTTAAAAGAAAGAATCTTGATCCTACCTATTATTCTTATTTTTTCATAGGTTATAGAAGTAATACTAAAGGATTAAGAGTATATGATCCATTTTAAATATAGATTATTGAGAAAAAAAATATTTTTATTCTCAAAAAATCTTTCTGTAAGCCCTCTATAGAACCTCCTTAATGTTCTTCTTTTGAATAATCTGGCTCTCTTGTTTTTACTTATGAATAAACATATACTCTATAAGATGTTGATTCATATTTGGATAACTTAGAGTCTAATAAATTCCTTATGTTTCATGTTTAATGTATAATACTTAAGTGGGCATAATCCTTAATTCAATCTTCTAATGTTGATAATATTAATAAATTAATTAAGAGTCACCATTCTTATAATGACTTAATGACTATATATGAATGTGAAAATAAATATTTTGAGTAATCCCTTCAAGATGATAGATGGAAAGTTACTATGTAATTTGAGTGTAGAATAAGATTATAAAATAGGTTAGTTTATTGTTAGTGACCAAAATCAAGAACATCAAGAACTAACATACTAAGTTTACTCCCTTAGTTGGGCAAGGATTATGAATCAAATAAATGAACAAGAAAACATAAACAAGACAAGTCATACATTACCCATGGACTTTACCATCAAATCCGGTCCACAAGAATATTTGTGCATGAATATATAACTCAAAATCTTTAGCAATGTATTTAACCCAGTGTCTCCAACATCTCCTCAAACTCTAATGGATTGGTTTATGAATGGATTGAAATAATTCGTAATATTTTGGAAGGATTTATATATGGTTTCTTTGCACTAAAAATATTTATTTTGATCCATGGTGGCCCTTGTATTTATAAGTTTAGCAAACTGATAAAGACCATCCATCGCAATATGAGAATCAATGGCCCAAGATGATTCAAATTTGGTGGACCAAAGGAATTCAAGTTTTAATTTAATATTGTAATTAGTAGACTCGAATTTCTAAATTTAGATATTTTTTTCATTTATTTTGATATTTTGGATTCATAACTTTTATTATTGATAAAGTCAATCTAATGTCACTTTCAAATATTTTTTTGAATTTATGAATTTTCAAAATTAGATATTCATTATTTTTCTATAGATTTTTCACTTAACATTTTAATTATATTTTATAATTAAGTAATTCTAATTATCCCTTTCCAAATCTTAGAATTTAATAAATTATTATGCACAAATGGTCAAAAATATCAATTTGATAGGTCATAATTTGACTAGAGATGAATCATATAAAGGTGATGTTTATGTAAAATACATTTCCCTAATTAGAGATGTATTGACATGATTCAGTTGATGAACATCAAGTTCATTTAGAAATTTCAATAGTTTTTAGTCCAGTTTGTCTACTATTACGGGAAGTCAATTTGACTTGTAATTTTGACATGACAATGGTGAGAATTAGATGCCTAAATTTTAACCTTATTTTAAAGGACATGACAAGACATTCAAGTGAAGCAATTAATTTTAAAATAATAAAAAGTTTTCTTGAAATGATCACAATTAGAAGAAATAATTTTACTCTCACTTTCATTGATTTCAATTGATTTAGGGAAAAAATGGGTTCACGAAAATTCCACAAATAATGTTTGGAAGGCCCAAGATACCCCTCTAGGGTGGGGAATTAAAAAATAATTTTGACTAACAATACCATGAATATAATAAAATAACATGGGATTAAATAATAGAAGTTGACAAATAGAGCAACTAGATGAAAACATGATGAAAAACATATCAATGAGGTAAAAATAAACCTTTTGGGAAGAAAAATGGAGCATAATAGGGGAGGGTAACAAATGAATTATTTTTATCCCCCAAGGATAATTTTATAGCCTAAAAATTTATATTGGGGTGATTTGGGTTTGCAAGACATGCATGGTGAAATGGTAGGCAAACCCAAATCATAGTCCCACTGCACATGCCAAATATAAAATAATATTACAAAATAGGTTAGTCCACTGTTAATGAACAAAATCAAGAAATAATGTACTAAGCTTGCTCTCTCAGTTGGGAAAGTTATACATGGTAAATAAATGAATAAGAAATCATAAATAAGATAAGTTATACCTTCCCCATGGAATTTACCATCAAAACTAGTCCACAGGCATGTTCGTGCTTAGATATGAAATCGCAACATTTAGCAATGTCTTTGAACTAGTGCTTATAATATCTCATAAAGATCTATTGAATTAGTTTATTAATAGATTGGAATAATTTTTGAATATTTTGGATGGATTTTTGCATGGTTTATTTGCACTAAAAATCTTCGTTTTGGTCCATGGTGGTCCTTGTATTTATAGGTTTAATAAAGTGATAAAGACTGCCCATCTCAAGATGGTAATAAATGTCCTAATATGAGTCAAATTTAGTGGGCCAAAGGCATTCAATTTTAGATTTAATATTAAAATTAATAGGCATGTCTTTCCAAATTCATATATTTATTGTATTTATGTTGATATTTTAGATTCATGACTTTTGTGATCGATGTTTTCATGTTGATGTTGCTTTAAAGTATTTTTTGAATTTATGAATTTTAAAACTTAGATATTCATTAATTTTCTATGGATTTTTCATTGAACCTTTTAATCAGATTTTCTTAGTTAAGTAATCTTGACTAGCTTTTTTACAATTCTTAAAATTTAATAAATTTTTATGTATAAATGGTCACAAAACATCAATTTGTTAGATTATAATTTGGCTAGAGATGAATTAGAAGAAATTGATGTTTGTTTTTAGTGAATTGACCCAATTAGGGATGCATTGATGTGATTCATAGGATGTATGTCAAGTGCACAACATAATTTAGGTGTTTTAGTATTTTTTGGTCTAGTTTATGCATTATTGCAAGAAGTTATTTTGACTTACAATTACAACATGATAGTGGTGAGAATTGGTTATATACACTGAGTAAAATACATTATTTAAAAATTATACTTAGGATATTCTCCTACCTCTACCTAAAAGACATATTGTTGGTTGTAAGCGGATGTATAAAATCAAAAATATTTCAATTGGTAAAACTGACAAGTTTAAAGTAAGATTAGTTTCTTGTGGGTTTAATAAAAAAAGGATTGACATTGTTGAAACCTTTTATCTTGTAGCAAAAATGGTTATTGTTAGATTAATTATTTCTCTTACAGTCTAAAATAGTTGGGTTATCCATCAAATGGATATTCTAAATATTTTTTTAAATGGTGATTTAGAAGAGGAAATCTATATGTCTCAACTTAAAGGTTTCAATGAACCTAAAAAAGAACATTATGTATGCAAGTTAATGAAATATTTGTATGGTTTAAAAAATGTTCCTTGAGCTTGGTACTTTAAAACTATTTATTTTTTCAAAGAACTAGGTTTTTCTAGCTGTTATTCTAGTAATTATCTCTTTGTTAAAAAAGAAAATGGTCATTTAATCTTAACTATATTATATGTTGATGATATTTTGAATATTGATGTTATAATTAATTTAATTCATAAATATAAAGATAAACAAAGTTAAATATTTGAAATGACTGATTTAGGTATTCTGCCTCATTTTTTAGGAATGAATTTATTTCATGATAGATATTTTAATTTGTATTATAATATTAATATGCACATAATATTCTTGTTAAATTTAAAATTATTGATTATAAATCTACATATACTTTGATTAAAGTTGGTATTAAACTTGATCCAAAACTTGCATGTGAAAAAACTAATCCTACTCTATATAGATAACTTGTTAGTAGTTTGATTTATCTAACAATTATTAGATTAGATATTTAATATATTATTGGTGTTACTTCTAGATTCATGCATGATCCATATTTGGTCCATTATAAATTAGATAAACATATACTTCATTATATCAAAAGAAATTTTAATTTTAGTTTGTTTTATTCTTCCATTGATAATATTAAATTATATGGTTATTGTGATGCTAACCATACTAGTGGTACTATAGATCACAAATATATTTCCGGATATGTGTTTAAGTTTAGTGTAGGTGCTATCACTTGGAGGAGAAAAAAACAACTTAATGTATGTATTTATTTTATAGAAACAAAGTATAGAAGTGATATAGAAGCTGCTAAAGAAGCCATATAGTGGCAAAGGTTGTTGGAAGAACTTCATTTCAATGCTTCTCAAAGTACCATCCTTCATTGTGATAACTAAAGTTGTATAGATCTATCAAAAAATATAGTGCAATACCAACAAACTAAAAATATTGAATTTCATATGCATTTTATCTAAGATAAATTCCTCAATGGTAATATTGATCTGTAATTTTATCTTACAGATAAATAAGTGGTAAATATCTTCATAAAACCACTTGGTACTACCAAGTTATATCAATTTCAAGAAATTTTGGGCCTCTTAGAATTGCCATTAAGGGGGAATGTGAATGAAAATTCCACTTCCTAATGGCCATATGTTACTTCTTATTATTTATACTTATTCTCATTATAATGCATTGTAAACTTCATGTGGAAGTTATGTATTTTTATAGTAAACTTTATGTAGAAGTTTTAATTTTGTATCCAATACATAAAAGCATAATTTGTAATGATATTATAAAAGTCTCCAAATGTGATTAGTTATTATTCATGAGAAATGATGATCTAGTCTCATGATCATGCTATCCTAAACTTACTTTTGAGTAGTTTATGGATTATAAATATTTTTATTTCAAAATGTGATGTTTATCATGATGAAAGTTTTTAAATGCTTCAAATTTATACATAATATAATTCATTTATTAAGGTGATTAAGACTTTTATGCCCACTTAACATTCAAGGGGAGTGCTAGAACATTTAATGTCTAAGTGGTCATATTATAGACCCTTAGTACATTTTATGTAATTAAATAATAATGATTTATTATTTATTAACTTGGGTTAAATAACCTCATGTAAATAAATAATAAAACTTAAATTCTTTATTACTTATCGATTATTTAAAATGTTCTTAGGATGAATGGACCCGTTGGTTGCAACAACCACCTCTCTTCATTTTTCATGATAAGTAGGGTATTACTCATATTGTATTATTCACTTAAACATAATAGATAATTTTGTAACATGGTGAATACTTTGTGGGTCTTGATATTTTCTTGTGATAAATATATTGTAAAGGTTTTGTGAAGAAGGTTTATCAAAGAGGAAGTGAGAAGAGGAAGGTTGTATATTGGGGTCAATAGTTTCTCATATAAAAGAATATCATCTTTGTGTAACTATGTACATTGATTTGTGCTCTTATGTGCTTTGTTATTTATGTTCATATCTAGATTTATCATGTTATTCAATATACATTACATACTAGTTTCATAAATTTTCAAAACCATCTCATATTATAAGTGGATGAATGCTTTCAACTATGAATGGGATGATCATGAATACTAGGGTTATTATCATTTTGGTGATAATTCTCAACCCCAAACAACGTCATATAGAGGGGGTGTTGAGATTGAATATGCTTAGAAATGTTTTAATGAGATCGATGCTAACTCATGATGGTTGAGAGGCTTATTTATTTGACCCATACTCACCCTATCTTTTAATTTACTATTGGGATTGTATTTAGGTTTACACATGACCCTCATGATAGTTATTGGTAGGATGTCAAGAGGATTTTATGATATCTATGAGGTACTAATCATTTTGGATTACAAAACACCAAGGACTATACTCATTTGGTTGGATACAATGATTTAGATTGAGCATGTTCTCTTAATGATAGGCATTCCACTTCTAGATAAATATTTTGTCTTGGTTCTTCACCTATTGCTTGGTTGTGTAATAAGAAGTAGGATATTGCACTTTCATCTATAGAGATTGATTACAGGGTAGAAGTTACAATGAGTTAGCAAGTTATTTGGATTCATTAGTTGTTGACAAAGTTTGTCTTCAAGCAAGATTTACCCACTATACTTTAGTGTGATAACTAGCGTGAAATTCATATATATCACAATCTAGTTGAGAATTATTGGACAAAGCACATTGAGTTAAATATTCACTTCATTCATTAGTACATTCAAGATGGCATTCTTATCTCATAGTAATTCTGATTGACCAACAGGTTGTAGACATCTTCATAAACCCTTTTGCACCACCTCATTTCCTTGAGTTATGTGGCATGCTTAAAGTTTCATAAGTTATCCTTAGGGGGTGTTCATGATAATCACTTGAGAGAGATATAGCTTGAAGTGAAGCTTACTTCACTAAATCTAGATGACTTTGCCTCAATTGTAGACTACCTCACTAAGTTTAAGCATTTATTGACATAGTTTAAGGGGGGTGGATGAGATAAAAAAGATGAAGAGTGTGTGTACTTGATATTTTATAAGTTTAGTGGCCCATTCCAAATCTTTGATTCTACTTTTTTATTTAATATGGATGCACTAGGTACCACATTCAAAATGTCAGATTTAGATTTGTTATGTGAGCAACTTACTAGAGAAGAATCCAAATTGTCTCACCTTGAGTCTTCCATCTCTCAAAAAGAATTAGTGGCTTCACATCCTAAGACTAAGGGAAAAAATAAGGTTAAGAATAAGAATACTCCTCCTACACCTCAAAATGTATCTAAACCCAACACTAATTCATATAAACCCAAACCATTTTCTAAATCTAAGAATAGATCTAACCTATCTTACTCCTATTATGGGGGGACTGGTCATGAAGAGTCTAGGTGTTTCAATAAAATGCAATCCTTAAAGGATGTCATTAGGAAAGACAAGATTTATATCTCTATTCCTTTTCCATCTCATGATCATGGGAAAGCACTTAATGTTTTCAAGGGATCATAGTTACCTATTTTAAATAATTAGGCTAGACTCTGGTGCTTCACACCATATGACTTCTACCAAGGAGTCCTTTGTATCTCTTGGTCTAAGTTATAATTCCAACATTGAGGTTGGAGATTATTCCTTCATTATGTTAAGGTTAAGGGTGACATATAGATAGATGGTGGCTGCATCATTGATGTATTATATGTTCTAGACATCACCACCAATCTACTTTTAGTTAATCAGATTTGCCATTCTAGCTAAGGAAAGACAATAACTTTCACACCATAGGGTGCTAAAGTTCAAGATTTATTAGATCTACACTCACTTATTTCATAGGGTGTTGTTGATCATAATTATTGGCTTTACTATTTTGAGGGTTTTGATGATATTCTTCCTTTAAAGATGTTTTAGTTTCTCATGCAGATTATGAGAGTTGCCTTTGACATGAGAGATTTGGACACCTAAAATAAATATATTTGAAGGAGTCAAACACTTATATTATGGTAGAGGGTATTCTTATAATTTCATGTCTTGATGGAGTTTGTATTGATTGTGCATTGGGGAAATAACATCAAGATCCATTTCCTAAGGGTATGTCCACAAAAGATTCTTTACCACTTGAGCTTATGCATAGTGATTTGATGGTATTTTGTAATCCTTTAAATGGATATAAGTACGCACTTACCTTCATTGATAATTTCTCAAGGCATACTTGAATTTATTTCCTCAAGTAAAAGAGTGATGTATTTTCTCACTTCAAAGTCTTTAAAGATTTGGTTGAGAAACAATGTTCAAGTTGCATCAAGAAGCTTCGTACATATAATGGGGGGGAGTAATTCAGTCAAGATTTATTTGATTTTTTGTCAATCCATGGTATTGTTCACCAGTATTCTATTGCATATACTCCATATTAAAATGGATTAGCAAAAATGAATAAATGAACTCTGAAGGAGATGGATAACTGCATGATGCATTCATGGGATTTACCTCCTACGTATTGGGCAAAGGTAGTTAATTATGCAAACTACATTCATAGTTGTATACCATATCAAGCAATTTATAATATTACTCTATAAGAGGGTTGATATTGAACCAAGCTTGATGTCTCATTTTTACAAGTCTTTAAGATCCTTTCTTGGTAATTTATACCAAATAATAAAATAAAAGTATTGTGTAAGGTTAGTAAACCTTTGGTTTTTAAAGGGTATTATGAGGACATGGGAGATTATCATATTTTAGACCCTGATACTCATGATGTTCATTTTTTAACACATGTATAGTTTGATGAGCACTTCACATCTCATGACTCTTCATCTTCTTCTATGCCTACTTCTTTTTAATTCTTCACCTCCTCTTAGATATACATTCTTTGAGGAGTCAGTTCAAGTGATTCCTAAGGAGGTTATAAAGGATGAGGATCTTATTCAAAATAATTTTTCCACTATGACTACGTGGGGTCATACTACAATTTTTGAGGCAACACCATTCATACAATATCTTCCACCTACTCAACATCATTGTGCACATTGTATGGGTATTGGAATTTTGTGTCAGGCATTCTCTAGGGATCTATAGTATTTTTCATAAGCTCATGGGATATAGGAGTGGGATGATATGATGATAGATAAGTATTATTAATTGATGAATAATCACATTTGGGATTTGGTCATTCTTACCAAGGGAAGAAAGTTGGTTAAGTTTAAATCAATTTACCACACCAAGTATGCAGATGATGGGTCCATCGATAAGTATAAGGCACATCTTGTTGTAAAGGTATTCTCAAAAGTTGAAGGTATTGAATAGTCTAAGATTTTTGTGCCCGTTGCCAAGATAGATTCTACTCACCTTGTACTTTATTTTGTTGCATCATAGGGTTGTCTATTATATAAGATGGACATTAAGAGTGCTTTCTTGCATGGAGACATGCATGAAGAAATATATATGGAGAATCATAATAGGTTTTTTCATGATTATTCTCTTCTTTGTCAACTTAGGAGCTCTCTTTACGGTCTTAAACAGGCCCCTTAGGCTTGATATGAAAAGATGGATTCATTTCTTCTCTCCACTAGCTTTGTTCACTACCACTCTGATCCCATAGTATATATTTAGTATATTGGGGAGGACATTATTATTATATTATCGTATGTTGATTATTTTATTCTCATTATAATCTCCTCATATTAGATTAAAAATATTCAATAGACACTCATCATATTTCAACATTATATATCTTAGCCTTATATATTTTTTCCCTGGTTTACATATTTCATAATTAGATACAAAGATCTATTTAAGTAAGAAAAATTATACCCTTGATATTATTTATAATTTTATCATGAAATATTTCAATCCAAGTCATTCTCATTTTCATTCTAGAGTGACTCTCACTACCTCTTGTACTACTCCACTTTGTGATCCTACATTATACAGGCATATGGTTGGGAGTCTTATGTATTTGACCTATACTTGCCTTGATATTTTATTTATTATTGAGATTATATCTAAGTTTACACGTGACCATCATGAAAGTAATTAGTAGGCTTCCAAGATTATTTTATTATATCTATGAGGCACTACTCTTTTTGTATCACACTACACCAGGGGCTCTACTCAGTTGGTTGGATACATTGATTCAGACTAGGCAAGTTCTTTTGATGACAAAAATTACACTTATGAATACATATTTTGTCTTGGTTCTTAAAATATTTTTTGGTTGTGCAATAAGAAATAGGATATTTTAATTTAATCTATAGAGTTTGACTATAAGGCAATAGTTACAATGAGTCAGTAGGTTCATTGGCTTCATCAAATTTTGATAGAGTTTGGCTTCATCAAAGATTCACTCACTATATTTTGGTATGAAAACAAGTGTGAAAATCATATATCTCAAAACCTAGTTGAGAATAAATATACCAAGCGCATTGAGGTACACATGCACTTCATTTTTCAGCACATTCAAGATGGTGTTCTTAGCTTGGAGTATATTTTGACTCAATAGTAGGTTGTAGACATCTTCATGAAATATTTTACATCACCTCATTTCCTTGAGTTATGTGGCATGCTTGGGGTTTTAGAAGTTGTCCTTCGGGGGTGTTCATGATGACATATTCCATATTATTTTCATGGATACATATTGTAAATGAGTACCTTATCAGGGCTAGTTGTCAGGACTCATAATGTGGATATGCCAATATTTCCTTTTCAGCTTTTGTTAGCCCCTAGTTTCACTTCAAGGGGGGTGTTATAGTATGTATTTCTTGCATTTTCTCATGTTTTATAGTGTATTAACTAGTTATTTTAAATATTAGTGAGTTTTTCCTATGTGAATGTTTTTCCCACATTGGCTAGTTAGACTAGTTCAGTATTTTACCTTGCCTATTTATGAAAGAGCTTTCCTATTGTATCAACATGCTTCATTTTGAATAATATATGATTTTCCTTGTTTTTAATATTATATATGCAACTTACTTGTATGATTTTTTGTTGATAACACTTCAAATTCATGGGTTGGAATGCCTTTACCATTCTTAACATGAGATTAAGGTTTAAATAATGTAGATGAGGATAATGACCCTAATATTTAAGGTCAATCATAACGCTATGACGTTATGACTATTTTTGATCAAATTATTATAGATTTAAATTTATTATTATGTTGTTTAATTAATGTGTTTATATTATTATTGTTTCATTAAATTTTAATTTATTATTTTTTTAGATGTTTAATTAATGTGTGTATTCAAATTTTTTACTTACAATGTCAAAATTACAATATTTTACTTTTTTATTTATAGAGTTACTATTGACATTTAAATTAAAATTATATATTTATAATTTATAATATAATAAAATAATTTTATACTTTATAATATTAAATAATTGTAATTAATTTAAAACTATTTTTTTAATATAATCATAAATATTAAAGTCAAAATTATGTTAAGTCATAAATTTATTCGACCTATTATCGAACTAATTTATAATTATAATTGTATATGTTTTTTTGGATATATTTTAGGGTTGATGGGTCCCCTGCACATTATAATTTAGATAGCGAGAAAAAAGAACAGGCCTAACTTGAGGAAAAAATTCTACAAGGCATCTGACCAAGAACCAAATTTTGAGCCAAGCAAAACCAACTTCATCATATTATCAAGGATTCATATTACATATATTTTAGATATTTTAGCATGGGACATATAGAAACAACCTTTCAAGACAAAAAATGAGTTACTCATTAAACAAAAGTCCATCTTCCTTTACCATTTAATCTAACAAAACTAGTGGCTTGCCATCCTGGCCCACACTGAGAATTTTGATATCCAATGAAAACCACTCATCCACTGCTGAGGGTACCTATAAATATACCAAAGTTAAATCCAAAGCATCATCTAAATAGATATTCATCACTATATACACCTAAAAATGTCCACTGATAACCTCCAACCAAGCTTTTGACCAATTTCTACCAAAATGCACAATTTGGCTGAAAAACACTAAAATATGCTAAATGATGTGAAAATGTTATATTCAAGTGCCAATTTTATCTAAAGTGTCACTAAATGGGGAAATAAAACTTGTGAAGTAGCTAAATTTTATTAGAACATTTTGAGTTAAAATGCCATTTTCACACCTAGGTGCTCTAGATTGCTCTTTTGTATCAAATTTCTTGTACAAGACACGTGCCTTTATTATTTTATGTTGGAAACATCATAAATAGGAATATGGTTATAATTCATCTAAAATTGAATTCCAATTTCAATCCAATCAAATTTTGAGCCAATAATGAGACATTTTGATCAATTTGATTAATTTGTGCACTAAAGGGCCAAAATTTGCACCAAAGTGACTAATCATGCTTAAAGATAATTAATTCAAATCATCAGCCTAATTGAGAATTCCATGGAGATTTTTAAATATTTATTTTTGAAAATGATTATTAAATATTTGTATCATTAAATGACATCATTTCTTGGGAAGACATCCCTAGGCCATAAATGCATAAAATATCTCATCAAGCCACCCCATGCCTCGTTAAGACCCTCCATGCCTCTTTATTTCCTCTCTACCCTAAATATTTATGAAAGCATTTATTATTTTTTCCTTAAAAATTGAATAGATTATTAACCACACATCTTCATCTTGAGATGGATGGTTCAGGTTGACTCTGACCATTTTACAAAATCTATAAATAGGAGGCCTTGCCTATTGAATTTTAAGCTTGAATAATGCAAAGTTATAATGCTGAATTTATTATAAATCTTAATGCAAATTAATATTTTCAAGCCAAATTGTTGATAAAAATCCAAATCCATCACAAAGGTGTCAAGGAGAAGAGGAGATAGCCAAGCCTCCTTTGATGAAGATTCATTGAGCACAATTCGAGCAAGCCACTTCAATAAGTTATTTGGAGCATTCAAGGAAGGTGAAGAAAGGTTTTATTTTCATTTTAGTTGTTATTTTCATATGTATGTTTGTTATTAATCTCCCCCTAGTGTCTAATCCTAGAGATGTTATGCTAGTTAGTGTGTTTCTTTCATTTTATTTTTATTCTATAACTGACACAATACTAACCATCCTCTCTTGAGTCAAATTTGTATTTCACATAATGGCATTCCCAGTGGGACCAGACGCATCCCACGTATGAAAGAGATCATGAGGTAACTTTTAAAATTTTAATTTGGATGCTTAAAACTCTTTCTAAGTGATTTTCTAAATTGGTTTGGCCATATTTTTATCTTCACCAGTTTACACAGTCAACCATTGATGGTCAGTGTAATTACCGATGGTTATTTTCAACCATCAATAGTCAGGTATAACCATCGATGGTCACTATGTTTTTCTTAAAACACAAACATGAGAGCTAATAGGCCATTTTTAAATGCTTGGTTTGGGGTCATATGAACTCCATTTTTGATGATTTGTTTTTTAAAGCCATGTGTTTTCTTCTAAATTTTTAAAATCTAATATTAGTTTAGCTTCAAGTTACATAATTTTTTCACAAACATTTGAAAATATCTTTAAATTTTTTTAATTTGACACATTTGCTTTTAGGGTAATGCCTTTGGGTAGACAAATAACCATCGACAGTTAGCATAACCATCGTCAGTCAACAAGAGTGGTAAATCATGATCTTTAGACATATTTTGAATGTTTAAAATGAATTAAGAACCTTATTTTGGGATTAATTAAAAATTTATATGTTTAAGCGAATGCTTTGATAATTTTTCTTTCAATGTTAAAACTTAAGACCAAGGGGTCAAAATAACACCACCCAGCTTTTCATTTGGTGTTTAAAATTGAACTCATTTGTCTAAGTTTTGTATTCAATAGTTTCTTAACTTAGTGTTTGATTTGAAAAAAGAAGGATGTTGCATGTATGATCTTCTATCCATCTCCTTTAGGGAACTTTTGGAATCAAAAGTGACATCCTTATTGCAAACATGCCTAGTCCAAGGCATAGAAAGAATGTCATTTAAAGCACTCTCCAAAAACTCACAATAGTATTGGGTGATATTAAGGTGACCATAAAGTCTTTCTATTTTAATTCATTTATTTTATGCAAAATTGGCTTGTGAGGGGGACTTCATTACCTCCCACAAGTTTTATAGGGAAGCTTTGACCCGAGGTTTCATCTCCTGACAGCGAATTTATCACTCCTAATAGGATAAGAGGTTTGAGTGGTTACGCCACCTTCTAGTGTTAGAGTTACATACATGATGTATCTACACTTTGGACATCGCACTACACTAAGCAAGTGATGGATGTAGTGGTTACAAAAAGGGCATGACCTTTTTGTAACAAGCCAAGTTCCATGGACACCGAATTAAAGTGTGCTTCTTTTGCATCATATAACGTGAAAGTCATTATGTAATTGATCCATCTAGAATGTTCAAAAACCAATTAGTTTTAGTTAACCCTACTTTGACATACCCTTGTTAAGATTTAGGGTGATTCTACTTAATGTATTTTTGTCACTTTTTCTTTATTGCTTGGTATGTTTTGAGACTAAAACTTGTTTGTTTGTTTATGAATCATATCAAAACCAATTTGTTTATACACCACTCCATTTTTAAAGAGGTGTTATGTTGGCCATTTTACACCACACTTGTGCCTTGTATTTTTTGATAAACTTGTTTGTGTGTGTGTCATTTGAGTTGATGGGGGTAGCGTTATGCTTCTCAAATCATATCAAACCATTTGCCTTTGAGTCTTTGAAACATAACATTAATCACATCATTAGAGAATTATTAAACTATTAGGATGCTAAATTTTTTTCAAAACTTGTTTACCATTACATCAAAAACCATTTGTTTCAAACCATGTCACATCAACCATTTGGACCTTGTTTATGCATCATCATGTTATTCAATCTTGTCAAGCTTGTTTGGTGAAAACCTAGTCTTCAACATTGAGTTTTCAATTAACCTTATCAAGTTTGGATTCAAACATTGATTAGTTTTTGTTTAGGCCTTAATTCATGGGGTTGCTACATAGATATATCTCTTTTAGGTTGCATAACTTTGGTTAATTGATTACCCAAACTTGATGACTATTTATTGTTTGTTTTTTCAATGCCCATCCTCATCATTGTTTGTGCCTTTATTTAGGAGAACATAATCTTTCTCCAAAAGCCTTTTGCCTTATGTATTATGCCAAATGATCATTTTTATGTTTGATTATGTGTGTTGGGTCTATGTCAAAGTCATTTTCAAACTTATTAGATTAAATCAAATCACATCAATACCTTATTTTAAGACTAACTTTTGACATTGTTTGGCCAAAATTCCTAGCACAACCTATTTGAGCCTAGATTTTGACTCCATGTTTGGATAAAAGACCTAGCAGCTCTTTTCCTTTTTCTTAGTTTAAACCTTGTTTGGAACACTTTGGCCTGACCTTTGACATACTAGTTTTTATTTAGATGCATGAAATTTTGTGTGTATGACATTTGACATTAGAGATTTGATGTTAGATTATTTTATGCCAAATCTTATCACAAACCATTTTGGAGATACAACTCCACCCTTTTTACCAAGTTAGACCAAGTTTGAACCATTTGTCCTTTAGACATAGTTTTTAAGAGTTTAAAAAACTCTAAGCCTTTTATTTTAGGGCTTTCATCATCTATGCAGATATATCTAACTACACTTATGGTGGATTCATGTATAATCCAACTTATAATAAAATGGTCACAAATAATCTAACTAGGAACCCATAAAGAGATATATTTTCTAAAGATTTTTATTATTCTCCCCACAATACTCCATATAGGTAACAAAGTCAAGTACCAACTTACAATCCAAATCAAGTTACCAACTGGGATGATATAGTTTATGAGGAGGACTTGGATGTTTTGGCTTATGTGAGTAATCAAGCTCTACCATGTCATACCATTTCTATTCTAAGACCACAATGTCACACCATTTCCATGACATAACCTCATCTTTTGGCTTATATGAGCCACCATGATTTATAATGCCCCAAAGTTGTCCTTCCAAGACCTCATCCTTTGGCTTGTGTGAGTAACCAGGCTTCAAAATAACCCTTTATCATTCTAGGAGCTAGTCTTTTATATTGTGATATAAACTAAGATTTTCAATTCCCTATCCATACCATTTAAGGACTCTGACCTTTGGCATATGTGAGAAATCAAGATCCATAATACCCTATCATTATCCAATCCAAACCTTATCGAATATAATCATAATCCCAACCAATTATTCAACCTAAACCTCATATAATCATTCAACTTCAGCCCTTCATTTAGCCTAAGCCCCAACCAATCCCATCTAAACCTCAATCGATCCAATTATTTAAAGACCAAGCTATGATAAAAACTAGTATTTTACAACTCATTAGAAACCAAGGCCAAGAGAACCAACCAAACCAAGATGTTTTTATTGAACCAACCATTTGTAATAAGTTAACCTATGATGAATCACCTATTGATTCTATACCAATTGTTGAGGAGTCTCACTTTGATGAGCTAGTCTTTGTTGAGTCACTTATTAATGATTATAATTATCTTTAGGCAAAAAATTACCTTGACCATATGCTTATTTTTCAAGAGTCTCCCTTTGATAATCTAATCTCTAATAAATCGTCTCTTGATATATTTCCCATTATGGAGGAGTCTCACTTTGACAAACTAGTATCTATGGAGCCCATTATGCCATCACAGGTCATTACTTGTCTAATACCAAACATTCAACAAGACATCATTGTAATAGAGTACCCATCAGATGAAGAATCAAAGTTAGAGTCATGTTCTATTCTTGAAATGACATCAAATTTAGCATTAGAATCAAAATCAACATCAATATTAACAATGTATTTAGAGTCCCTTGAGTCAAAAACATAATACATTCATGATTTTTATAATATTGGTTATGCATACCTAGCAGATCAGTTTGAATATATTTATGATCCATCTATAGTTTTTTAGGATAAGTACTTTAGCATCAACATAAGTTTTCCTAGTATCTTTTATGAGGATTATGCAGCCTCTCCCCATTCCATTGTCATTCTACATGCTATTACCAAAAACCAACATATCCATATTATTGACATTCCATCTCCCACAAGTGTCAATTGGGACCGATAGAATCACACTTTATTGAACTACATCCATGGTTACATATTAGTTGAATAAGAAAAAGTATTCCAAGACAAAATTCATGTAGAAGAAGAATAATCTCCTAGTGAAACCTTTTTAGAGGTGCTAGGGTATAAACAAAGATCAAACTCAGCATCTTCTAGTGAAACTTTTTTCAAAACACTAGAAGACAATCAAAGTCAAAAGCCAATGTTCCTTAGTGAAACCTTCTCTAAGGCACTATGGGACAATCAAAACAAATTCATTGGTGAAAACCTCATTGAGGCACCAATAAATGAACATAAAAATCCTTCACTACTTGATGAAGATAATATTAAAGGTCAAATCAAAATAACTTATAATATATAGTATAATTAGATGGTAGCTACTCTCAAGATCAAATAATATAAAAATCTGGTAGTCCTATCAAGAGCTTCTTTAGAGGTCTTCAGCCCTAACACATCTAAAGTTGTGTTGAATCCAACATCAACAACATTATGTGTGATTTAAAGTCCCAATCTTCATTTATTTTCCCACCATTACACATTCCATTATCCTCCATCATTTTATTTCCATAAAAAATCTATCATCTAAAATTTATCCCTATTTACCATCCATGGTCACACTTTCCTTTGCAAAGGATACAAAGATATCTTGTCTCAATGTTTGAAGGAATTGGAATCAATGACCAATGAAGATCATAACAATATTCTTGGCATCCAAATTTGTAACAAGTTCTTGACATAGAAACTATTTAAATGAGGTTTGGGCTAGTAATTAAAATGATAAATATTCTATTTGTATCATTTGTTGATTAGGATGTGCATCTCCACTTCAATAGGAATAATAAAATCATATGTCATTAACCATACCCAGGCCAAACACATCAAAAACCAACAACCATCATCTTCCACAAGCATGTACCATGCCATTTTTATTTTCCATTATCGCATGCCCATCCATTCACCCCATCACTTGGGGGAAATCCTCTTACCATTATTTCCCATTTTATCCAAGACCATCATTATCCTAGAGCAAGTCCAATCCTATCTAGACCAAAGCCTATTTTAAGCCATCCTATCCAATCCTATTTTGATCTTGGTTACTTTATTTCTTCTTACACCTTTTTGTGAGGGGATTTTGATCATGTTTTAACTCTTATCAAATCTGTGTTTAAATGATAGTATATGAAAGTAGTGTGATAGTTGATCTGATAAGATATCTTTTATTTTCCATCTTGTATCCAATTTGTTTATGTGAGACTAATTTTAACTGTCTATGGGTAAATTAGTATTCACTGGTCTTGCTACTAATTATAACTGCCTTTGAGAAAATTAGTATCATTGATCTAATCCATTGTATCCTAGTTATAAGCACCTATGGGAAAACTAGGGGCCACATGTGTTTGTCATGCATTGCCACATCACCTTGACATTACTATTTTTATTTGACTGGCTATTTCCTAGATTTGAGAACTTGTTGGGACCTGGTCAAATTTCTCCCTACCTTTTGTGTGGATGGAATTATTGTGACTTGAGGTCATTTCAGGACTATGTGGGCCATGGTCAATTCATTTTGAGGTCCCCTCAATCCCCCTTTTCCATACACTCTCACTATTTTATGAGCAACCTAAGCCAAATGCTCTCGCCATTTTTTGAGTATGTATCTTGTCATTCTATAATGAGTTAAAATACCTCAAATTTCCAAAAACATTTAAATATTTCAAAATCCAAAAAAATTTGTCCTATCTAAGCATAGTCAGTTATCTTCGATCTACCTTAATGGGGCATGGTTTTTGCTTTTCTTTTTAGGCTTTCTATTTGTTTGTTTATTTTAGGTTGTTTGTTTATGTGTTTTATTTTTATTTCTTTGTTTGTTAGCTTGCCTATTTTTTTTTCTACCTATTTCCTCAACTTAACCTATATGCATTCATTGGGTGATTCCTTATGAATTATTCTTAATTCCATCCATATTCATATGTCGACATTATCATCATGGTTTTTATCATTGGTGCATTATTTTTGAGTGTTTATTGGATCAGGAGTTAGTTCTTATGCATATTTTGAAATAGTCTTCATGGTGTTCTATCATGATGTTTACCATCATGTGCTAGAACAAAAATCAGATTCAAGAGGTCTACAATCAATAGAACCACAAAAGTTTCTCCTTGGCACCTTAGTAAATCATCCCAACCATATTAATCAAATCAACTCATTTGACCATTTTAATTGTATCATTGTTAATAAGGATGTGCATCTCCTCATTATCAAGTAAAATTAAATCATTTATAATGATCAATCTTACTCTTCTATCCATCTCTTTCATCACTTTACATCCTCGTATGCTTGGTTGTTTATGGCTTATTTAGTCATTAGACCATTACATCTACATTTGCACTTGTTCATCTTTATTATGTATTATAGGTTATATCATTGAGTCATTCTTGCTAATCTACCTTAACTGGGGCATAGCCATAACAAACATCATCTTTATCAAACAATCTAGGTCATCTTAATGATTATAACTGTCGATGGGCAAATCATTATTTTTGACTTTTATTCCTAATTATAACCACCTTTGGGTAAATTAGTATCCATTATAAATCAATGAATGTAAGCATTTTCTAATTTGGATTAATCTCAACCATGGGCTAATTCCACCTTTCTTCTTGATTCTTTTTGAGGGACCATTCATCCACTTATGTGACAGCCAATCCCTCAAGGGGGCATCATCATAGGATTTTCAAAAACTATTTGGGGATTTTTGTTCAATCATTATCTTCCTTATGACATATAGACCTTTACTTATTATTTGATAATACATTTATATGCCTATGGTTTGTAACATCTTCCCAAATAGGGGTAAAATTTAGACACCTAAAACTAGCCACCGATAACCTCCAACCGCGTTTTTGACCAATTTCTACCAAAGTACACAATTCGGCCTAAAAACACTAAAACATGATAAATGATGTGAACATATTATATTCAAGTGTTAATTTTGGTCAAAGTGTCACTAAATGGAGAAATGTAATTTATGAAGTAGCTAACTTTGATCAGAACATTTTGAGTCAAAATGACATTTTTGTATCTAGGCGCTCTGGATTGCTCTTTTCTATTAAATTTTTTGTATGAGACACATGCCTTTGTTATTTTGTGTTAGAAACATCTTAACTAGGAATAAAGTTCTAATTCATATAACATCAACTTCCAATTTTAATCCAATCAAATTTTGTGCCAATAATGAGACATTTTGACCAATTTGATTAATTTGTGCACTAAAGGTCCAAAATATGCACCAAAGTGACTAATCATGCTTAAAGCTAATTAATTTAAATCATGAGCCTAATTGAGAATTCCATGGACCTTTTTGAATATTTATTTTTGTAAATGATTATTGAATACCTACATCATCAAATGACATCATTTCTTAGAAAGACATCCTTAGGCAATAAATGCATAAAATATCTCATCAAGCCACCCCATGCCTCATTAAGAACCTCCATGCCTCTCTATCCCAAATATTTTATGAAGGAATTTATTGATTTTTTCCTCAAAAATTTAATGGATTCTTAGAAACACATTTTAATCTTGAGATAGATGGTTCAGGTGATTCTAACCATTTTGCAAAATATATAAATAGGAGGCCTTGCCTATTGTATTTTAAGCTTGAAGAATGCAAAGTTATAATGCTGAATTGATTCCAAAGCTTCATGAAAATTAATATTTTCAAGCCAAATTATTGATACGAATCAAAAACCATCACAAAAGTGCCAAGGAGAAGAGGAGATAGCCAAACCTCCTTTGATGAAGACTCATTGAGCACAATCTAAGCAAGCCACTTCAACAAGCTATTTAGAACATTCATGTAAGGTGAAGGAAGGTTTTTTTTAACTTTAATTATTGTTTTCATATGTATGTTTGCTATTAAGCTCCCCTGGTGTCTAAGCTTAGAGATGCTAGGCTAGTTAGTGTGTTTCTTTTATTTTGTTTTCATTTTAAAACTAACACAATACTAACCATCCTCTCTTGAGTCAAATTCATAGTTCACATTCCTATCTAAAAATCTCTTGCGTACTAGTTATTATTGGCCCAAGATGGATGTAGATGTAGTTGTATATGTAAATAAGTGTAAAAAATGTCAATAACATGCCAATTTGATTCATGTCCTAGCCAAAACTCTAAAACCCATGTTGACACCATGGCCATTTGTTACATGAGGCCTTAAACTCATTGGGAAGATTAATCCCACCTCATTTTATGGCCATAGACATATCCTTACCACCATAAAATATTTAACTAAGTGGGTTGAAGCTATACCCCTCACTTACATGACTGAAAAGCAAATTTCTAAGTTCATCTTCAACCATATCATTTTTTTATGGTATCCCCTCTGATATTATATCTGATAATGGAGGATTCTTCAATAACAAGGATGTTAACTACTTATGTGTTGAATATAACATCACACAAAATTTTTCTATGGCATATTACCCTCAAGGAAATGGCTAGGCTGAAGCATACAAAAAAACCATTATCAACATTCTCAAAAAGATTGTTAATCATGCTAGTCATGATCGACACCTTTAGATATTCCATGCCCTTTGGGAATATTATACTAATCACTGTATACCCACTAGAACCACTCCATATTCACTTATTTATAGTATAGAAGCCATAATTCCTATTGAGGTCAAGTTTCCATCTCTTTTAAGCATGTCCTAGATGACAAAAACTATCGAGTAAGTCACCAACAAGAACTAGAGTTACTTGATGAGAAATGTATGGATGTAGTGAATAATCTCCAAGCTTATCAGAATCAACTTCGAGGACACTACAATTAGTGCATGAAACATAGAGAACTTGAACTTGGTGATATTGTCCTTAAATAAAACTAGAATAATACCATGATCGAAAAGAATCATAAAGGTAAGTTTAAACCCAATTGGGTTGGTATTTTCATCATTATAACAAACTTTGGAACAAGAACATACAGGCTTACCACACCAAATGGCCACGAACTTGATGAGCTGATGAGCATTATCCACCTCAAGTGATATTATGATTAAATTACTTGGTGTATTATCTATAAGGACCATTTCACATTGTATCATTTTATCACTCTATCACTTTATTGTACCATTTTCCCATCCTATCATTCTATCAACTTATCACTTTTTCCTATTGCCTATTCATTCTACCATACTTTCCCCATAATTTGAATTGATTTCTCCCACCCTACCTAGCCATATGACCTTGGTTATATTTCATTCATTCTAGAACCACATTTAGCAAGAGGATTTAGATTCCATTTCATTAGTTGTTTCACACTTTCTAGACAAAGGCAATATTTTGGAGCAATAAGATAGATGTTTGACAGTTACATCCTTCATTTCTTGTTTCAATCTCGCTCATTATCTTGATCCTAATTATAACTTCCTATGGGGAAATTAGTCTTAGTGACCTATGTCATTGTATCTTAGTTATAAACACCTATGAAAAAACTAGGGGCAACACTTGTTTATCACTCCTTGATGAACCAACTAGCCATTCTCTATGCCATACTATGCCTTTATACCAATTGTGCCTATTTTGTTTGAATTGACTGATACACTAGTTGGATTCCTCCACTATAAGGCAAAACTATAGTGACTTGAGGTCCTACTTAGGGACTATGTAGGTAGTGCTCGACACTTGTTGAGGTTAAATCGGTCACCCTTTCTATCCATACTCTTTCCATTATACGAGAAACCTAAGCCACTCTCTCACCATTTTGAGAGCATCTTAATCCATGATATCACTATTTTGTGAGCATATTAATCAATGCTCTCTCCATTTTATGAGATTGAACCATCTAGTGTCTTGTCATTCTCAATCAAATTAAGATACTCCAAAGATTCCAAAAACATTTGTAAAACTATTAGAAAAATAAAAACATTGACCACTTTTTGCCTTAAGCATTCTAGGAACCCTTACTAAGTTGTAATAAAATCAATTATCAATTAGTTTCCCCATATTTTTTGGCCTTTTCTCTCAGACACTTGATATTTTTTAAGACCATTCCCATTGTTCTATCACATCCATTCTATTTGTTTTCATTTGTTGTCATTTTTTTCTCATTTCCTAGGAGAATTGCATTTGGCTTGAAGTTTTTGTTGGATATTACATCCATGGTGTTAGGTTGTGGAGCTAAAAGCTTCACCAGGATGCAAACAGGAGAAGTTATGGAGGTTGCAGGAAGTGTTGCGAAGTGTCACAGACACCGGCATCGGTCAGTACAACCGACGACGGCAGGAGGGAGACAGGAAGGCAACCGACGTCAGTCATGGATCAGCCGACGTCGGCACCCCCAGACAGCCAGGGACCGACGTCGATCACCTGTGGTTTGAGCTGCGAGTATGTTACGAGCAGTTGGTTGACAAACCAAGTGTTTACATGTTTAGAGCTATTCTTAGACTGAGAGCTGCGGATTTAATTATTGTATTATTGTCTAATTATTGTTTGGATGAGATCTATATATGGACTCATGATTGTATTGTAAATGTGTGCTAGAAAGCCATAGAGCTTTTAGAGAGAGCTAGTGTAGCTCCTCCTAGTTCCAAGGGGTGCTAAGTGTGTATGATCAGGGAGAGTTGCAAGGTCTGCAAGGTCAAGGAGCTGATCCACTGGAGTACTGGTTAAAGAATCATAAGGACTTGGTGAGGCAAGGACAAGGGTTCTTCAGGGGTGTAGAGATATCTACATGGTGAGTAAGGTCTAGTGATTTGCAGGTAGCAGCAGAGAGCAGGAGATCTACTTGGAGTACGGTTGTGTACTTGGTGAACTGGTAGCGTGTTACTGACTGGTTGGAGAGGTGAACATCAATTCTATATTGGAGTTGATTGTTGGGACCGAGAGAGAGAGGGAAGAAGATCTTGAGGTGTGGCGAACCTTTGAGGTGGAGGAAGAAGTGGCATCTTCCTTATTGTATATTCTTCTATGTATATAATACAATTGTGTATTGTCTCTTAATTCCTGTGTTGTTTCATATTTCTAGTTACTTATTGATTCTGGTATAATTCCGTGTTTAGTTGCTAATACAAGAAGTAATCACATGTGTTCTAATTGGTAGAGCAAGATCCTGACTCAGTAGGGATTGGAGCATGTTTATTGTTCTGGGGTTTCCCTGACACATGGAACTATTTAGGCCACATCCACTTGCCTAGTGCATATGGAGACAACTCATCCAACCCCTTCCTTTTATTTTATTCCCCAATCTTGTTTGTTTGTTGCTTATATTCTATGGGCAATGTTTATCATGTTGTTTGTACTAAGATTAGGACTAACTTTTATTTGTTTCTTTATTTATTTATTTGTTTGTTTTTTGTTTGTGTGCCTATTTGTTTATTTTCAAAACTATTCTCTTGATTTAGTTTGAGCATTAATTGGGTGATTCCTTATGCATCTATGCCTAAATCTATCCATATTCATATATTTACATTGTCATCATGGTTTTTATCATTGGTGCATTGTTTTCTATTGAGTATTGGATCTTAAGAGATAGTCCCTATGCATATTTCAGCCTAGTCCTCATGGTGTTCTATAATGATGCTTATCATCAAGTGCTAAAAAAAAATTATCTTTCAAAATTCTACTCATCAAGGGTGATATCAACATCTCCTCGACACCGACATCCTAATCATATCCCAAATAGAATAATTAACCATGAATTTTTTTAACCTTTGTTAATTCAAAGGAGCATCTCTCTACTATCAGGTTGTTCCAATTCATAATTATCCTCTGTGTTAAGTTACCATCATATCAACCCATCAATCATGTTTTCCATTATCAGGGTCCAATGATTATAACCACCTATGGGAAAATAATTTTACACCATCCCACCTACATTTCTCAATGATTATAGCTACTTTTGGGCCAATCATTGTGTTCTCATCAAATTTACTTTATTTTTCCCAAACACGGACATGTTATCTTATTTTTCTATCCTAACTATTGTAGATCCATCTTCCCAATGATTATAACCACCTTTGGGCAAATTATTGTGTTATCATACCACATTGCCACTATTAGGGAACAATGCTTATAACTGCCTTTGGGAAAACCATTGTACACCATCCCACTTGCATTCTTAGTGATTTTGGACTATTTTTTCAAACTCATTGTGTTTTCACCCCATCATCTTCCTTTCTTTGGTTCCTTTGTTTCACTTCTTTATTTTTGAGGGATTATTTTTTGACCTACTTGTGCTAACCATTTCCTCGAGGGGGTATCATACAGTTCATTAATTGTCATTGAAGTTATAAGCATACATGACATTTTCATTCTTTGAGAATACATTAATGTGATTATAGCTTAAAATTCCTTCCCAAATAGGGGAAAATTATAGACACCTAAAACTGGGCACCGATAACCTCCAACCAGGCTTTTGACCAATTTCTACCAAAGTGCACAATTTGGCCTAAAAACACTAAAACATGCTAAATGATGTGAACTTGTTATATTCAAGTACTAATTTTGGCCAAAGTGTCACTAAATTGGGAAATTAAATTTATGAAGCAACTAAATTTTATTAGAACATTTTAAGTCAAAATGACATTTTCACACCTAGGTGCTCTGGATTGCTCTTTTCTATCAAATTTATTATATGAGACATGTGCCTTTTTATTTTATTTTTGAAACATCCTAAATAGGAATATGGTTCCAATGCATCTAACATCAACTTCCAATTCCAATCCAATCAAATTTTGAGCCAATAATGAGACATTTTGACCAATTTGATTCATTTGTGCACGAAAGGGTCAAAATTTGCACCAAAGTGACTAATCATGCTTAAAGATAATTAATTAAAATCATGAGCCTAATTGATAATTACATGGAGCTTTTTGAATATTTATTTTTTGAAATGATTATTTAATATCTACATCATCAAATGACATCATTTCTTGGGAAGACATCCCTAGGCCATAAATTCATAAAATGTCTCATCAAACCACCCCATGCCTCATTAAGATCCTCCATGTCTCTTTAATGCCTCTCTATCCCAAATATTTATGAAGGAATTTATTTATTTTTGCCTAAAAAATTAAATGGATTCTTAGCCACACATCTTCATCTTGAGATGGATGGTTCAGGTTAATTTTGACCATTTTTCAAAATCTATAAATAGGAGGCATTTCTTATTGAATTTTAAACTTGAAGAATGCAAAGTTATAATGCTGAATTTATTCCAAAGCTTCATGTAAATTAATATTTTCAAGCCAAATTAATGAGAAAAATCCAAATCCATCACAAAGGTGCTAAGGAGAAGAAGAGATAGGGAAGCCTCCTTTGATGAAGACTCATTGAGCATAATCTGAGCAAACCACTTCAACAAGCTATTTGGTGCATTCAAGGAAGGTGAATAAAGGTTTTCTTTGCATTTTAGTTATTGTTTTCATATGTATGTTTGTTATTAAGCTCCCCCTAGTGTCTAGGCCTAGAGATATTGTGTTAGTTAGTGTGCTTCTTTCATTTTAAAACTAACACAATACTAACCATCCTCTCTTGAGTCAAATTACTAGTTCACAATCACTACCTTCATTGCTTTGTCCACCCCTAAAACTGCACCACCACCATTTTCTTCCCTACCCAAATAAATTTCCACATCCTCTTTTTGGTGTCATTTATCAACCCACTAAGGCATAGATAACTTGATCCTACAAAGGTTTTAGAGAAAAATATTAATTGCCTCCACACACATGAGGGTTTTGTGAGTAGCTTTCCAGTCATACAATTTAGATAAGGTGAATTTGAGCTCTACCAAGATAATTATTACCACTCGTTAGTCAGATTTTGACTCCTACTCACAAGAACATAATGCATCCAATTCTTCCATAAAATGAAGGATATTGACATAGCATTCCTTTAATGCCCTAAAGATTAGGATTAGCATAAAACCAAAACCATATTGGCTAGATAAAGGAAGCTCTTTAAATAGTCTAGAGTTTACTATTTCCACCTCAAGAAGAAGATTCACCGTAAAAGATAGAGAAATGGAAAAATCCAATAATTCTACCACCTTCCCCTTATTTGAGACCAACATGAGTAGGTCACTGGAAAATAATGTTGCTAGTTTAGAGTCAAATCTCAAACACTAGCTTTGCCTAAAGACCTCTATGACCAACATGCATGTAATTACCTGAGCTACCTCTGATGAAGGAGTCAAGAAGATATGGTTTAGGAAATACATTGAAACTAACCTAGAGAATCCCATTTCACTCTTTAAACTGATGCCATGTACCATGGGACAAATAATTTACTCCATTATTAATCTCTCCATCATCAAAATCCTGCAGCCACTAGTTTGAAAAACTTTGAGCCTAAGACTAACCCAAAGAAGAATGCATGGAATAACACCACCACCCAAATAAATTGAGGGATAAAAGGAAAGGAAAGCAATTCCTACACCTCACATTAAATTTTATAATCATTAAAACTCACGACATCTCATATCAATCAATTCACATCTAAGTTGGTGATCCCTAGGTAATCATCCCTATTGTTTTTACTATTATCACGTCTAATCACTTCTGATTGGTCAATCTTGACATTAGCCAAAATTTTGACAACTTTATTTGAATCTTGGAAGTAATGAGAACATTTTCACTCCTTGAGGTGGCTTAGGAGCATTCAATATTTGGAAAAATTGTCGTTGATATTCCAAGGTTTGGCCTTGTGGTTTTTTAAATATTGAATCACCATCAAAGAGTCACCTTCAACTTCCAAAAATTTAATACCATAAGACACTACTAATTGTAAACCCACCACTAAGGCTTGAGTCTTTGTTTCGTTATTGGTACCATCCATAATTTTTATTGAATCTTCTCAGATTAATGAGCCACTACAATATTTCAACACACAACCTACCTCTAATGTAATGGGATTACCTATACAAGCTCTATTGAAATTTATTTTAAACCACCCTAGGTTAGGGGGTTCCCATCTTGCATCCAATCAACTATTCCTTTTTGAATTTATAACTAGGGACCCATTTATGAGGTAAATTTTGTGGGTATAGACATTTTTATAATTGGAATACCCAAACCAACAATGAACAGTATTCTTGGCCACAGGCTATGGACTTACTTTATTATATTGAACATAGGTTTAAAGCCACATGTAGATCCCCATTATATTTAACATTGAACCAATAGTATATTATATTGGACACTTTCCATGAAATAACCCATTGTAGCCTAGTGTGGGAATGATGCTAGAGAGTGGTCATCCTAGGGAATGGACCCTGAGACCTCCCACTTCTAACACTCAGCTCACTCATTGCTAGGCTATCATCATTGGGTTAAAACAATGTTGGGTAATAGGATTTTTTAAACAAATCCATGACCACATACATTTTTATAATTAGAATGCCCAAACCAATTATGAATAGTATTCCTATCCACAGGATGTGGACTTGCCTCATCATATTGAACATAGGTTTCAAGACACATGCTGACCCCCATCACATTGAACACTGAGCTAGTAGTCCATTACATCATATAATTTTAATGAATACCCACCATAGCTTAGTTTTGGAATGATTAAAGAGAATGGTCATCCTAGGAATTGATCCTGAGACCTCTCACTTTTAACACTTAACTAACTCATCACTAGGATATCATCACCAAGTTTTATAATTGTATCATTAATAATATTAAATAATTTTAATTGAATACAAACTATTATTTTGTTAATATAGTTATAAATATTAAAGTAAGAATCAAGTCACAAATTAAGTTGACCTATTATCTAACATAAGGTTGAAATTTGTGTCACATCTAAATTCCCCTTTAAATTTCACCTATGGTAGTGTTTAAAGTTCCATTTAAGTTAGACCTATAGTTACACTTAAAGTCCCCTTTAAGTCATATTTAAAATGTACCTAGTGTTGCATTTAAAGTCAGACCTAGATTTTTTGTAAACTTATAATCACATGTAAATATGGATATTTAGTCATTTGGAAACGTTAACAATATTTCCAAAGATGAAGCTACCAATGTCATCCTTAAATCAGCCCTAAAATTTCTTGGGTGATGCTAGCAAGTGACTTTGGGGAGATGTTGGGTTGACTTTAGGCTTGATGTTACCCTATAATCTAAATTTATATTTAAGTAATATAAATTTGTCATTAGGGATAACTTTAATATGCCTATTCAATGCTAAGTTCAAATTTAGTGATGAAATTTTACCTTCAAAATTATGTTGTTTAGTGATTATAAGGAAACTTTTGTTGTCACTTATATTAGTCAAATTATTGTAGTGAAACTTCAATTTATTATATTTATCTAGAACACATAATAATTAAATTTAAATATATTATATTTTTAATAATAATAAGTATTATAAAATATCAAAAAGTAACATACTTACATCAAGAGATACAACCTACAATGATATCAAGGTAAGGAAGGCTCCAAATTCATATCCATTAAATAAACATCTCATCAATGTTATTTTAGCACATCCCCTTTAAATATAAATAAAATAACCATGAGATAATAAAATAACACACACAATGAGTTTTTTGTTACTTCTTGCCTTTGTCATTGATAGGTGATGGGTTCAATTCCCGATCTCCTACATTTTGAATTTTGTTGACCTTTTGTATTTGTTTTATCGTTTTGGTGGTCTTACACTTTTTATTAGGCTACACACTACCAAGTCTATCTCGATAGGAATGTAACTAGCAGTTACACTGAAGGTGCAAGTTAAACTGAGAAGTAGAGATATTTATTTAAGTGGTAAAAAATATGAATATGTAAAACTTATTTAGAGTATATTTTTGTATTAATGTTGAAATTTTTGAAGCTACCAAATGCATTGTAAATTTTTATAATGAAGGATGCATAATAGGATAAAGTAATTAGTATAACCCCCGTTTTATATAGATAACAATAGTTAAAAAGCTAGAATTGTTGTGAGTGTTGTGGAAGAGGTAATTCTATTAATATATTTTCCTCTAATTTTTATAAGATTTAAATATTTAATTTTTGTCATTATTGAAAAGTGTTCAAAGGTAAACATAGGAGATATGCATGTCATTGATTGAGTGAACTCTTAATACAATAGTAAATGTTAAACCTTGGCAATCAATGTGTCCAATGTCAATTGTTGCTTTATTGAGTGTCATTCCTTGTGCTTTATGTATGGTTAGAGCCCACCCCATTTAATAGGCATCTAACAATGGTTACCTTGTGTAACAGGAACAAATGGTAGATGTGTAGGATTCTTTGCATCCCATGGGGGGATAGAGTATTTTTTGAATGCAACAACTACATATATGGGTAGGGAAGGTGGATTTGAAACTAATTTTATACATTGTGAACAATTTTACCAATATATCCATTAACTAATCATGTTTTCACCCATAGATTGGATGTTAATATAATTTTTTGTTATTTACACAAAAGTGCAATTGGATCAAGCTAAGTGTCATTGTGGTTATATGTATTTCTTTATTTACTTTATTTGGCTATGCATAAAGCAATTGGTATGTTTAATGATTTCAAAATTTGATTATTATGCATTATCTCCAGTATGTTTTTTGCATACAAATGTGTATAGCTTTTAAAATTTTCTTGTTTTTCTAGAATCATGGATGATGTTGTTATTGGCATGAGAATATTATAGTATTCCTCTATTGGGTTTGAATTTATGATGTTGGTTAATGACTTTTTGAATAGAAGTTACTTTTATGTGCATCGTTGTTGATGAAAATTTATTTCTAGTGTAACTATGTCAAATGTTCACCATAATATGTGGCCAAAATATTTGACCGCATATATTGGAGTGTCATTTATAGGTGGGAGATTCCCCAAATATTTAATTAGTATAATTGAGAAGCCACCAAAATATTTATTATTTTTCTAAGGAAATGACTCACACAATTAATTATTTATCTTTTTTAGCATCTTTGGTCCTATATATATCATATTGACTATGAGCACATATTGAATATGTCTCATTTCTTCTTGGAAAGATATTAATGTTTTCCCCTCTGGTGATTTCATTTCTTGGATAGGGATGTGAAGAACTTAATGTATTGTATATGCATTTATGTTAAATTCCATGATGCCAATTGGAGCAAGAAGTAGGGGAGACTTGCTTCTACCTAGAAGCCTATCTAGGCTATTTTTGATGATGCTTATCAAATAAGATTTACCTGTGCCTATTGTTCCTTGTATAATCATTCAAAGTGGTCTAGCTTGAGGGTTTTTTGGGCATGATAGTGAGCTATGTTGAAGAATATTTTTAGCTACTTGACAACTCATATTACATTGGTTTGATGTTACATTCAATCTCTACATCTTTTAAAATCGCACATTATGAATCTATGAATTGTTGTGTGGTTATGTGTAGGTTTAATAGGACATTTGAATGATTTTAGTTGTGTTTGTTACTCAATTCATAGATTCTAAGAATTTTAATGTCATCTATCTTAGTATTTCTATATGGGTGTGTACAAGATAATATTTCCCACTCATGCATTTCCATATCTAGCTAAGATGCTCTTCATTGTCACTTTCATTACTACTTATTTTGATGTTATTATTTTTATCTGTAGGTATTCTCTCAATATTCAATGGATTGTAATAATATTTAATTTATTCCCAATGTCTAATAATGTCTACCTTATTCAAATAAATGTCCACTATACTGTTATGGAATGGTTAGTAAAATAATATCTCTGTCTATTAGAAAACCTCATATAATGGTGAATAAATAGTAGGTTTAGAGGAGAAAATAGGGGATATTCAAATAACCACTTGATTTATTGTATTTCTCCATTGATTAGTTTTCCTTTTTTATACGATGATATTCATGCAACTTCAATGAGTGCCATTTTGTCTAAGAAATAAGGGCATTTTAGATATACATCAATGAAAGGTGGTAGGTTGTTGTCAATAGATGCACTTTGAAAAACTCATTTAAAGATTTTTTTACCAAAATATAAGGTATTAAAGGTTTGGATACAAATTTTTAAAGGTAGATTTTAAAATGTGGCATGTTTTCTATGTACCTATGTCACAATAAACAATAGGTTCTCATAGAGACTTTCTATATGTAGTATTTATTGTGATTTTAGCTATAATTATAGATGATATCCTTATTAGCATATCATGGTATCGTTTAGATTTTATTTCATCCTTTGATACATACTTTGCTATATATTTGAGAATAATGTGTAGGTAAACAAATGGTTGGAAATCTACATTTTCGTGCCATATTGAAAGCATACTTGCATTGTGGATATTTATCTATCATCATTGCATGATGGAAGGTAAGTATTTCAGCCTTGACTATCAATGAAAATTTTTAGTGGCCATGGGGTATGATATCTACATTTCAAAGCCATGCCCTTTTTCCATAAGCATGTAGACTCACTGCATTTTGTGTGATGTTGAAATTAGTTTATATGTTCTTTGTAATCTTTCTAAGGATTGCAATGTAATATTGCATTAGTGGTGAACAAGCATGGATCATAAAAATCAAAATGGTGGATCCTTTCATGGATAATATCATTTTTTCATGAGTTCCATGTTGTTACATGCTGATTCAAAGTATTGCCTTGCAAAATATAACTGAAGTGCATTTTCCCAATCTAATATGTCCATGTTTAATGCATTTTATAACCATATGAACCCATGGATATGTGAAGATCCTCTATGTTTCCATTCATACTTGATTACATAAAATTCATAAAATAATTATGACATGATATAGGTTTTTAATATCAATGGAATGTAATAAAACATAGCTTCAGTATGAATACCTATACCAATAATTTTTTTTGTGGAGATGTTTATCAAGGATTTATTCATATAAAATTTAAAATCATTTTTCCATATACAAAGACATAAGATGGGGATTCACAATTTGATTTTGATTTCTCAATTGATAATTATTTTCAAGATTAGAATTCAAAGCTATTGGCATGATATTGTGCAAGTTTGACCACCTAATTTCTAATGCACTCAAGATGAAGAACAATATTGGTGATCCCAGTTGTGTGATCATATATGTTAATTTACTTATACATTTAGACCAAAATTCATTTTTACATCTAAGTGTTGACTCAAAACACATTAGCTAATTTGTCATATTTACATAAGGTAATTATGTTAGATATACATGCAAGTCTAAAATTATGAGCAATAAGTTATCTTCTATGTTTATTTTTGAGAATATTATTGATGTTACTTGGATTTGATGCTGCATCATTAGGTTTAACAAGAAATAATATAAGTTTGGGTGGCTTCCAAACCAATTATATTAATATTTGAGCAAGTAAAAATCATATTCATGTAGCTGGACTTTTTTAATACGAGGTTATTGGTATATACAAACACCTATTAGTAAAGAGTAGGAAATGCCATATAAAATATCTCCTCAATGTTTTATTCATTAATGGGTGATATACTAACATTTGGAAAACTGATTGTAGGTGGGATACCATTATTTGTGTTGTTTACATAGTCTCTTGTATGATGAACTTCTCTTCATGCATTTGGAAGAGAAGATACAAAATATGATGTTTGATGGTGATGTAGATTTGAAAGTGAACTTATATCATCATCGAAGTTAAGATTTCTATTTGGTGTATCTTGAAGCTCCATTGTAATGTTGTGAAGGATGAAGGAGATATAATTAGGCTTAGATGGTATGGATTCTAGCACTTGATGGTCAACTTGGGCATATCTATAATAGGGATTATTATCATTTTTTAGTGTAGAGCTTGGCTAACACATGATTTAATTATGAAAAAATCATATGGTTTGTTATTATATCCAATTATTCTTAACACTAAGATGTCAAGGTATGTAGGCTGGCATAGTAGATACTTAACAATAGAAGATATATCTTATGGGAAACTAATAGTTGGGTCACTATATTTGTATTACCCACTAGGTTCATGGATTACCTATAGTATTTGATTAAGTATTTCAATAATCATTTATTTGAATTGTGTGTGATCAAATAAAACTTTAGGCTATATACCTAGATCTATGTTATTACCTATATAAAAGCGATTAGTGTTTGTTTTGACAATGCACCAATGACAAGTGTGGCCACCATGGTAATTTCTTATTTGAATACTTGGATATGATTCCTTATAAATGGAATAGATTTATTGAAGAAAGATTGTTTATTCTTTCATGGAATATCTTTTGAGGTTACTTAATAGCATCATCAGTAAATAGTGGGTAAATATTTGTTGATTGTGCATGGTATTGAAGCCACGAAGTGCATTTATTTCATCCTTGTGCACTACATAACTCAAAGGAGATTTTTTATTTGATTCATCTCTCCCCATCAATGGTTGAAATGGTCGTAATAAAATCACTAATTAATAAATTTTTGAAAATTTTATGTATAGTTAAATTTCTAGCAACTAGAAATAGTATACTATTTAAAGATGTAATTATTTGAAAGTGTCTAATATTTTACAAGCATGTTTTCAAAAGAAATTGAGAATGAAATATAATGAGAATAATTATTTTCTTTACCTAATGTATTATTTATTTACTAAATTACATCAAAAGCATTAAGAAAGTCATAATAGAAGTGGTAATTATTAAATTATTGAAAAAGCTATGTATTTATTAGTTATAGAAATTATAAATAATACATTAAATAAAGATGTAACTGTTTGAAAGTGAATAACACTAACAAATGATAAAAGAACCTAGTATGGATGTACTCATAGAGTTGTTTTCAATAACTATTTTCTTTACATATTGCATATATGCAAGTAGATGAAAATTATAATTAATTGAAATTTGTGAGTACATATGCTTTCTAAATTACATCAATTATATAGTTAACATATATGAGTGCTTATATTTATTACACTACATCAAATGTATCAATAAAATATGTCTTTGCTAGTGTAGATTCATATTTAATTGTATTTGGTATGGTACAATGACATTATTCTTTGTCATTATACATTTCTAATTTTGTTGATTTGGTGAAGTGTTACCTATAGAAGAACAATTATAAATAATTTATTAAATATCATTAGGAGATGTTGATGTATCCTGTAGATTTTTTACTGTGATACCCATAATTACAACAATAACATCATTAAATAATGTGGTCCATATTATACTTATAACACCTTCCAATACGAAATTCATTACATATTTATATTGGCATTCTTGTACATCGATGTTACATTTTGGATAATGCCAAGATGCATCATTATTTTGAATCAATTATTTTTACATTGTTTATTGTTAACTAAAGTAGTACAACCAAGGTACCAAAAATTTATCACTTTAATGTGTATAACTATGGCATCTAATTTAAATGAATGTAATTTCCTAACTATTGATTTATGGATGTTTTCAATTATTTTATGCTGAGTCATTCTTACACTTACTGATAACACATGTAGAGTTGTACCAATTTTATCAAACAATATCCTAACCTCAGGTGTTTCAGGTATATATGGATTGATGAAAATGTATCTATCTAAACTAGTCCTTATTGTTTTTCCATTATATGGTTGCAGTTTCTCTTGTCAAATGGAAAGAATTGGAGCCAACTATGTTGTATAAGCACATATATATGCTAATAGTTTTCCCTCTTCATCACAAAAGCTTCCCCAAAGAGTTAACTGGATGTTGCATTTAGATTTGTCTTGTAATATTAGTGTTCTTTTGACATTCATGGTTCCATCTGGCCTTTTAAAATTAGATGCATTAGTAACAGATATAATGATCCCAGTAGTGTCAATATTTTTATTTAAAGTCAAATATTTAATATCCTTAATATTTTAAATTAAAATTGGAATAATGGGATAGTAGAATATTTTTTAAAACAATTTTTAATAGAGGATGTCATGCTCAGAATGGTATCTTTTGGACTTTTAACTTGTATTTTTTGTTTGCATATTTTAAAGTACCATTTGAAATTGAGTATATTTTCTTAGCTTGAATTTGGTTGAAGTATAATTTTTTTGCTTAGCCAAAGGAATTTACAATGATGTCATCTCCTTTAATTTCAATAATGTTGAAGCTGAAAACTTACCTTGAGCCATTATTGTTTTCATAACTACGTAGTATTCCCTTTTTGAGTACTCTACCCTCAATAGTCCAATTATTTTTGTAAGGATTTAATTTTTTGATTGTGATTCAGACAATTATCTACATGAATTATCCTTCAGACATTGAAGCTAGTTCCTTGGTGATTTCAATTTATTTTCCATGACTACCCATTATTTAGAATCTAAAATTGTTGGATAAGTGAGGATGTGTGATGTGTTTGTATTTGGTGTGGGTAGTTTCCTATAAAACTAAACAAAGATATAGTTTTTATGGTAATATTTATTAAATGCAAGATATGAAATTTATTGAATATGAATCTTAAGCCATTAATACAATGATTAATTATAATAATTATTTTGTGCTAGTATAAAAACATATCAAAAATTGCCTTTGTATTAAAGCCACTTGACATATTAGATACATAATTTTTTAAGTATAAATCTCAAAAAATATTTGAAAAGGGGATGGGATCTTCTCAATACAAATGAGGCAATCTTATTATTTTATTATTTACATATAAACTCAGAAATTAAGTCACATTGATTTGAATTGTTTAACATTTCAAAAAAAATTTGCCCTACTCAGGCATTATGATTTGGGATTAAGATAGGGAACATGGATTCCATTTGAGGTCAATATATGCCCAGATTTATATTATTAAACATCTTCAATTATATTATATATTAGGACAAATCCTTTATAATATATTTTATTACTTTTGAAACATGTGATGAAAATTCTATGAGGGTTCACAACTAAAAAATGTTCCATTAAGTTCTATTTTATATCAGCTAGAGGAAGCTTTTGCATTCTATGATACATAATGTGAACTACATTGTTTCCTACTAAAATTGTCATTGTATTGTATTTCTTTGATGACCAAACAACATCTTGGAGGCTCCTTTGGTATAATAGCATTTGTTTGACTCCTGATCGTAATGTTGTTCAAATATATCTGATTAAATAAATATGTAGTATCAAATAAGAATATAGATATTATTAACATTAAATTTGATACATGAATATAACTTATATATATATATATATATATATATATATATATATATATATATATATATATATATATATATATATATATATATATATATATATATATATATATATATATATATATATATATATATATATATAGAGAGAGAGAGAGAGAGAGAGAGAGTTAGGACTTGTTCCAAAGTCTTGACATTAGGTTAGGTTATTATGTTAATAATAAATAGTGTTAGGTAAATAATAATGTAAAGGGGAATGCATATTTTATAAATACACCCCCTTTAATAATATTTAGTTACTTTGATTTATTTTTTTGAGTTAAATAATTACAACTACTTTTTGGGTTGCATTCTCGTGAGAAGTGGTTAGTAGGTTAGTTGGATTTATCGATCATAGTTGAAATCCTATAAATTCATGTTTTTTTATGTCAAAGGGTTAATGAAATATAAACACCATTTTCATGTACTTTATTTATTTTAATTAATAAAATTTTTGTGGACTTGCTTTAGTGGGCACAAGATTTACCTCTAGTAATTTTTCTTCATTAATTAAATTATTTGGGTTCCATTGGTGGTATTAGAGATTGGTTGAGCATGGTAGCATGGTAAATGAATGGTAAAAGGAGGGAATACTTATCTTGGGGAAATTTTTATTCATTTGGTTTGACAAGATTCATGTGAAATCAATTTGCAAATACATGGTATGTTTTTTATTAGGTTTTTACTGTGAAAATATTTGAAATATTGTTCAAAAATAAATATTTTCAAATAAACATTTTTCTAAGCATGTGATTGGTGGAAATAATACATTGAAAATTCAAATTTATTGATAAAAATTAACTTTTCATGGCTATATGCCTATAGAAGTCAGATTTGATCTTTTAAAGCTTTGTAGATCCCAAGGAAGGTGATTGTTTGCATTCAAACCCTATTTTTTGCTCAAAAGTCAAATTTTAATGAGTTTTAGGGTATTTTTGGCTTGGAAAACCTCTCTAAAATATTGGTATAGCCTCCATAATGTGTTACATAAATCTAAAAATGATTTGGGTGATCTGAGAAGTTTGTTGAATGATTCTCCTTGATTTAGATCTTCCAAAGGCAAAAATCTATTTTTTGACCATTTTAAAACCCCCAAAAGCAAATTTTCAGATTTTTAAAGATCATATTAATAATTATACAGCCTTTATATGCATGTAAATAAATATTAAATTGAAATTTGGATATTTGATAAGTTTTAACTTGTTTTGAGGCCTCAAATTGCCAAAAACCTATCTTGAATCATTCTTGAATGTATTTAATCACTCATATTGAGTTATACAACCTAAAAAATAATTTTTATAGCCTCATGGAATCCCATTACCTAAAAAAAACTTTAATTCTTAAGAAAAACTCTTTCACAGTTCTCAGATATGCTTAAAAATATGTAAAATCCTCTTTTTATGAGCTTGTACAGCCTAGTATAAATTTGAGTGGTTTACTGAAGCTTCAAGAATTTATCCAAGCAGACATGGGATCCCATTTGAATTTTTTTTGCATGAAAAATAAGTTGAAATAATAATATTTGTTCATTTGGATAAAGTTTGATATAGTTTGTGAGGAAATTTAGGGTTTTGTGGGGTCCATCAAATTGGAAGCTTTTAATTCATTTTAAAGAATTCATAGGTGATTTAATTTTTACTTGAAAAGTTAATATATTTTTTATTATAAATGAATAAAAAATAATATTTAAATACATTATTCTCCTTTTATGTGTTGTAAATGTTCATAGAGCGATTGGCAAGTCTCATTTTGTAACAACCCTTAGAAGGTGGAGGTCTAGAGTTCAAAACTTCATTTTAAAGAAAAGTGCAACATATTTATTTGATTTTTGGAGAATATTTTATTATTTTTAAAATATTTTACATGATTTACACATTGTAAAGGGCTTAAAATGTGTAAAAGTGTGGTTTTTAGTGAAAGAAAAAGGGTGTAATTGTTGATATAATAGTGTTATATTGCTTTGGTGAAATAAGGGAATAATTGGTAAAATATGGGTGAAATATTTTGATTTTTGGTGAGGTTAAGTGAAAAACCCATTAAAAAATCTCACTTTTTTTCTCTATATGGAGGTTAAGTGAAAAAACCCCTTAGAAGAATTGTCTTGTGTAAAGTTTTCTCAGTGAGTGTGTTGTTCTTTTCTTTTATTGCACTTGATTTTATTTTCCACACTTGATTTAATTTTAGGATGCTAAAGATTCATAATTTGATTTTATATAGTGATATATTAATAATTTATAATTAATCTGATTGGAAATGTTTGATGAAAGCTTCATTATTTTTTAATGAGTTATGGGATATTGTAAAGAATGAATATCCTACATTACCTACATAATAAGCAAAGCTTGATAGTTTTAATATTCATGATTCTAAAGAACTAGCTTTAATAAAGTCTTTTTGTACTCATGATACCTATATACACATTGAAAATTCTCCTCATAGTTACACTGCATGGAAAACCTTATCTGATTTATATGATAAAAAACCTAAATATAAGAAGATAGATATCTACATGTAATTGTTTACTTTTTTGTTAGAGGAATATGGGGATATAGGAGAGTACATGTCTAAGTTGAATAATTCTACTACTGACTACACTAAGGCTAGTTTTGGAAAACTAGAGGATGATCTCATAGTTACTACTACATTGAATGGACTACCTGTGTCCTATAGGAATTTTGTAGAAAATTTGCATGTATCTAACAAGATCAAATGAATAAATTTTGATAAATTGACTAAGTTAATTATTCAACATGACCTCTCTCTACCTAATAAATCCAATAAAACTGAGGAAGCCCATGTTTTAGAGTTTGAACCTAGTTCATCTTCTTCTGGTCAAGAAAATCATATAGGGCAAAGTTATATAGGGGGTCAAAGTTATAGATGAGTCAAATTTCAAAATTGAGGTAGAGGATATCATCAAAAAAAGTATTCAAATACAAAATCTATTAATTCTGATTCAAATGAGATGAGTGATAAGGATGTGGTCAAAAATCTTATAGAGGTAGAGGTCAAGGTAGATTAGACATTCAATTTCATAGATGTGGTAAATTTGGTCACATTAACTCTTAGTGTAGGATTCCTTTTGACAAAATTTAGAGGCCATAAAAATTGGTTAAGTCTATCTCTACTCAATATGATGACCATGATTATGATGATTCTAGTAATGTTGCTCATGAATCTTCATTCACTACTTTAGGGAACATTGCTTATATGAAATATGAGGCTAGAGATGAGATCATAGATGTGTGGGTTTTAGATACAGGAACAAGCAAACACATGAAATTTAGGAGAGACTAATTTTTGACTTTCAAATAAGCTTATCTCTCTCTGATATCCTTGGTAGATAAGTCTATGCATACTCCACAAGGTCTTAAGTTAGTTCAGAATCTCCTTCCTAATGGATCTATCAAATACTTGTAGAGTGTTTGGTATGTTCCTAGATTACAAAAGCATCATATTTCCTTGGTAACTATTCAAAATAAAGGTTATAAAATTGTGATTGAAATGAGCTCATTTATATCAATTCAAAGAAGGATGGATACAAAACCTTATATACAAGTTATGAGGATGGAAATTTGGTTAGATTGCATTATAAAGTACTTACTCCCCTAGTGGAACTTGTGGCATTTATAGATATAAGTATGATGTCTATATAGAGGTTGTGACATCTTATCTATGAACATTTAAATGTTCACTCTTTAATATACTTACATATATATGGTATGGTGAGTGGGTTGCCCACTTTTTTCAAAGATAATATTCTTTATTAATCATGTATTTTGGGCAAACAAAATTGGGAAAATTTTCCTAAGAATTCTTCATTGAGAGCTGACAGATGTTTATAATTAGTTCATGGTGATGTATGTGATATGAAGAAGTCATCCATTGGAGGGTGTAGGTTATTTATGTTGTTTATTGATGTTTTTTCTAAGATGACTTGGGTGTTTTTCATGAAAAATATGTCAAAAGTTTTCACTAAGTTTGTTGATAGGTTATATTTAGTTGAAAAAGAAATAGGTTCACACTTGTCCACTCTTCATTTAGATAATGGTGGTGAGTATACTTCAAATGAGTTTTTAGATTATTGTTGGGAACATGGTATTCATAGACAATACATTAATTTTTTTTACTTCAAAATAAAATGGAGTACCCAAATGAATGAATAGGAATTTAGAAGGCATAACTCGAGTTATGTTTCACGATAAATAGATTGATGATAAGTTTAGGACTAAAACCATTAGTAATGCAGTGTATTTGAGAAACAGGTCCCCTATAGCTACACTTTTGGGATAAACTCCATATTAGGCTTGGTATGGGTTTAAACCAAAAGTTAAACACTTGAAAACTTTTGGATGACTTTGTTTCACTTTAGTTTCCATTAAACATAGAAATAAGTTGGAACCATAAATTCAAAAACACATCCTTCTTGGATATTCAAAAAATAAAAAGGGGTATCATTTGCTTGCATAGGATACATGCAAATTCATAGTAAGTAGGGATGTGATATTTGATGACTTTGGTACTATGAACACTACAGAAATTGATTCTCAATTTGATAGGTTAGAGAGGAAGATTTCAAAATGTGATAAGGGATTGAATAATGAGGCCAACTCACATAAGTTGTGGTATGAAACTATTATCCCTTTTATTTCCTCTAGTACTTCATAAGTTCATGACTTAGACAATGTTTAAAATTCTTTAAATCTTCCTTCAACTGGTGCACATGATGATAATTTTAGTGTTCCTAATTTGAATAATTTGAATAAATATCCAAAATGGGCTCAAATTAATTTTTTTGACTTGACAACAGAAGAAGTTGGTCTAACAAGTCCCAAGAGTTCTCATAAATAGGTGACATATTCAATGGTTGTTAGTAATTCTTCCACTAATACATCTACTTTTTAGGAGGCTTCTACTGAATAGGTCTAGTAACAATCAATGAAAAGTGAGTATGGTGAAATACTTAACAATAATACTTGGGTTTTGGTTGGTCCTCCTCCACATGTTCAACCAATAGGATACAAATGGTTTTATAGGACTAAGTATAAATTAGATGGCTCCATTGATAAACATAAGGCATGAATTATTGTGAAATTTTATGCGCAATAAAAAGGTATTGACTATGAGTAAATTTCTACACTAACTACCAAATGACACACTATTCATATGGTACTTTCCCTAGAAACACATAATGGTTGGAAAGTACATCAAATGTATGTTAAAAGTGCTTTTTTGATGGTGATTTCCAAGAATAAGTATATATGAAACAACCCCAAGGTTTTGAGAAAGTGGGTGTAGAGCATAAAGTGTGTAAATTGATCAAAGCTCTCTATGGGTTTAAACAAGCACCTAGGGCTTGGTACGAAAGAATGGATTCATACTTGCAGAAAATTGACTTTCAACATAGTGAATTTAATGGTAGTCTCTATATTCAAGTTCATGGTTAAAAATTGGTGATTCTTATTCTCTGTGTTGATGAATTATTTCTCATTGGTAATGATGAAAACCATAATAAATATGTGAAGAAGGAATTAAAAGATGGGTTTGAGATGAAAGATCTTGGACTTCTTCACTATTATCTAGGCATAGAAATAACTCAAAAAGAATAAAGTATTTTCATTTCACAATCTAAGTATATTTCTAAGTTATTAACTAGGTTTGGCGTGAATGATTACAAACCTACCCTCAATCCCATGTAAAGTAATTCGAAATTGTCTGAGGATGATGGTAGTGCCTTTTTTGATGGCACTAAATATAGATAGTTAATGGGAGGTTTGATATACTTGATGTCTACCATACATATTATATCATTTTCATCTAGAATTTTGTCTAGGTTTATGCATGAGCCTAGATAAATTCATTGGCATGTAGAAAAAAGAGTACTTCATTACCTTTAGGGAATGAAAACATATCCACCTTGAGTATCACCATAACAAGAACTTCAAACTTGTTAGGTATTGTGATGCAAATTTTGGTAGATGTGTGGATGACAGAGCCTCCACAATAAGATACACTATGTATATGGGTTCAACTACCATTACTTGGTGTTATAAGAAGTAGGATATAGTGGAAAATTCATCATTAGAATGTAAAGTAGCATGGGATGTTTCTAAAGAAATTGTCTATTTATATTGCATTCTTGAATATCTTTAGATTTATCAGATTACTCGTACATAGTTATACATTGATAATCAAAGTACAATTAAGATGTCTAAAAATTTAGTATTTCATGACAAAATAAAACATATGGATGTTAAATATCACTATCTACAAATGATGGTGGTGAAGAAAGCACTTGATCCAATATATTTCCCACCTACTGATAAGACAACTAACATTTTTACAAAACCCCTTGACAAAATCAAATTTGAAAAATTCAAACAAATTCATAGCATGTGTTCAAAGAACTGACTTTGGATCATGGGGGGGGGGGGGGGGGGGGGGGGGGGGGGTGCATTGTAAAGACTTGTTCCAAAGTCTTAACATTAGGTTAGGTTGTTAGGTTAATAATAAATAGTGTTAGGTAAATAATAATGTAAAGGGGCATGCATATTTTATAAAGACACCCCCTTTAATAATATTTAGTTACTTTGATTTATGTTTTTGAGTTAAATAATTACAACTACTTTTTGGATTGCATTCTTGTGAAAAGTGGTTATTAGGTTAGTTGGATTCACCGGTCATAGGTGAAATACTATAAATTCATGTTTTTATATGTCAAAGGATTAATGGAATGTAGACACCCTTTTCATGTACTTGATTTATTTTAATTAATAAAATTCTTGTGGACTTGCCTAAGTGGGCATAAGATTTACCTCGAGTAATTTTGCTTGATTAATTAAATTGTTTGGGATCCATCAAATGTGATGCATAGATATTACTGTAAATAAATAAAAGATACAATGAAATTTAATAGTTAATAATTTGCCAATTTTGAAATGAACACAAAAAAGCATGTAAATAAATGTTGTTTTTAATATTGTTTTTTGTCTTTTTATACATTGAAGGGATTCTTCGTTAACTTGCTTTGAAAACCTTGTGTACAAACATCTTAATGAGTCACTAAATGATTATTTTATACATTTTAATATGTACAGTTTAATATATTCAACTACTACATGTGAATATATAAATATTGTGTATTAATATATATCTTTTAATATTATATCAAAAATATAATCTATATTTTAACTTTTTTTTCAATAAATAGTATATGTTACATTACATATCGTGTTATAGACTATATATTCTACTATTATATTCAACTATATACTTCGTATTTTGAATATCGTGTTATAGAATATATATTCTACTATTATATATGATTATATAATTTGTATTTTGAATATATAAGTATTATATTATATAATATACATTTCAATATTATATCATATTATATAATCTTTATTTTAATATTTTTTCTCAATATTATATGTTATATTACATATTGTGTTATAGAATATTTATTCTACTATTATGTTCGATTATATAAAATGTATATTATGTATTATATATTTAAATATTATATTTAAATTATATATATATATATATATATATATATATATATATATATATATATATATATATATATTTTAGTGTATTTTAATAAATGTAAACCTATTTTTATTTTAATATACATTATCATATATTATAGATATAGGTATTTATATTATTTTATTTTTTGATTACAGATATAATTATTTATATTAATAAATATATGGAAGAAGGGAGAAGGGGAGAAAAATCAAAAGATATTATACAATGAAATGAATTTATGATATGCATAAATTCATTGGTGAAAATTATGCCAAAATATATCTGATTAAATCAACAAAGAGTAAGAAATAAGAAAATATAAATTATTAGCATTAAATGTGATACATAAATATAATTGAAAGATACTATCTAATTTAAAAGAACACAAAAAACATATAAATAAATGTTATTGTTAATATTTTTTTACATTGAATTGATTCTTCATTAACTTGATTTAAAAACTTTTTGTATACATAGTCTAATGCTCAATTGGGGACATGGTGAGTTAACATCATAGGATTTGAAATTTTTCCATTAAACCCAACTCCTAACACCAAATGAGGCACTTACAAGTATGTACTCTGAGGTAGATAAATGTCTAAATGATTTAGCCAATGATTATTTTTTACATTTTTGAAAAAGCATAAATTTAATATATTTAAAAAGAAACAAATATTTCAATAATATACTAATAACAATTTCCAAAAAAATAAAGAACATTTTACAATCTAATAAACCTTTAAAAAAATTAGTTTTCAACTGAAAAACAAATGAATTAAATTAAAAATTTAAATAAAGTACTTTTTAACAAAAATAAAACTTCACAGAAAATAATGTAAATAAATGTTGTTAATATTGTTTGTTGGGCCATTTTATACATCGAAGGGATTCCTCGTTAACTTGCTTTATAAAAAAATTATGTATAAAGGTCCTAATGAGTTATCAAATGATTGTTTTCTACATTATAGTATTTATAATTTAATACATTCAACTATTACATGTGAATATATAAATATTGTATTTTATATATTTATATGTTTTAATATTATATCAAAATATATAATCTATATTTTAATTTTTTTTCAATAAAAAAATATATATTATATTACATTATTTATATGCATATGTATGTGTGTGTGTGTGTGTATATATATATACACACACATATATACATATATATGTACATATATATATATATATATATATATATATACATATACATATATATACATATATGTACATATATACACATATATATACATATATATATATATATATATATACACACACACACATATATATATATACACACACATACACACACACACACACACACACACACACACACACACACACACACACACACACACACACACACACGATTAATTTGTATTTTAAATATATGAGTATTATATTTAAACATATATGTTTTACTATTACATCAAATTATATATCTATATTTTAATATATTTTTTCAACAATATATTTGACTACATAAAATGTATTTTATCTATTATATTCAGTTATACTATTATATTCGACTAATTTGTATTTTGAATATATGAGTATTATATTTAAATATATATGTTTTAATATTATATCAAATTATATAATCTATATTTTAATATATTTTTTCAATAATATATTTGACTACATAAAATGTATTTTATCTATTATAATGAGTTATTTAATATATTTACAGTGTGTGTGTGCATGCATGTGTAAATATACTTTTTTAATATACCTTGTAATCTATATCTCTATTATAAATATAGGTATTTATATTTTATCATTTTTTATTATAGATATAGCTACTTATATTATTATATATTATATTAATAAATATATAAAAAGGGGGGAAAATGTCAAAAGATAATATATAATGAAATGAATTTGTGATGATGCAGAAATTCATTGTCCACCATGCATAAAAATAATTGCATTGAATGTTATAACAATATGTGTTATTTATGTATTTAGTTAGTTTACCATATTTTCAAATGAAGGAATTATTGATCCACACTAATATATAAATATAAAAAAATATTTTTTTAGTTATTTAATTTATAATTTAAAAAATGTAATATAATATAATTTTTAAAGTAAAATATTAATGAGCAATTGCTAATTTTTTGAACATTCAATTTAAATACAGAACTTTTTTTCTCCATGAATTGGTCAAATTTGCATCCAAATATATCTGATTAAATGAACAAACAATATGAAATAAGAAAATAGATATTATTAGCAATAAATGTGATGCATGATTATAACTAAAAGATACAATCTAATTTAAATGAACACAGATAAACATGTAAATAAATGTTATTGTTAATAATTTTTGTTGGTATTTCATACATTAGGTTGATTCCTTATTAACTTGTTTTAAAAATATTTTGTGTATACAATCTAATGTCCAATTGGAGATATGGTGAGTTAGTATCATAGGATTTGAAATTTGTCAACTAAACACAACTCCTGACACCAAACAAGGTATTTTCAAGGTGAATAAATATCTAAATGGGTTACCCAATGATTGTTTTCTACATTTTTAAAGAATCATTCAATTTAATATATTTAAAAATAAACATATATTTTGATAGTATATTAACAACAATTTTAAAAAAACAAAGAACAGTTTGCAATTTAATAGACCCTTAAAAAAAGTAGTTTTCAACTGAAAAAAATGAATTAAACTAAAACTTTAAATAAGTACATACTTTATAACAAAAATAAAGAAAATTAAAATACATAAGGCCTATGAAGTGTTTGATATAATTTGCTAAATCAAAAGTAGTTTCATTCAATGCTTTGCCTCTAATAATTCAATGTCATTTTTTATTTTTATTTTTGGATAGTTTCACATTTCAAATGATTCTAAACACATCTATTCATGTTTTTATATACAATTTATCAAAAATTATTTTTTTAGACTCTATAAAGTTAAAAGTGTATAATCATTGGTAAAGTACCTTTAAAGTGAAAAATGAATAAATTGAAATAAAGTTGTAAAATAAGTATATATTTGATAAGGTAATTTATAATAATTGACTATTTATAAAAATTCTAAATATTTTATACAATATTAATTATATATACAACAATACAATACATTATATACTAATATACAATTGATAACCTGTTTTATTCCAATAAATTTTAATTATATGTTATATTATAATTATTATTAACAATATATCAATGTTATGAATATTATGTAATATATCAATAAATATATAATGCAATAAATAAAATATATACCACATTAATTTTATATATATATATATATATATATATATATATATAAAGTTAATATTCCATTTAATAATATATTAAATAATCTAAATAATAATATAACATAAAAAATATGAAATAGAACTTTACATAAGTGAAAGAATATTAATTATAATAAACATAATCTAGACTTTACATGCATGTCATTTATTGCAAAGGGTTATAAAATAATATTTACTAGTATAATTTATTTTTATTTAACTATATAATATTTATAATAAATTTCACCTATTTCACTTATTGCAGTCAGATCTTTAACTTACTCAATGTCAGCATATTTAATTAGTTATTTTCTATTCTTAGTAAATTTTCATATCAGATTTTATACTATATATTTAAATATATTTTTCTAATAAACATTATATATCATATTATATAATATGTATTTTACTATTACATTTGGTTATATAATATATATTTTGATATTATATTAGATAATATAAAATATATTTAAACATATATTTTACATAAATATTATATATTATATTATATAATGTGTAATTTAATGTTATATCACATGGATTTTAATAAATTTTAATATGGATTGTAAGACTCGATTAACATTTTGTTTATTCTTTCCTCTTTTCTCTAATACATATATTCAAATTTTTAGAAGCCATAATGGTAGGTCTATAAATTTAGGTATGTAGCCTATGAAAGAGATGAATTTATTTTCTATTTATCTGAGAAGATAACACAATGTTATGATCATAGATTTAGGTGTATGTACTTGAGCCTATGTCAATGGGACATAATTAAACATGGATTTTCATGGTCTCTAGTGATGGTCTGTGTGTAATTTTGCATACTATCCTAAATAAATGGATAAAATAGTATAGTAAACATTACTTGGAAGATGGTGTCCTAGTTTACTGGCTATAAAGGTCTTTGATAATGTTTTTTTGCTAATTGTAGTGATTTATATCCATAACATTATAGAAGTCCTAGTTGTTAGTAAAGTTATGGAGTGATATGCAAACAATTCAAGAAAAAGTGAATGAAAAAAACATAGTGTTAGTCCTACTTTTGAATCTTTACTCCTAGGTGGTTGCTACATCAAATGTGAACCTCATATTGAACCAAATAACTGACTTAACCCATGGAAGGGGTGATGTAGTAGTAAGTTAATGTCTAAATTCCATGCTCTAAACATTTGTCATAGTTGATGGTTGCCACAACTTTTCCCACGCTAGTTGCATATTGAGAAATGTGAAATGATGTGTCTTGTTAATCTGTGATCGAGCTTGATATCTAATATCTTGATACGTCAAGTTATCAAAGACACATAAATATTACCTCAAACCAGAATTCCTATCCATGCCCAAATAAGAAGTCTATAAACCATCATCCAACTCCTCGTGTCAACATTCAAATAGATAAAAGTAACATTTTTTTTCTCACGTGAGATGAATCTTAGGACATCACCCCACCATATAACACCTTAAAAATATTTACATATTAATAAAATTGATTGGCTAAACATATTTTAAACCATCTAATTAATTTGTTCAAATACATATTCTCATCATTGGGATCATCTGCACCCAACCAATTTTAGACATGTTGACCAAAATTAGCCTACATAAAATTTTTTTACCTAGATGGATTAGCCTCTCTTAAACCCTTTTAGTATCCTTATACCCCTATGAATAGTCCCTTTATGGTCCTGAATTGATGATGTAGTTTGGTATTTTGGGAGGTCCTAGTGTGGTGTGAGAAGCTAAGCAGAGTTTTGGTTGAATGAATAATCCAATGGTGGAAGGAGAAGACCACATGTCACTTGCAAGTTTTGGAACACTTTAATAAATCTTTGAGGTGAATTTGAGGAATATACCTATAATCAAGTCTAAAATTACAAGTTAAGGTAATCCCTTAAAGGATATTAAGGTACTAAAGATGGTTTTGAAGCTCAAAGGTGTCTTGGTAAAGTTTCAATGCCTCTTAGTGTCCTTTTGAAGAGAGAAAGATGATTAGCACAAGCCTAGAGGAACTAGACTATCGTAGCACATCATATATAAATGAACACGTCAGTTGGTTATGTATTTGATAAGTGTACTTGAGAACTCAACCAAAGTTGAAGGATTACATGAAAATGATGTATTTTGTGCCATGAATATCCCCTACAAGTTTTGTGTCTTGGTGTGTTTCCCATATCAATATTTAGGCCTTTAAAAATTATCTACTAGTATGGGATGTGCCAGGGGAAGTTAAATTAAAGCCACAAGAAATAGCTATTTGGATTCAAAAAATCTTCAACAAAGTACAAATTGATCATATGGGTAAAAAGTGTTGAAATCTTGCTCAATCAGATTAAGGATCAATGGCACATAGGTGATAGCATGAAATTAATAAGTCAAGATAGATCAATGACACCCATTCAATCATGCAGATGAAGATCAATGGTGAGAACAAAGTGAATAGGTCAAAGGATCCTAAGATTAAATTTGGGGTTACCATGTGTCATAATCATGATGAATTAGTAGATCAATGGTGCATTTTTTATCATGCAGATCAATGATCGATGGTGCACATTCAATCATGAAAATGGAGATCAATGGTGCAAATTAAGTCAATAAGTCAATGAGCCTAGATTGCATACAAGGCTGCCACATGGCATAAGCATATTAATTGGATAGATACTGACAATAGGGTCCACAAAAGGCATGCAATAACTCCAAGTGTCATAATCTCATATGTAGATCAAATATCAATGGCCAACATTGAAATTCAAGGCTAGGAGACTCCCGAGGAGATTGACAGAGCAAATTTGATCAAGTTTTTTATGGGGCACGAGATGAAGACACATGTTAAAAGTGAAAATAGTCATACATATTTTACAGTTAAATAAGCAACAACATGATGAATAGATTCCACATAGGTAGACACACTATATCAAAATATTTTTTGGACCCAAGTTTGCATTTATGAATACGAGATCAAAATATGATCTAGGTTACCAAAGAAAACACTACAAATTCACATGCTTCCATTAAATCTCAGTACTATGCAAAGGTCTGCTCAGTCAAGTTATGAAGTCTATTTTGGGTTTTGAATTTATGTCTTGATCATGATCAAGAGACTACATAGCCTACGTATCTTCATCAATATTATGACTAAATGAAAACCAATAAGGGGATTGTTTTCATCTATAGTGGACCTATGTTCAAGGTTTGGAGTAAGGGCATAGTTGTGATTATGAAATTAGTTTCAAAAGGGATGCCAAATGAATGAGTTCAAATGACTATCTGATAACATAAACAACATATCAAGATGAAATTTAGTGGTTGGAGAGTGTAGGTGGAGCATTAAATATAAATTTCAAAAATCTTTGGAGACTTTTCCTTCTTAATGGATCATGACTCGTCATCCTCAACAAGTTATTTTCTTCTATTATGTTTCTAAGTCAATGAGAGGGATTTAAGGCTATTTAGAGATATGTAAGGTTAATTTATTGAGGAAGGATTAGTCCTATTTGATCCAAATGTGGTTGAGAATTCATGGAAGGTGGTTGTTGCTCATTTATTGATTTCTAATTATGTGCCTCTTCTCTCTCTCTTCCCCTTTCCTCCTATATCTCCCATTTTATTCCTAATTAAAAATAAGAGACTCTCATTTGACAAGGAATAAATCTTATGAATTTTTTTATGAAATACCTCTTGAATCAATAAAGATAATTTTTACCTATCTTTTGCCTTTGAATTTTGTTTAGCATGTTTGTGCATGATAACCTTGTGAGGAGGTGTTCTTCCATATCCATTTTCCTTCTTTCTTGCCTATTTTTAGGTGTTTTCAAGTTAGTTATAGGTTTAAAATTGAAACATTTCTACCATTAATATATTATTTATGTGAATCTTAGAATTCTTCTTTGCTTCATTCATTGCTTAATGAGTGAAATTAATGAAATACTTATGCAAATTAGCTAGATTGTGAGATTATGTGAGAAAGAATTATCTTATGTTATATCAATGTTTATTTCATGCTTATGTGAGTATCAATAAATTTGGTGCATCATCCTTTAATCTCCCTTAGTTACCATATACCCCCTCTCTATGTATTAGTTTAGGTTATCTACCAAGAGGAAGTCAGCCTTCTCTAGAGGTTAAACCTCACTACAGGATAGCCACAACCTGAGGTTGCTCTAATATTGTGTCTAGGAGTGGAAGGGCCTAAATAACTCTCCCATTATGGTGTAATTCCATGCCATAATAATTTTTGGTATGCCTGATGGGACCTATTTTGAATAATATTGGTCAATTTTGATGCCGATTTGATCAATTTGTAGTGGTTATAGCTTTCATATTTCAATCTCTGGTGACTCTAAAGAACACTCAACATTATGATGGAAAAATAGTATCCATATTTCATGCCAAAGGTGAATATAAGATAAAATTCTATAGGTAATCCTTTTAAATTTGTTAAATTACTTTTAAATTTAGTAAAAAGGCTAATATTTGTTAACACTCATCCCTACAATGGAAAATTTTCTCATAAACTAGTTTCTAAGTTTACCTCTGCAAGAAGCTCTTTGTTGGGTCCTTTCACTTCCACGATAGCTCCTATAGCTTTCCCTTTTTTGTATTTCAATGGTTAGTATTTTTAACCTTAATCAATATGACCCTATCCTAGTTGTAGCTCTCAAAATTGTTCCTTACTTTATGGGAGACCAATCTACAACCCCTTCTGAGCACCTTAGAGATATAGATAACTTTTACAATATTCATGCCATCACTAAAGATAATGTGGCTATCATGTAATTATACATCTCATTTAATATAAATACCCTATATTGGTATATAAATATTAATTCTAAATCCATCACATCATGGGATTAGTTAGGAGGTGCTTTGTTTAAAAGGTTTGAAGACAAGAGTGATTACTTGCAAAACAGCTAACCACAATAAAAAAGGCTCCTCATGAGTTTATGAAAGATTACAATAATAGGTTTTAGAATACATGGGACATGATTTAAATCTCTATCAGGCCTAATCCAAACTATTCTTTCCTTTACTAAATGAAATATCTCAATAATGATATCATAGTAATGATTTAGTCTATGGGAAGAAACACACTACCAAATGCTTATGAAGTGGAAATCAGAGTAGAGAATAGTCTAGTACAAGTTAGCAAGCTTAAACCTAGGCCACCAATGACTTTGTTTTTTAAGATTCAACTACCTCCTACCATCATTATTCCCCTTATTTTCATTCCTCCTATGCCAACACTTGATGCCATGCCTACACCGAAGTAGGGAAAGGCTTCAACTAGTCAATCTTCTAACTCCCAAGAAAGCAAGAACTTCCAAGAGCTTAAGAATATGTTTTAATCATTTGGAAATGAATTTATGAATGTTAAGAGGTATAAATATCAATTCAATAAACCTTATCAAGTTCCATATTAAATTCAAAAACAATCTTATCAAAAAAATAGGCCACCCTACAAAGGAAATTTCCAAGGACAAGGGAAGCTTAACTATGTTAGGAAAAGAAATTATAATCCAAATACTATAAGTACCTATAATACTTTGGTCCCTACTCTAAACAATATTTATAAAGAAGGTGAGGGTACCATGCCTTGGAATTAGTCATTTGATCAATCCATTATTCCAAACACTAAGTTCAATCAGGGTTTCAATGACTAATGGTAGTTGGGTGCTATCTATGGATACAATCAAGCCCTTATGGCTTAAAACAAATAAGTACCTATGATGACAAAACTATAATATCCTCAATAAGTCTATTGGCCTAATGAAGGACCAAACTAGTTGGGAGCTACAATGGTAAATTATGAGCATAAAGAATGTTATGCACTCAATAAGCAAGCTAGTTTTAGCCAAGCATACATTCCAATGGTAGCTAATACTAGGTTTAAGAGAACTTGGAACATGGATTATAACTATGAATAAATAAAATAGCCTCCTAATATTAATCCATTACTATCAAAGTCAAAATAACCTATTGCTTCTTCAAAGGTTCCAATAGCTTCAAAGAATTAGAATCAAAGGAATGCCTTTATGCCCCATAACTCACAAGTTCAAAACATGGTTGTGGCTCCTAAAGAAAAAGAAAAATTTGTTGGTTCAACCATCAATATTGTTGAACAAATGAAAAATTCCAATGTGAGTGTGCCAATGTGGGACATGCTTTCTACGCTTGGTTAGGTAGATATCATTCAAGAAGGTTTGTCAAAGATTAATGTTTCTGAGAAGACACCAAGCAAGAAAAATGTAGTTCTCACTAATACAATCAAAGAGCCTAATGAAGGACAATAATATAAGGTGTTCAAACCTCCTCCCTTATAAATTTATATGGTCATTGGTGACTCTTTGGTACACAATTTCATTGTAGACAGTGGAGAAAATACTTCAGTGATGCCAAAGCCAATAGCAAATCAACTTGGTTTGAAGTTTGAACCCCAATATATGAGATTTTTACAACTTGATATATCTTCCACCAAACTAGCTAATATTATCATAGGTCTCAACTTAACCCTACATGTTTGTCATAGTGTTTTAGAATCCTAGGATGTGTTGATTCTAGATGTGCCTCCTTGTTTTGCTCTATGCTTATCAATAGACTTCACAACAAAAATTAGGGGTTATATTGTAGTATATGGTATTACATGGATTTCATGACAAGGTATAAGACCAAGGTGTCTATTAAATCTGATCCTACTGCCCAATTTCACATAGAGCCTTATGGGCCAGATAGCTCAAACATCAATTGTACCATTCTTGATGAAGATGAAAACTGGGTTGGTCAAGAAATAGACACTCATCTTGAATGCATGCCTAATATGTTATTAGATGAGTTATGTAGTGAAAATCAGCTAATTGACCCTTTGGGAGGTGTTGAGTAAACATACATCAGAGACTATTACTGGCATGAGGAGAATTAGTCCATGTCATCCCTCACTAGGCCACAAGAAGATATTAGTGGTTTGTGGAAATTGTTCTTTGATGGCTCAAGGATAAAAAATGGGGTAGGTGCAGCTGTAATACTAGTATCTCCTTCCAATGATAAACATTTATCTTCTTATAGGTTTTAATTTAGTTTCTCTTACAATGTAGCTAAGTATTAGGGCCTTATATATGGCCTTCAGTGGGCTAGTAGGAGGGGAATAAAGAAGTTACAATTATATGGTGATAGTGAGTTGATAGTGTATTATGTTAGAGGCTAAAATACTATAAAAAATCCCTTTATGAGATCCTACAAACATAGAGTGTGGGATATACTTGAAGACTTTGAGGCCTTCAACATTCAATCAGTGCCAATGAACCAAAACCAACATGTTGATAGGTTGTAAAAGCTATGGGATCTCAATTTGACATCCCAAATGAGTTAAAAAAGTCCAAAGTGTATCCACATGTCAAAGTGGTAGTAAGACCATTAGTTCCAAATAATGAAATTCATTGGTAGGTCTTTGCCAGTGACAAGTAGATTGTTTGTTTCTTGTAACAAGAAGCAAAGTTTTTATCAATAAACCAAGGTCAATTCCAACATGAGTATGAGGATAAAATTATTCAACTAAGGTATTAAAAACTTCTGAAATGATTGGTCACCCTTGAAGGTCTTTTCCATGAGGGAGACCATATGAGGAAAGACAAGGCAGTGATGTCAACTAATGAGGAGAACTATGAAAGAGTTATTATCTTCAAAGAAAAGATCCTAAAAATTATAAAGGTAATAAATAAGGCTTAAAGGCATTATTTCATTAAAATTTTAATGAAATATTTAGACATCTTTACTTGGGAATACAATGATCTTAGAGGTTTTGATCGCAACCTAGCCCAACACACTATAGAGTTGGAGGCCAATACCAAGTTTTTCAAGTAGAAACAAAGCTATATCAAACCAAAAATTTAAGATTTAATGAGGCAAGAATTTAATAAATTTATTGAATCCAATATCATCTTTCCCATAAAAAACTTCTCATGGGTAGCCAACCTAGTACTTATGAGGAAGAAAAATGGAGAGATCTGGTTATGTGTTGATTTCAAAGACTTGAATAGGGTCTCTTTGAAATATAACTACCCCTTATCATCCATGGAAGAACTCCTTTAAATGGTTTCTAGTTTATAATACTTCTCTCTTTTAAATGGGTACTCAAGATACAACTAGGTGATGGTAAGGAAGAAGACGAATAAAAGATTGCCTTCACCACAAAGTGGGGCACATATGTTTATCATAAAATGACTTTTGGATTGTAAAATGTTGAGTCTAATTTAAAAATAGCTATGGACATGTATTTCCAAGGCTTGGTAAATTAGATGGTGTTTGTCTACTTGGATGGCATAACAATTTTCTCCAAGAAGGCTAGTGAGCACTTGGATGATCTAAGATTGATCTTTAAAATATGCAGAGAATATGGGATCTCATTAAATCCTAATAAACGTGTGTTTATTATCCACAAGGGAAAAAAATGGACCATATAATCTGAAAATAGGGATTAGCTATTGACACTGATATAATAGGTGACATCTTGGCATTATCCTTACCTAAGCATAAGAAGGGACTTCAGAGTTTCCTTGGGAAAATAAAATTTGTGAGAAGGTTTATACCTAGTTTTTCAAACTTGGTTAAACCCATCCCTACCATGATGATGAAGAACCAAGTGTTCACTCAGTCAAATGAAGGTAAAGAAACATTTGAGGCTATCAAAGAAGCCATTTCCCAAGCACACACACTCATGAATCCTATTTTCTCAAAAGATTTCATATTGTATACCTCTGCCAATATTGACAATATATTAGTTATGCTGATTCAAAAGAATGGTGGAAGACTTGATCAAATAATTACTTTTTTTCAGTCAAGGGATTGAAGGATATGAAGTAAAGGAATACATATGTAGAAAGTCAAGTCCTTGTAGTGGTAAGAAGCCTAAAAAATTTTAGACCAATGTTCTCCAATAACATGATTTATCTTATGGTATCTCATCCTGGAGTGAGGGACTTCCTTCTTAACAAAGAATTGAATGAGAAGAGGGCTGGTTGGATTACCAAGGTCATGGAGTATGACATGGAGATTAAGGCCACTGAGTTAGTGAGAGGAAAAGACTTATGTGAACATATGGTTGACAATTTTCATGAAGATAAAGAAGTTATTTTGGTGACAAAGACAACTCATAAATAGATGTACCTTCACCTCACACTATTTGGATCTAAGATATGACACATTTATTGATAATAGGTGATTTCTCACAAGGTATGGACATAACAAAGAGAAGGTATTTTAGACTTTATTCCATACCTTATGCATTAGTTGATGGGGTTTTATTTATAAAGGACCTCAATATTGTGCTTCTAAGGTGCATAGATGATGACTAGGTGACTAGGCTCTTGGAGAAATTATATGATGGGCCTTTACGAGACCATTTTTATCTAAGGACTACAATAGCTAAGGTGATGAGAGGTAGTTATTACTATCCCAAGCTCTTTAAAGATGCATATGCATGGGTTAGAAAGTGTCAAAAGTGTTCTTTATTTATAGGTAAGCAAATATTGGCAACCCTTCCTCTTAACCTAATTTAGGTAGAGTATCCCTTCATGTAGTGGGGTTTAGACTTCATAGGAATTATCAATCCACCTTCTAGTGTAGGAAAAAAATGGGTATTCACTGCTAGTAACTACTTCACTAGGTGGGTGGAAGTAATTTCCTTGAAAGAAGCCAATGAAAAAATAGTGTTAAACTTCTATGATATCATCAGAATGAGGTTTGGTGTACTAAAAACAATAATTTTAGATAATGCCTTAGAATTTATTGACATGAGGATAAGTGAATGGGAACTTCAACTGGGCATCTACCTTAGTACATCTTTAAATTACTACCCATAAGGCAATGGTCTAGTAGATTCAACAAATAAGAACTTGATAAGGATCATCAAGAGGACTATGGAAGATAATTAGAGAGTGTGCCACACAAAGTTAAGGATAACCTTATGGGTTTATAAAGTGACTCACAAAGTTTCCATTAGTGACTCACCATTTATCTTTTTATATGTGAGGGAGTCTAAATTTCCCATCTATCTTGAGTTACCTACCTTGGAGTTATCCCATCAGTTTGAGTTGATGGAAAGTGAATCTATGAGCATGAGGATGGTATAATTCATAGAGATTGAAGAAATAAGGGACCTTGTAATGAAGACACTAGAGTCACATCAAGCTCAAGTCAAGAAAGCATTTGATAAGAAAGCCATATTAAGAGACTTCAAAGAAGGGGATCTAGTCCTCAAGTGGGATTCAAATAAGGCTAAGCTACGCAACCATACCAATTTTGACATCTTATGGAGTGGCCCTTACTTGATCCAAAAATGCAAATAACATAATGTTTTTCAACTTTCCCAGCTAGATGGAGAGGTATTAACCATCCTAGTTAATGGGATGCATTTAAATCCTTGCCATTAGAATAGTTTGCATATATTGTATATATTGTACATGATAGAGTAGTTTTTCATGTTTTCCTCTAAGTGCCTTGTGCACATATTTTTAGTTGTGTGTTTCCCTTCCCTAAGTTCCTTGTAAATGTTTTTGGTTTTATTTATTGTTGTACTTATTACTTTAAGAGGAAGTTTCCAGAAAGGGAAAACCTTTTTTTAGTTTTATATCAGCTGGGAAGAAAGACTTATGACCATGTATGCCCAATGGATCAGACAAGGAAATTAATCATTACATAATAGGCATGCAATCCCAAGAGGTCACCAAAAATGTTGGCCAAAATTGGCCTACATATAAAAAAAATCCTGGATGGATCAGGCCACTCTCTTGAGCCTTTTTAATAGCCTTATACCCCCATGACTAGTCCCTTTGTAGTCTTAAATTGGTGATGAAGTACAATATTCTGGGAGGTTCTAGTGTGGTGTGAGAATTTGAGTAGAGTTATAGTTGAATGAGTGATCAAATTGTAGAAGGAGAATACCACATGTCACCTATAAGCTTTTGAAACACTTTAAGCAAGATTTAACATGATTTTGATGATTTTTAGGAATAGACCTAGAAGTAGGTCTAAAATTACAAGTGAAGGTCATCTCTTGAAGGTTATTAAGGTAGTAAATATGGTTTTTAAGTTTAGAGGTGTCTTGGTAAAGTTTCAATGCCTCCTAGTGTCCTTTTTAAGAAAGAAAGCTGACTAACACGAGCCTAGAGGAACAAGACTATCTTAGCACATCATGTCGAAATGAACAGGTCAGTTTGGTTGTGAATTTGATAAGTGTACTTGGGAAGTCAACAAAAGTTAAAGGATTACATGAAAATGATATATTTTGTGCCATGAATATCCCTTGAAAGTTTGGTGTCTTGGTGTGTTTCCTTTCTCAATATTTAATCCTTCAAAAATGACCTAGTAGTGTGGGATGTACTAGGGAACATCAAATTAAATCCACATGAAATAGTTATTTAGATATAAAAAATATTCAAAAAGGTATGAATTGATTGTAAGGATGCCAAGTGTTGAAATATCACTCTATTAGATCAAGGATCAACAACATGCAATTGATAACATGAAGTCAATAAGTCAATATAGATCAATGGTACATGTTCAATCATGCAAATGAAGATTAATGGTGAGCATGAAGTTAATAGGTCAAAAGATCCTAAGATTGAATGCATGACTACCATGTGTCACAATCATAGTGAATTAGTATATCTATGGCATGTGTTTGATCATGTAGATCAAAGATCGATAGTGCACATTCAACCATGTATATGGAGATCAATAGTGTGAATCAAGTCAACAAGTCAATGAGCCTAGATTGTACACAAGGCTGCCACATGGTATAATCACATTAAATAGATGGATACTGATAGTATGGTCTATATAAGTCATGAAATACCACCAAGTGTCATAATCTTAGATTCACATTAAATATCAATGACCAACATTGAAAGTTAAGGCCAAGAGACTCCTAAGGAGATCGACGGAGCAAATTTGATCAAGTTTCCAAGGGGCATGAGATGAATACATGTGTTTAAAGTGATGAAGGTCATACATATTTTAAAATTAAATAAGCATCATCATGGTGAAGAGATGTCATATAGGTGAACATGTTAGATCAAAATATTTTTTATACTGAGGCTTGCATGTATGAATACAAGATCAAAATATGATCTGGGTTACTAGAGCAAACACTATAAATTCATATGCTACCATTAAATATTAGTTCTATGCAAAGATCTACTTAGTTAGGTTATGAATTATATCTTGGGTTTTGAATTTATGTCTCAATCATGATTAAGAGACTGAGTAGCCGATGGATCTTCATTAATATTACAACTACATGAAAACCAATAAGGGGATTGGTTTTCATCTACAATGGAAATATGTTCAAGGTTTGGAGTAAGGGTAGAGTTGTGATTGTGAAAGAAGTGTTAGAAGGGTCATCAGATGAATGAATTCAAGTGACTATCTGATAATTTAAATAACATATCAAGATGAAATTTTGTGGTTGGAGAGTGCAGGTGGAACATCCAATACAAATTTCAAAAGGCTTTGGAGACTTTTCCTTCTTAATGGATCATGACTCATTGTCATTAACAAGTTATTGTCTTCTATTATGTTTTTAAGATAATGAGAGGGTATGAATGATATTTAGACCTAATGAGTGTTATTTTTTTATGGAATGATTAGTCCTAATTGATCCAAATGTGGTTGAGAATTCATGGATGGTGGTTGAGACTCATTTATTGATTTATGATTGTGTGCTTCTTCTCTCTCTCTCCCCCTTTTCTCCTATATCTCCCATTTTATCCCTAATTGAAAACATGAGACTCTCATTTTAAAAGGAATAAATCCTATTAAAATTTGTATGAAATACCTCTTGAATCAATAAATATAATTTTTACCTATCTCTTGCCTTTGAATTGTGTTTAGCAAGCTTGTGCATGATGGCCTTGTGAAGAGGTCTTCTTCTATATCCATTGTCATTCTTTCTTGCCTATTTTTAGGTGTTTTAAAGTTAATTTTATGTCTAAACTCGATCCCTTTATACCATTAATGGATTATTGGTGTGAATCTTAAAATTATTCTTTGCTTCATTCATTGCTTAGTGAGCTTAGTTTATGAAATACTTATGCATATTAGCTAGTTTGTGAGATTGTGTGAGAAATATTTATCTTATGCCACATCAATGTTTATTTCATGATTATGTGACTATGAATAAATTTTGTGCATTGCCCTTTTATCTCTCTTAGTTAACCTATAACCCCTCTCTATCCCTTTTCTAAGCATAAGTATTAGTTTACGTGATCTACCAAGAGGAAGTTGGACTTTTATGGAGGTTCAACCTCACTACAAGATACCCATAACCTGAGGTTGCTCCAAGATATGGCTGGAATGGGATGGCCTAAAGAACTCTCCTACAAGGGTGAAATTCCACACCACAACAAGACCAATGTATCATTTTATCTCACTATTTTGAGAGAGAAAACTATTACAGATAAATCAACTAGGCATTAAAATAAATGTGCTCAAAATTTGAGATCTTAAATATTGTTGGGCTATGAATTCATCAAATTTACCTCTCTAAATTAACTTAAAATCATTGAAATAAATTGAATTAAATATTGAGTTACAATTTATTCCAAAATTAATGTTTAGAATTTTATATACCTATAAATTTTGGATTGGTCAAACTATATTGATAATTTAAAGTTATATAGTTTTATATTATGTGTTTTTTTGTCAAATTTTGCAATCATTTTTTCCCCTTGTTGTTTTTATTCTCACTCATTGATATTATTTGTGTGTCTAACACATATCCACTTTGTGATTATTTCAACCCATTATTGGTTAGGAGGAAGATTATTCTTCTCTTAGGCAAGTATTAGGTGTTAGGGGTTAGGATTCTAGCCCGTAGAATGTGGTTAATGAATATAAAGAGTTTGATGTGGAGGAAGTGTCCAAACTCAGCATGACATATGAAACACATGGCATGTGATGGATGATGATGATAATAATAATAATAATAATAATAATAATAATAATAATAATAATAATAATAATAATAATAATAATAATAATATATGTTTAGGGTCTATGATGCTAGGTATAATTTTGGTTATGGTTTAAATAGAAATCTAACTTTGTCATGCCCATGTCACTATGACCTTGGATTCACCCTTAAAAATTATGTTTCAACATATAATTATTTTAATAAATTAGGTAATTTTGGATTCACTATGATGAAAATAGGACTTTATTTCCTTTCCATTATTTTTTGTATACCACATGCATTTAACACTTTTTATGAAAATAAGAATATATATAGTAATATAAAAACACTCATCTTTAAATGAAGACTAAAGATAACTAAAGATGTTTATCCATTTCTTTTGGGAGACAGTTTGCCTTCAATAATTATTTTTAAGATGATTTATTATTATTATTATAAACATATCTATTAATAACAAATAATTGGTTTACATAGTAGGGGTGGTTAGGTAATCACATTCCATAATCAACTAGAGAAAAACTCATGGTGGGAATAAAAATTGAAAATAACTAGAGCTCATAGATCCATTATTGGTTGAGTAGAACCAATCAAGTAAAATAAACTTCCCTTAGAACTCCCTTTCAAGCTAAGAAAAACTTTAAACTGTATGAAAAAATGACAACCTTAGGAATAAACCCTATACCAATGACACTTATGGATTTGAAGAATGGATATAGGTCCACCTCAAATAAACACGACCCATAAACATATGAAATAAAAACCTAAAAGACAATTTTAGGTGTAGGAAATCATTGCCACCAAAGAACACATAAAAATCAAAGCTAGCCTTTACTACAATCATCATTGTCGCCAAAGAAACTAAACCCCATTGCCACCAGAGCTTCATCCTAGGAAAACATTGGGAAAGGACACTTATATAAATGAAATGAGGGATGTTACCACATAATTCCAAATGCATTTACAAAATATAATAAACCATGCCACCATGTAGATAATGCCAACATAGAGCTGAAAAACTAAGTGATCCTTTAGAGTCATGGTACCCTCACCCTCCTTCCCTAACATTTTACATCCTTAGAGCTATGATCTTCAATGAAAAACCCTAAACCTAAGGTTTCAATGGAAGGGTAGAGAGCATAGAACACCTCCTCCAACTTGTCCATAATTATTATTCACTCTTTGCCCAAGATTTAATTTTTTATGGGAAATTATTTTAAGATAATAATATTTTTATTCTAGCAATCTCACATTATTAATAGAAAAAATTAAAATGATTTACATGTCTCTCAAAATTATACACTTCATTAATATGAATATTAGAATTGTTTCTTGAGAACAAAATGTTTAATTTGATTATATCAAAGTTTCAAGGGTTAAAGTTGGTAATCATATGATTTTTTTTTAGCTTTTTATCCATAAAATGCAATTGAATTTTTTTAATTGAAAATCACCTATTTATTAATGAAACAAGATATGATACAATTATAATCATACAAAAAAGGGTGGAAAAGTCACACCCCATGATAAAAAACACACTGAGGGTAAAAACACCTTGGGATAAGTTAGAAAAATGGTCATAAAATGACCACACCCACAAAAAATTACATCACTTTAATAGCTTGATAACAAAGTAGAGAGATAAAGGTACAAATAAAAATAAAAAGATAAATTAAGTAGCCAAAATAGACATGGATGTTGGGGGAGGTGGAGGAAATGGTGGATATTGAGGCTTAACATGACATCATCCCAAGGCAGGAGGATCCTCAGGTTCCCAACTAATGTTTTATTGAGCCTCTAATGTCTCATATTGATTTATTTAGGGGGAAATTACCATAGATAGGCATAGGAACTTGCCTTGGGGAAGTAGACCCCAACCTATGATGTCACCATACTGGGATGGGGGAGGAGATCCCTAGCCCCTAGCATCACTTTTATATCTGAATAAGCCACTTAAGCCACAATGATGAGGAGAAGACAAGAAAGGTGGTGACTATCATGGAGAATTTATCTTATGTCTCATTCTAGACTGCTGACGACATGGCCCATGCCCTTGTCCCCAAGGAGGAAAAGGATGTTATGGGGGCTCAGGTGATTCATGATTCATTATGCAAAGAATATTTCCCTAATGATCAAAAAAATGTTGGAGGTGGTTGAGTTTTAGATGGACCTTGTCTATTTATCTTTGAATGTGAAGAGTAACATTAGATAAAATGGTGATTTTATTAGTGAAATAAAAACTATGTTCCAACTCTTCATGATTAAAGCAAGCATAGTTTATGTTGGAAATATTGTCATTGATGTCAAAGGTCTAGCATTATTGGTGATAAAGGCCCCATTGCATTTAATGTTGTTTATAATAAATATATCTTGGCTAATATGAGTTAATATTTATTTAATATTAATGAATATATTTTTGGTTGCATATGAGACAAAAGAAGGGCCCATGGAGAAGTCAAAGAGCCACGGAATAAAGACAAAAGAAGGATGGGACACATTTTCCCATGAAGAGTCATCTTGGGGAATACCAAGAGTCACCAAGTGAAGACAAAAGAGTAAAGGCGCAATTTCTCGTGAAGGGACACTTTGAGGAATACGAAGAGTCACCAAAGATAGGGATAAAAGTGGGAAGGACGTTTTTGGTCATGAAGGGTCACCACATGACTTTTCAAATGCTTGGATATGAAGGGTCATCCAAGATTGGCACAATTTTCCATGAGGATTGAAGGGTCACAAAGGGGTAAGGCCAAAGGTCATTTGGAAAGCTATAAATAAAGGCTTGAGTAGCCATTTGTAATGTGGAAGTGTGAGGTTAATTTGTATTTGTTATATCTAGCTTAGAAGAGCAAAGGTGAGAGAGAGAGAAAAGAGATGTTGTAGTAAACTATCATTTGTTGATATAGCAACATTGAGAGATAATTGTGTGGTATACACAAAGAGGTTGATGCTCATGTGGGTTGGTGCTCATGAATGATAGCTGGGTTGGTGCTTGGTAAAAGGGTTTGAAGCTCTTGTGGGGTGGTGCTCACAAATTGTAGCTGAGGTTGGTACTCGGCAAATGGGTATGGTGCTCCTGTGGGTTTTTTCTCACTAATATACTTGAGATTGTTCTCCATGGTTTTTTCCACATTGGGTTTCCACGTTATATCTGGTGTCTCTCTCTTTCTTGTGTGATGTTTGTTATTTAAGTTTTATTGCATATCTTGACTATTTGATTAAGGGAAAGTTTTATAAGATATATATATATATATATATATATATATATATATATATATATATATGTACTAATTCACCCCCCTCTCAGTATATTCCATGCTTAACAATTGGTATCAAAGCAGGTTCCTTTTTGAAAAGTTTTCTAGCTTGAAGGTAGATCAGGAAAGCACAAGATGACCATACATAAAGTTGCCTCTACAAGCAAAAGAATAGTTGATCAAGAAGAAGAAGAGGATGAAGCTGAAGTAAATATGGAAGGAGAACTCATGTGTGCCTTAGAAGAGTTGAAAATTGTTGAAAATAAAAATTGAAGATTAAACCATCAAATCGAGAAAAATGAAAAGGAGTCAAAAGAGATAATTGAAGATCTGATGGCATAGTTGGAAATATCAAGAAAGGAATGTGAAAGGTATGTTACTAAAATTGCCTCTTTAAAAGAAGAGATTGAGAAAGAAGTCAATAATAAAATAATCAATGATTCAAAATTTGAGAATAGCACTAATATGCTGAATAAGATATTAGAAAGTCAAAAGGCAATATCAGATAAGACATGTATCGATTTTGAAAAGAAGAAGAGCTATGTTGAAGCTCTTACAAATACAGAGGACAAAGAAGGCTGGAAGGAACAAAGCTATAAAAGGCAATCAGGTTAGAGATTCACAAATAGGTTCTATTTTTATGGTTACTATTTTTATTGTAATGGATATGGTCATAATAAATTAGAATGTAGAAAAAGAGCTAACAATCTCAAAAATAAGGAAAAGGAAGGTCATATAGAGTCAAGCAGAAGCTATAACTCTTTTGCTCCTCTATCAAGCTTTGATGAAGAGACCATAATTTATTACAAGTGTAACAACTTTGGACACATAGCTCAGTATTGTAGAAGCGTGTTCGAGTCAGTCAAGAAAGACCAGAGTTTCAGGGCTCCATTCATCAAGAAAAAGGTCCAGACATGGCAGAAGAAACAATTTGAAGGTTCTATGTTGGTCCAGATAGCTTTGCATGCAAGAAATGAAGAAAAATCATGGTTTATTGATAGCAGATGTTCAAGACACATGACAGGAGACAAGAACAAGTTCATAACCCTAAAGAAGATCAATGGTGGCATAGTGAAATTTGGGGACAACACTACTGCCAAAATTTCCAGAAAAGGTACACTAAGTTTAGATAATGGTAGAACTAAAACTTAAAATGTTTTATATGTAAAAGGTCTTAAGCATAATCTTTTGAGTGTAAGTCAAATGTGTGATCAGGGGCACACACTAAAGTTTTATGCACAAGGTTGTGAAATTAGAAGAAAAGATTCAGATGTATTAATTGTAGATGCTCAGAGAACAGGTAATAACTTATATATGCTATCAGACATCAAAGGTAAAAAATGTTGTTTGAGTCAGATTGAAGAAATTTGGCTATGGCATAGGAGAATGGGGCACATAAATTTTGACAATCTTGTCAAAATTTGCAAAAAGCAAGCAGTCAGGAATCTTCCAACGATCACAAAGCCATCTAACACCCTTTGTGGACCTTGTCAGCATGGGAAGCAGGCTAGAAGGTGGTTCAAAATAAAAGAGTACTCTACCACTCAGATGCTAGAGCTTGTTCACACTAATCTATGTGGATCTATGAGGACTCAAAGTACTCAAGGTGATAAATATTTCATGTTGCTTATTGATGATTTTTCATGTATGACTTGGATAATGTTTTTAAAGAAAAAATCAAAAGATTTTAGACAGTTTAAAGCATTCAAAGCATTAGTTGAGATGAAACTAATATGAAGATTAAGTGTCTAAGATCAGATCAAGGAGGAAAATTCATGTCAGATCAATTTATTGAGTTTTGTGAAGATCATGGAATAAAGAGACAGTATTCAGTAGCCAGAATTCCACAATAAAATGGAGTAGTTGAACAAAAAAATAGAACAGTTCAAGAGATGGTGAGGACAATGCTAAATTAATCCAAGATAGCAAATAAATATTGGAGAGAGGTAGTTGGTACAATAGTACATATTCATAATAGAGATTTATTAAGAGTCAATAGTGACAAAACTCCTTATGAGCTATGGAAAGACAAACCAACAACAGTTGATTATTACAGAGTTTTCGGTAGCAAATGCTTCATAAAGAGAACCGATGAAAAAATTGGTAAGTTTGAATCCAGAGCAGATGAAGGTATATTTATTGGTTATTCTTGCAAAAGTAAAGCTTATAAATGTTATAACAAAAGAACCAAGAAAATTGTTGAAAGTGTAAGTGTCAGGATAGAAGAAGATGGAACACAAAAGATCAGTGATCCAGTAGACATTCCTGAAATCAGTGAAGAGGAAGGCTTTGAAGAATCAAATGAAGATGAGGAAAAGGAGAAAAAGGGCACCAAGACTCCATCCAAATATGTTTAGAAAAATCATAATGAAAGTGACATCATCAGGGATATAAAAGAAGGAATTTGCACCAGAAGAATGATGGTAAGTGAATCTGAACAAGTTAATTTCTCTTTGTTATCTAAAATTCAACCTAAATTTTTTATAGAAGCCAGACATGATGAGCATTGGGTTAAGGCTATGGATGAAGAATTAGATTAGATAGAAAAGAATGATACTTGGGAATTAGTGCCTAGACCAAAAGATCACAATGTGATAGGAACAAAATGGGTTTATAGAAATAAGTTGAATGAAAATGGAGAAGTAACCAAAAATAAAGCAAGATTAGTATGTAAAGGATATGGTCATATTGAGGGAATAGATTTTGAAGAAAATTTTGCACTAGTAGCAAGGTTAGAGGCTATTAGAATGTTTCTTGCATATGCAGTATTTAAAATTTTCAAAGTATTTCAGATGGATGTCAAATCTACCTTCCTAAATGGGAATCTTGAAGAAGAGGTCTACATTGACCAGCCTGAGGGGTTTATTATCTTGAATATTAGTAATCATGTATGTAGATTGAAGAAAGCATTGTATGGATTAAAACAAGCTCCCAGAGCTTGGTATGCAAGACTTGATAAGTACCTACAAGATCAAGGATTCAAGAGAGGATTTATTGATAGTAATATTTACATCAAAACAGAAGGTGAGAATCAGTTGATTGTTGTGGTTTATGTTGATGATACCATTTTTGGAGGAAATATCAAAAAGATGAAAAAAGAATTTTCTGATAGAATGCAAAAAGAATTTGAGATGTCTATGCTTGGAGAATTATCATTTTTCTTAGGATTACAAATATTTCAATCAAATAAAGGAATTTTTATATCTCAAAGTAAATATGCCAAGGAAATGTTGAAGAAATTTGGTTTTGAGAATTGTGTACCAGTTGGCACACCTATGTGTACAAGAAATAAGGTAAGTAAGGATGAAGATTCACCTATTATAGATCAATCTTTGTATAGATCTATGATTGGTAGTCTTTTATATTTGACAGCATTGAGATCAGACATCATGCATGCAGTAGGTATGGTTACAAGATATCAGTAATCTCCAAGAGATAGTCATGTTCAGTTGGTGAAAAGAATATTTAGATATATCAAAAGGACATTGGATTATGGATTATGGTATCCCACAGGTAAATATTTCACTTTAGTTGCTTATACAGATTCAGATTGGGCAGGGTGCTTAGATGACAGAAAGAGTACAAGTGGAAGATCTTTCTTCCTTGGTGATAGATTAGTATCATGGCTAAACAAGAAGTAAAACTCAGTATCACTTTCTACAACTGAAGCAGAATACATTGCAGCAGTATTATGTTATACTCAAGTGCTTTGGATGAAGCAAACTTTGGAAGATATCAAGGTAAAGTATGATGAACCTATTTCCATTTTTTGTGATAACACAAGTGTTATAAATATTTCAAAAAATCTAGTAATTAATTCAAGAACAAAACATATTCCCATTAGATATCACTTTTTGAGAGAGCAGGTTGTAGATCAACAGGTTAAGTTGGAATATATTAGTACTACAGAGCAGATTGCAGATATTTTCACAAAGGCACTACCAAAAGACACATTTGAGTATCTGCGAGAGAAGTTGGGAGTAACTTCCCTTACTTCCTTCCATTGAAGTTCGGCATCAATTGAGGGGGAGCTAAGTGTTAGCTTTAGGTAGGCCCTTTGCCATTGATGTCAAAGGGGGGAATAATAGGTACAGGTACAAGTGCAAAAAATAGGTATAGGGAATAGGTATAGTTTACTACAGTAAGGGGGAGTTATTGTATGCTTTCAGATGACAGTATGTGTAGGTGACAAGTTGTGGCAGTTTCAAGATTGAGGTTGCCATCAATGAAAAAGGGTGAGATTGTTGGAAATATTGTCATTGATGTCAAAGGTCTAGCATTATTGGTGATAAAGGCCCCATTGCATTTAATGTTGTTTATAATAAATATATCTTGGCTAATATGAGTTAATATTTATTTAATATTAACGAATATATTTTTGGCTGCATATGAGACAAAAGAAGGGCCCATGGAGAAGTCGAAGAGCCATGGGATAAAGATAAAAGAAGGATTGGATGCATTTTCCCATGAAGAGTCATCTTGGGGAATACCAAGAGTCACCAAGTGAAGACAAAAGATTAAAGGCACAATTTCTCATGAAGGGACACTTTGAGGAATACGAAGAGTCACCAAAGATAAGGACAAAAGTGGGAAGGACATTTTTGGTCATGAAGGGTCACCACATGACTTTTCAAATGCTTGGATATGAAGGGTCATCCAAGATTGGCACCATTTTCCATGAGGATTGAAGGGTCATAAAGAGGGAAGGCCAAAGTTCATTTGGAAAGCTATAAATAAAGGCTTGAGTAGCCATTTGTAATTTGGAAGTGTGAGGTTAATTTTTATTTGTTATATCTAGCTTAGAAGAGCAAAGGTGAGAGAGAGAAAAGAGATGTATTAAACTATCATTTGTTAATATAGCAACATTGAGAGATAGGTGTGTGGTATACACAAAGTGGTTGATGCTCATGTGGGTTGGTGCTCACGAATGATAGCTGGGTTGGTGCTCGGCAAAGGGGTTTGAAGCTCCTGTGGGTTGGTGCTCGCGAATTGTAGCTGAGGTTGGTACTCAGCAAAGGGGTATGGTGCTCTTGTGGGTTTGTTCTCACTAATATACTTGAGATTGTTCTCCATGGTTTTTCCCACATTGGGTTTCCATGTTATATCTAGTGTCTCTCTCTTTCTTGTGTGATGTTTGTTATTTAAGTTTTATTGCATATCTTGAATGTTTGATTAAGGGAAAGTTTTATAAGATATATATATATATATATATATATATATATATATATATATATATATATATTGATTCACCCCCCTCTCAATATATTATGTGCTTAACAGTTTATAGCTTTCCCAATTTGAAACAAAATGTTAGCTCAAAATATCTATAAAAAATAATTATATTTTATAGGAAACATATTTTATTCCCCCAAGAGAGCCATCTTACATGTGAATAATTTAGGTCAAAAGGGATGGAAAAGGGAATGTATCAAGCACCATGGAAATTGTGCATGAGGGAAAAAAAAGGTGTTTAATCATCTCTAGTTGTTAGCAAGCTGGGTAGATGGGGTTAGGCCCTCTCAGATGCTTGAGCCAGTCTCTCATAGATAGACACTGATAGAGAAGACACCATAATAAATGAGATTTTTTGGCCTCAAAAGAAGGAAAACACGTAGTGCTAAAGCATCAGGTACAACCACATGTCTAGAATGGATATTTCATCTAAGATTGAGCATATCATCTAGAATATGTTGTGGATCAAGTAAATGATACCCTAGCTAAGGAGAGTATTGAGCGAAGGGGGTGTCCATAGGCTAGTGCCAATCCTTCCACCAAGGAATAAGGGAATTGAATCTTATTTTATTTAAATACTCATCAAGAACAGAGCCTTAAATATCTAAAATAACCTATAAATTTTAAATCATTAAATAAAAATTATTATAAAGTTATTTCCAAGTGATCCAAACCCTATTTTACTTACAAAAAGGATCATTGATAACCTTCACACCTTTTATGAAGAGCCATAACACTTTAACATAGAGGAATAATGCAAAAGGAACATTATTAAAATTTAATCAAGGCAACCACCAAAGGGACTAGGAGTTAATAGAGATGTCATTATTGAAACCCTCACCTAGCCAGTTAAGGTGAGGCTTAAGCTTCTCCCAAGATTTCCATAGACTTTGAATCACAAAGGAGTGCTTGAGTTTAACATGCACTAGGGTAATGACCATGGAATGAAGTCTCAAGCCTTACCAAGCCTTTTTAAAACATGGGAGTCCTTGAAAGATATAATGGCATAGAATAATCTTCCACACTTCATCCCTAGTAAGAAATATGATAATCCATTTAGCACCAAGAGCAAGGCCTTGAATTTTAATATCTAGGATACCCAATCCCCCAGCATCCTTAGGTCAACAAAAAAGGTACCAAGTGAATCTATGGAATCCCTTATGAACCTCATAATTATCACATTAAAATATCTTAAATTTTTTTCTAATTTTTTCTAAGTGGCATTAGAAGGGGACCAACAAGAGTAATAATACACATGAGTAGTTGTCAAAACTTTAGAGCAAATTTGAAATTTTCTTGCAAGAGAAAGAGGCTTGGTGATCCTATTGTAGGATAGAATTTCACCCTTGTTGGAGAGTTTTTCAAGCTATCTCACTCCCAACTATAAAATTAGAACAACCTCAGGCTATGGGTATATTTTAGTGATGTTGAACCTCTAGGATTTTTAATGAGGGTGGCTCCTCAGATGTTTCACTTTAGCTTATTTCCCACACTAGAATCTACTACTAACTAAGGAAAAGGGAAATGAAGATAATATGAAAGGGAAATATAATTTAAGGATAGTGATTCACCAAAATATGAAATGATCCACTTTTAGCCTGAAAACCTTAACAACTACTAATGAACCTAACTAAGACACATACTAATCTAATCCTATCTCAAGGCCACAAGCATAAGTATTTCATGTGGAGGTTGAAGGGAAACCCTAAAATTTGAAGGACAAAAAGAAATAGGTCTATGTGAGATACTATAAACTTATGACACTTCAAGAAGGCACCAATGTCTAACACTTCACACAACCTATAAGGAATAAAAATAATTTAAGAAAGGTGTGTGGAGGGTTCACAGATGATGAAAAGAGACATACATTATACAAGTTAAAACTCCAATAATGTACACTTCACTCCAAACTAGAATCATAAAGTTTATCTTATTACTTCAAGAGATTTTTTACAAGGTGATTTTGATAGAGTAACTCTATCACCAGTCGAGGGTTGATTTTTTAGACTCAAAATCCTCTATATATAGTAGAAAGGAATGAGAGAAGAAAGGGATTACATGATAAAATAGAGAGGGGGATCATAAATGGTTGCAACCACCACTATTATTCTTGAGTTCTTTTGCATTCAAAGATGCAACTACCCTAACCATGAGATAAACCATCTAATATCACCACAAATCTCCTCAAGCCCCTCATGCATTCAAGTCTCCCTTTTTAGATATGAGAGAGCCATGTTGAAGGTAGTTGTATGTCTCCACCAAGTGTGAAGATTTGATCTTTGCATTAAAAATCTTGGCATGTTCCTTCAATTTCCATGTCCTGCATGTATAAGGACAAAATCCCCATATCTTTGAATCTAGATTGAGTCATGTTACTTCTACATTGAGTGGCTACTTGTTAAAGATGATGGGAATGTCAAAGGATGAGTACCTCTCCATTAATTATACCTACTAGCTCCTGATTTGAAACATGGATCAGATCTTTCCTATAGATGGAAAACCAATCTAAGGACATTGGTTTTATTGTAACCATTTATGTCAATGTAAGTCCATACAAAACTAAATGGCTACTTATAGGGGTTTAGATTTTGACATTTGTGGGCCTGTCATGAGATATCTAAATCCCAACAACTATTTGTTAAGCTTAAACTTTGACACTGGCATAAATGTCAAGTTTCCTTCAAACACTTTCATGTGGGCCTTTTCCTTTTGGGTATTTTTATTTTGAATAATTTGATTAAACAATTTCCATAGTCTTTTTTCCCAAAGTAATTAAACTTTGGGTTTTTTGAGAATGACCCTTCAGATTTTGAAAAGTCTTTTGGAGAAATTACCTTTTTAAAGGAAAAGTATCTTTCAACCACTTTGAAAATGCCCCTTTCCAAAGGGAAAGTACCCTTTAGAAATTTTGTAAATGTCCTTTGGTTAGTTGAAAAGAACCATTAGCTTTTGTGGAAAAGACCCTTTGAACAAATTTGCTTTAGCCACTTTCTTGAAAGAAAAGTCTTAGAGAATTTTACAAAGGTCCACTTCCTCAAAAATATACCCTTCAAAATTGCTGCATAAGACACTTTGGCATGGAACTGACTCTTCAAAAAAAGTGTTTTGGCCCTTCTTCCTGAAGGAATTCCTTTTGAAGGAATTCGTTCAAAAAAAATTCCTTCAGCTTTTTCAAAAGAATCCTTCAGCTTATTGACTTTGAGACAAAATTTTTGAAATAAATTTGCCTTTATAAAAATTGTCTCAAATAATTTTATCAAAGGAAATGTGTCCTTTATAACATTCTTTTAGGATCTTCATTTTGGAAAAAAAGTCTGAAGGAATTTTTCCTTAAGGAAAAATTGTCTCAGATAATTTTCCTGAAGGAAAAGTGCCCTTTGGAAAATTCCTTCGAGATTTTGAAAATAAAATTTTCCAAAAGGAACATTCCCTTTGGATTTTTAAAATGGACTCTTTTGATAAGAAAAGTGCCCTTTCAATTGCTGAAAAAGACCATTTATTCAAAAAAAATACCTTTGGGGAATTGAAAAGTACCTTTCAAAAATTGTTTTGGTCAAAAGTCTAAAACAATTTATTTCACTTAGTCTCCATACAAAGTCCAAAAGAATGAACACGTAAAGACTTAGTCAAATAAGAGATTTTTCACGTAGATCTTTTAGTCTATAAGATCTTCTAGGTAAACCTATGAAGGATTGATTTTGTGAAGGTTAAAAAACCATGAAGACTTACTCAGACCCTTCATCTTTGCCACATTGAGCCCACTTCAAAGCCTTGGTATGTGGGCCAAAAATTGGCCAACATTTTTCATGACTCATAGGGAAGCATGATTTTTATGCTTGAGAACACATACCACTTACCTTGTCAATTCCATTGGGCATGGAGTGATTAGCCTCTACAACTGAGCTAGTCTGAAACTAGATACAAGGCTGACCCTTTTTGTAACTTCCTCTTGAAGCAACAAGGACAACAAGAGAAAAATAAACATTGTGCCCAAGGCACTTAGGGAAGGGAAACACATAAATGTAAATATGTGCACAAGGCACTTAGGAGAAAATATGAAAAACTATATATAATGTACAATATATACAATGGATGAAAAATCTTCTAATATCAAGGCTTTAGATGAATCCCATTGACTGGGATGGGTAGTACCTCTCCATCTAGTTGGGTCAATTGAAAAACATTATGTTTTTTACATCTTTAGATCAAACAAGGACCACTCTACAAGCTATAAAATTTGGTATGGTTACCTGACTTGGCCTTATTTGATTCCCACTTGAGGACTAGATCCCCTTCTTTGAATTCCCTTGCTATGGCTTTCTTATCAAAGGCTTTCTTGACTTGAGATTGATGTGACTCTAGTGTTTTCATTGCAAGGTCTCTCATTTCTTCAAGCTTCATGAGTTCTGCCAATCTCACATGCATGGTCTCATCTTCCATCAACTATAGTTGATGGGTTAGTTCTAATGCAAGCAAGTCAAGGGAAATGGGAAACTTGGCCTCCATTTCATATACTAAGATATATGGATAATTACCAATGGTAACTTTAGGAGTCACCCTGTCAGCCCACAAGGCTATTTTTAGTTTCGTGTGCCATGTCCTCTGATTCTCTTCCATAGTTCTCCTAAAGATTCTTAGAAAATTTTTATTTTTGGACTCAGCTAGTCCATTTCCTTAAGGATAATAGTTGGAAGAGGTGCTAAGGCAGATTCCCACCTTGAGATCCTATTCACTCATTTTTATTCTGAAGAATGCTAATGCATTATCAAAAATGATAGTGAGTAGAACACCAAACCTAGTCATAATGTTGTCATAGAAGTCTAAGACTACACCTTCATTAGCTTCTTTCAATGCAATGGCTTCCACCCACCTGGTGAAGTAGTCATTTGTAGTAAGCACCCATCTATGTATTTCACTTGATGGAGGGTTGATCATTCCTATGAAATCTAGCCCCCATTGCATGAAGGAGGGTTGCTCTACCTAAATTAGGTTAAGAGGAAACGTTGCCAATGTTTGCTTACCCAGAAAGAAATCACACTTTTGACACTTTATTACCCATGCATATGTATATTTGAAGAGGTTGGGCTAGTAATAAACAAACCTCATTATCTTTTCTACTATGGTTCTATGTGCAAAATGACCTCCTATAGGTCCATCATGGAATTGATCCAAAATATTGGTCACCTAGTCATTATCGATGCACCTAAGGAGTACCCCATTTAAGTCTCTTATAAAATAAGTACCACCTACTAATTCATAAGGTATGGATTGAAATTTTAAATACCTTCCTTTTGCCTTATCTAAAACGTGAGGGCATTCTCCTATTAGCATAAAATATGCCATATCATGGAGCTAGATCTTATGAAGTAGAGGTGACTCCACTTGTGGGTTGTCTTATATCACCATGGAAACTTATTTATCTTCATTAAGGTCATCAACCATATGCTCACACAAGCCTTTACCTCTTACTAGCTTAGTGACCTTGATCTCCATGTCATACTTCGTGACCTTGGTAATCCAACCAACTCTGTTCTCGTTCAAGTCTCTGTTAAGAAGGAAGTCTCTCACTCTAGGATGAGACAACATAAGATAGATTTTATTTTTGGAGAGCATTGGCCTAAATTTTTTAAGGCTTCTTACTTCTACAAGGACTTGTTTTTCTATGAAAGTATACCTCACCTCATACCCCTCAAGCCCTTAAATAAAAAATGTTATTGGCTGCTCAAGTCCTTCACCATTTTTTTGCATCAACATAGCTGATATATTTCCAATATTTTCAAAGGCATACAACATGAAATCTCTTGATAAATTAGGATTCATGGGTGTGGGTGCTTGGGTAATGTCCTGCTTGATAGCCTCAAATGTTGATTTCCCTTCATTTGACCAAATAAACACTTGGTTTTTCTTCAGCATGGTAGTGATGTGTTTGACCAAGTTTTCAAAATGAGGTATAAACCTCCTCAAAAAATTTATTTTCCCAAGGAAACTTTAGATTCCATTCTTATGCTTGGGTAAGTATAAGGCCAAAATGGCACTTATTTTATCAAGATCAATAGCTAATCCCTATTTTAAGATAATATGTCCCAAGAGTTTTCCCTCATGGATAATAAACACACACTTCTTGGGATTCAAAGAGATCCCATACTCTCTGAATCTCTCAAATATCAACCTCAAGTGGTCTACGTGTTTGTTAACATCCTTAGATAAAACTGTGATGTCATCCAAGTAGACAAATACAATCTAATTTAGCTATCCTTGGAAGGCCATGTCCATTGCTCTTTGAAAAGTGGCCACAACATTTGATAGGCCAAAATAAATCTTTTAATAAGAATATTTTTCCCATTTTATGGTGAAGGCAGTCTTGTACTGATCTTCTTTCTTTACTAATACTTGGTCGTAACCTGAAAATCCATCCAAAAGAGAAAAATGTTTTGAACCTACAACTATTTTAAGAAGCTACTCCATGGATCATAAAGGGTAATTGTCCTTCAATGAGACCTTATTAAAGTCTCTAAAGTCAACACATAATTGAATCTCACCATTCTTCTTCCTTATAGGTACTATGTTGGTTATCCATGAGGAGTGTTTGATGGGAAAAATGATATTGGATTCAATCAGTTTGGTAAATTCTCTCCTCACAAGATCTTTTATTTTAGGGTTAATGGGCCTTTTTTTTTGCCTCATAGGCTTAGCATTAGCCTCTAATTCTATAGTATACTAGGCTAAATTTGGATCAAAACCTTTTAGATCACTATATTCCCAAGAAAATATGTCTAAATATTCCTTACAAAGTTTAATGAAAGCATGCATTTCTATCTCATTACTTATCTTCCCAAGCTTGAGGAGCTTATCCTTGAAAATAAGGACTCTTTCATAGTTCTCCTCATCAGTTGACACCAATACCTTATCTTTCCTCATATGGTCTTGCTCATGGAAAATAATTTCAAGGGTGATCAACCTTTTAATAACTTTTAAAACCTTAGTTGAACAATTTAATCCTCATACTGATGTTGAAATTTACCTTAGTTCATTTAGGAAAACTCTACTTCCTATTGCAAGAAACAAGCAATTTATTTATCATTTTTGAAGACCTACTTGTGGGCTTCATTATCTGGTATTGACGGCCTCACCACCACCTTGACATGTGGTTAAACCTTGGCCTCTTTTAGCTTACTTGGAATATCAATTTGGACTCCCATAGATGCTAACTTGTCATCATGTTGATTCTAGTTCCCTGGCACAACCTAAATGTTAAAGGCTTTGAAATCTTCAATTAGGTCCCATACTCTATTTTTTTAGGACCTCAAAAAATGATTCTTCATAATGTTTAGGCCCTTGAATTGGTTCATTATAAGCTCGCTATCTCCATATGCTTGCAACTACTTGATTCCCATCTTACTAACCCATTGGAGGCCATGGATTAGGCCTTCATATTCTGTTGCATTGGAAGAGCAACTAAAATGGAACCTATAAGAAGATAAATAATTATCATTTTAAGGGGAAACCAGCATTGCCCCTACACCTAATTCATTTTTTCTCTTTGAACCATCAAATAATAACCTCCACATACTGTTGGGGTCTTCTTTAGGTCCAATAAAGGAAGGTGTGAGTTTATTTTCTTCATGTAGAAAATAGACACCCATGTCTCTTTCTTCAACACCTTCCAAAGGGTTAAGAAATTGATTATCCCCCCATATCTCATCCACTAATAAGTTTGGAATCTCCTTAGGATAAGTATTCAGTTCTTGACCAATTGTAAATTCATCTTCATCAAGAATAGTACAATTGATGTTTATGCTATCTAGCTGATGGGGCCCAATGTGAAATTGTGCCATAGGATTAGCCTTGATTGATACCTTAGTCCCATACCTTGTTCTAAATGCCATGTATGACCAATATATTGTGAGATAGCCTCCTATCTTTGTTGTGAATTCTCTATAAAGGCATAATGTAAAATGAGGAGGCACTTCTATAATCAACACATCTTGAACAACTGAAAAACTAGGACAAGCTTGTAGGGTCAAGTTGAGACCTTTGCTAATACCAGTTAGTTTGGTGGAAGATCCATCAAGCTGTTCTTAGATTGAGGTTCATACTTTAAACCAAGTTAGTCTGCTATTGACTTTGGCATCACCAAAGTACTTGGTCTATTATCTACCATGTAGTTATGTACCAAGGAGTCACAAATGATTAGTGAAATGTAGAATGGGGAGGTTTGACCACCTTACTTGATCCTTCTCCCATAGGACCTTGGGTTGCATTGGTGAGGACCTCAATTTATTTATTTGGTTGTTTTCTTATAGTTATTGTAACACCTATCTTAGACAAACCTTCTTGAAGGATATCCACTTGATTGGGGATGGAAAGTATTTCCCACATTGGTACATTCACAATAGATTTCTTCATTTGCTCAATAATGTTGATTGGTAGACCACCAACCTTTTCCTATGCTTTGGGGGCCACTACTATTGTTTGTTAAATATATGAGTTTTGTAGATCAAAATGGTCCTTTGATTCTAATTATTTAGAGCTATTGGAAATTTTGGAGTAGTAGTAGGTCTATTTGGCTTTGATAGTAATGGAGTGATAGTAGGAGGATATTTGACTACCTCTTGAGTACCATCCATATTCCTTATTTTGAACCTTGTATTAGTTGCCACTAGAATGTATGCTTGGATAGAACTAACCTGTTGATTGAGTGTATAACACTCTTTGTGTTCATTTATAACCATTATTGCATTTGGCTAGTTTGGTACCCGATCAGATCTTTGGTCTTATGGAGACTACCCTAGTTTTCTCATCATGGGGATTTATGTGTTTTGATCCATTAAGGCTTGATTGTATCCATAAACAATAGCCTTCTTCCATTGGTATTTGAATGCCTGGTTAAAATCATTAGTTGGGACAATAGATTGCCCAAAATATTGATCCCAAGGTATAGTCCCTTGAAATTCTTGAACCATGTTGTTTTGAATAGGAACTAAGGAGTTGGAAGAGCCTACAACATTTGGGTTATAGCTAATTTGCTTATTGTAGCTAGGTTGTCCTTGTCCTTGCTCATGGTTCTGGTTTTGGAAATTTCCCTTGAAGGGTGGTCTATTCCCATGATAAGATTGTGGTTGAAGCTGATATGGAGCTTGATAAGGTTTATTAAATTGAGCTTGCTACTTTTTAACATTTACCACATCATTTCCCAAGGATTGGAGCATGCTCTTAAGTTATAGGTAGTTTTTGTGTTCTTTGGAATCAATTAATCTACTAGTGGAGGCTTTTTCCTATTTAGGTGAAGGTATAACAACAATTGTTGGAGTTGGAAGAATAACATCAAGTGGGGGAATAACCATAGGGGTGATCTAATTTTAGGAAAAGAGGCATTGGGAGTCTAGGAGTAAGCTTGCCAGCCTAAATTAGGTAAATTTTTACTTTAATATCCACCTCATAAGCATATGGTAATATGTCCCCTCCCATGAATTGGATCATTACAACTATATCACTATTTAGATCCTTCAAGTAGTATAAGACCTCAAAGTTAGGGGACAATCTAATAAAGGTTGGAATTTTGTTCCAATATTTTAGAATCTTGTGTTGAAGTCTTGCATGACTTCTTATGGGGATCTCTTGATTGTGGTAAGTTATTCTACTAGTGACAAATGGTCACTCTTGTCTACAAATCTATTACACAAGGCCACTCCTAGCTGATTCCATGATTGAATAGAATTAGGATCTAAACCTCTATACCAATCTAAATATTTTCCCTTAAGGGATACAACTAATAGTCTAATAGATATATTTTCTATAATGACATTATGGATATTGCAAAAAATGGCTATATTATTGATGTATTCAGTATGGGTTATGGTTTGGTCTCTTATAAAATATGGGAAGATTTTGAGAGTTTCTACTATCATAGGATCGTATTATGGAAGATTCAAAGGACTTTGGATATTGAAGCCTACAAAAGCTTTTTGGGGAATCATGGTAATAGGGGAAACTATTAAGAGGTTGATTTCAAGTGTAGGCCTTGAGACTGGGTTAGGAAAAGGTTTCCTTACGTATGGAAGAGTGTTGGTTAACCTTAACCTTTTGGTTGAATTTAAGGGGAGTTCAATGAACACAAAATGAATACCTATAGAAGCTAATCTTGTAGTCACCTTTGGCATGAAAGATAGTTACTATTTTGCCACCAGATTACTGAGTGTTCTTCAGTCACTAGATACTAAATGATCAAAGTTATAACTACTAAAAATTGATCAAACAATCATAAAAATTGACCAATATTCTTCAAAACATGTCCCATCGGGTGTGCTAAAAACTGTTGTAGGCTAGAATTACACCCTTATAGAATATTTTTTTAGGCTCTCTCACTCCCAACTACAAAATTGGAACAACCTTAGTCTATGGGTATCCTGTAGTGAGGTTGAACCTCTAGGCTTTTTAATGAGGCTAGCTCCTCAGATGCTTTACTTTGGCTTATTTCCCACACTAGAATCTACTACTGACTAAAGAAAAAGGATTGGAAGATAACATGAAATGGAAATCTAAGATAAGGATGGTGATGCACCAAAATATGAAATGATCCACTTTTATCCTGGAAACCTTGACAATTACTAATGAAGCTAACTAAGACATAGACTAAGCTAATCCTATCTCAAGGCCACAAGCATAAGTATTTCATGTGGAGGTTGAAGGGAAAATTTACAATTTAAAGGATAGAAATAAATAGGTCTATGTGAGACACTATAAACTTATGACACTTTAAGAAGGCACCAATGTCTAACACTTCACATAACCTATAGTGAACCAAAAGAATTGAAAAAAGGTGCATGGAGGGTTCACAAATGATGAAAATAGACATACATTATACAATTTAAAACTTCAAAATATACACTTCACTCCCAACTAGAATCAAAAAGTTTATCTTATTGCTTCAAGAGAGTGTTTACAAGGTGATTTTGATAGAGTAACTCTATCACCAGTCAAGGGATGCTTTTTTAGACTCAAAAGCCTCTATATATAATAGAAAGGGATGAGAGAAGAAGGGGCTTGCATGAGAAAATGGAGATGGGGGTCATAAATGGATGCAACTACCACTATTGTCCTTAAGCTCTTTTGCATTCAAAGCATGCAACTACCCTGACCATGAGATAAACTGTCCAAGATCACCACAAATATCCTTGAGCCCCTCATACATTCAAGTCTCCCTTTTTGGAGCTAAGAGAGCCATGTCTAAGATAGATGCATGTCTTCACCAAGTGTGAATGATTTGATATTTACATTAAAAACTTGGTGTGTTCCTTCACTTTGCATGTCTTACATGTATAAGGATGAAATCCCCATATCTTTGAATCTAGAATGAGCCATGTTTCTTCTGTGTTGAGCGATTGTTTGTCAAAAATGTTGGCCATGTCAAAGGATGAGAACCTATCCATTAATTTCACCTAGCAGCTCTTGCTTTGAAACATGGATCATATCTTTCCTATAAATGGAAAACCAATCTAGGGACATTGGTTTTCCTATATCCATTTATGTTAATGTAAGTCCAGACAAATCTAAACAACTACTTATAGGGGTTTAGATTTTGACATTTGTGGGGTCGTCATGAGATATTTGAATTCCAATGGCCATTTCTTAAGCTTAAACTTTGACACTGGCATAAATGTCATGTTTTCCTTGGACACTTTATTACAAGCCTTTTCTTTTTGGGTATTTTTCTTTTGGATAATTTTCTTGAACAATTTCCACAATTTTTTCCCAAAGGAATTAGACTTCAAAATTTTTGAGAATGACCCTTAAAATTTTGAAAAGTATTTTAAAGAAGTGCCCTTTATTAAGGAAAATTATCTTTCAACCACTTTGAAAATGCCCCTTTCCAAAAGGAAATTACCCTTCAGAACTTTTGTAAATATCCTTTGGTTATTTGGAAAGAACCGTAAGTTTTTTTGGAAAATACCCTTCAGACAAATTTAATTCGGCCACTTTCCTAAAATAAATGTCTTAGATAATTTTTCAAAGTTTCACTTCCCCAAAATGATACCCATCAAAATTGTTACATAAGACACTTTGGCATGGAAATGAGTCTTTGAAAAAAGTGTTTTGGCCCTTCTTCCTGAAGGAATTCCTTTGGATTTTTGAAAAGAATCCTTCAGCTTTCTAACTTCGAGATAAAAGTTTCAAAATTAATTTTCCTGAAGATAATGTGTCCTTTAGAACATTATTTCGGTATATTCATTTCAGACAAAAAGTCTGAAAGAATTTTGCCTTAGGGAAAAATTATCTTGGATAATTTTCTTGAAGAAAAAGTGCCCTTTGGAAAATTATTTCAGGCTTTTGAAAAGAAACCTTTCTGAAAGGAACATGCCCTTCATATTTTTAAAATCGACTCTTTTTTTGAGAAAAGTGCTCTTCACATTGCTAAAAAAGACCATTTTTTAATAAAAAATACCTTTGGGGAATTGGAAATTACCTTTAAAAAAAAAATTTAGTCAAAAAGTTTGAAACAATTTATTTCACTTAGTCTCCATACAAAGTTAGAAAGAATTAACAAGTAAAGACTTAGTTGAATAAGATATTTTTCACTTACCCCTTTTAGTCTACAGGATCTTCTAGGTTTGTGCCTAAACCTATGAAGGCTTGATTTTGTGAAGGTTGAGAAACCATAAATACTTACTTGGACCCTTCATCTTTGCCACATTGAGCCTACTTCAAAGCCTTGGTATATGGGCCAAAAATTGGCCAACATTTTTGGTGACTCACAGGGAAGCATGATTGCTTGCTTGATAACCTAGACCACTTACCTTGTCTAGTCTATTGGGCATGGAGTCATTAACCTTTGCAACTAAAATGGTCTGAAACTAGATACAAGGTTGATCCTTTTTGGAACTTCCTCTTGAAGCAACAAGGATAATAAGAGTAAAAAAACACTATGCCCAAGGCACTTAGGGAAGAGAAACACATAACTAAAAATATGCACATAAGGCACTTGGGAGAAAACATGAAAAACTATACAAAATATAAAATATATATAATAGATGCAAAAATCTTCTAATAATAAGGATTTAGATGAATCCCATTATTAGGATGGGTAGTACCTCTCCATCTAATTAGGCCACCTGAAAAGCATTATGTTGTTTGCATCTATGGATCAAATAAAGACCACTCCATAAGCTATCAAATTTGGTATGGTTATCTGGCTTAGCCTTATTTGACTCCCACTTGAGGATTAGATCCCCTTCCTTGAAGTCCCTTGTTATGTCTCTCTTGTCAATGGCTTTCTTGACTTGAGATTGATGTGACTCTAGTTTATTAGACCTTAGTTGAATAATTTGTTCCTCATACTGATGTTAAAATTTACCTTGGGTCATTGAAGAAAACTATGCTTCTTACGACAAGAAACAAGAAATTTGTTTGTCATTTTTGAATACCTAGCAATGGGCTTCATTATCTACTACTGATTTCCTCACCACCACCTTGACATGTGGTTGAACCTTAACCTCTTTTATCTTACTTTGAATATCAAACTAGGCTCCTACAGCTACCAACCTATCAGCATGTTGATTCTAGTTCCTTGGCATAGATTTAATGTTAAAGTCTTCAAAATCTTCAATTAGGTCCCATACTACTTTTTTTTAAGACCTCATCAAAGGATTCTTCATAATGTTTAGGCCCCTGACTTGGTTCACTATAAGCTCACTATATCCATATGCTTGCAACTTCTGGATTCCCCTCTTACTAGCCCATTGGAGGCCATGGATTAGGCCTTCATATTCTATTGCATTGAAGGAGCAACTAAAATGGAACCTATAAGAAGAGAAATAATTATCATTTGAAGGAGAAACTAGCATTTTCCCTATACCTACTCCATTTTTTATACTTTAATCATGATAGAACAACCTCCACATACCATTGAAGTCTTTTTTTGGTCCAATGAGGGAAGGTGTGAGTTGATTTTCTTCATGTAGCAAATAGACACCCATGTCTTTTTCTTCAACACCTTCCAAAGGGTTAAGAAATTTATTATCCACCCATAGCTCATTCAAGAATAAGTCTAGAATCTCCTTAAGATAAGTATTTAGTTCTTGACCAATTTTAAATTCATCCTCATCAAGGATAGTACAATTGAGGTTTATGTTATCTGGTTGATGGGGCTCAATGTGAAATTGTGCCATGAACTCAGCCTTGATTGATACCTTATTCCCATACCTTAATCTGAATGTCATATATGACCAATATGTTGTGAGATATCCTCATATCTTTGTTCTAAATTCTATATAAAGGTATAATGTAAAATAAGGAGGCACCTCTAAAATCAACAAATCTTGAGTCACTGAAACACTAGGACAAGCATACAGGGTCAAGATGAGACCTTTGATAATAGTAGTTAGTTTGGTAGAATATTCATCAATCTATAAAAATCCCTTAGGTTAAGGTTCATACTTTAAACCAAGATAGTCTACTATTGACTTTGGCATCACCGAAGTACTTACTCCACTACCTACCATGTAGTTATGTACGAAGGAGTCACCAATGACTAATGAAATGTAGAATGGAGGAGGTTTAACCACCTTAATTGATCCTTCTCCCATAGGACCTTAGGTTACATTTGTAAGGACCTTAGTTATTTATTTCATTATCTACCTATAGTTGTTGTAACACCTATCTTGGACAAACCTTCTTGAAAGATATCCACTTGACTTGGCATGGAAAACATGTCCCACATTGGTACACTCACACTAGATTTCTTCATTTTCTCAACAATGTTGATTCATGGACCACCAACCTTCACCTGTGCTTTGGGAGCCACTACTATTGTTTGTTGAATCTATGAGTTTTGTGGATCAAAATGGGTCCATTGATTCTGAATCTTTAGAGCTATTGGAAACTTTGGAGTAGTAGTAGGTCCATTTGCCTTTGATAGTAACGGAGTACTAGTAGGAGGATCTTTGACCACCTCTTGATTACCATCCATATTCCTTCTTTTGAACCTTGTATTAGCTACCACTAGAATGTATGCTTGGCTAGAACTAGCCTATTGATTGAGTGCATAACACTCTTCATGCTCACTGATAACCATTGTAGCATCTAGTTGGTATGGTACTTGATTAGATCCTTGGTCTTATGGAGACTACCCTAGTTTTATCATCATGGGAATTTTTGTGTTTTGAGCTCTTAAGGCTTGATTGTATTCATAATCAAAAACATGCTACCATTGGTCATTGAATGCCTAGTTAAAACCATTAGTTTAATAATGGATTTCCCAAAAGATTGATCCCAAGGTATAGTCCCTTCAGCTTATTGAGCCATGTTGTTTTGAATAGGAACCAAGGAGTTAGAAGAGCATGTGGTATTTGGGTTATAGTTGCTCTGTTTATTGTATCTAGGCTATCCTTGTCATTACTCACGATTCTAGTTTTGGAAATTTCCATTAAAAGGTGGTCTATTCCCTTGATAATATTGTAGTTGAGGCTGATATGGAGCTTGATAAGGTTTATTGAATTGAGCTTTCTACCTTTTAACATTTACCACATCATTTCCTAAGGATTAGAGCATGCTCTTAAGTTCTAGGTAGTTTTTGTGTTCTTAGGAATCACTTGATCCACTAGTGGAGGCCTTTTCATACTTAGGTGAAGGTATAACATTAATTGTTTTAGTTGGAAGAATAACATTAAGAGGGTGAATAACCGTAGGGGTGGTTTAATTTTAGGGAAAAGAGGCATTGGGGGTCTAGGAATAAGCTTTCCATCTTGAACTAGGTAATTTTCTACTTTGATAGCCACCTCATAAGCATTTGGAAATATGTCCTCTCCCATGGATTGGATCATTACATTTATATCACTATTTAGAGCCTTCAAGTAGTATAGGAATGCAAAGTTAGGGGATAGTCTAACAGAGGCTAGAATTCTATCCCAAGCTTTTTGGAATCTTGTGTTAAAGTCTAAGCTAAAGATGGTGATGCACCAAAATATGAAATGATCCACTTTCAGCCTGGAAACCTTAACATCTACTAATGAATGTAACCAAGACATAGACTAATATGATCCTATCTCAATGCCACAAGCATAAGTATTTCATGTGGAGGTTGAAGGGAAACCCTGTAATTTGAAGGACAAAAAGAAATAGGTCTATTTTAGAAACTATAAACTTGTGACACTTCAAGAAGGCACCAATGTCTAACACTTCACACAACCTATAAGGAACCAAAAGAATTAAAGAAAGGTGCATGGAGTTTATAGAGATTATGAAAAGAGATATACATTCTGCAAGATAAAACTCCAATAATACACACTTCACTTTAAACTAGAATCAAAAAGTTTATCTTATTGCTTCTAGAGAGTGTTTACAATGTGATTTTGATAGAGTAACTCTATCACCAGTCGAGAGATGCTTTTTTAGACACAAAAGCCTCTATCTATAACAAAAAGGGATGAGAGAAGAAGGGGCTTTTGTGAGAAAATGGAGAGGAGGTCATAAATGGTTGGAATCACCACTATTATCCTTGATTTCTTTTGCATTCAAAGCATTAAACTACCCTGACCATAAGATAAACCATCCAAGATCACCACAAATCTCCTCGAGTCCCTCATGCATTCAATTATCCATTTTTGGAGCTAAGAGAGCCATGTCGAAAGTAGCTACATGTCTCTACTAAGTATGAATGATTTGATCTTTTCATTAAAAACCTGGTGTGTCCCTTCACTTTGCATGTCTTACATGTATAAAGATGAAATCCCCATATCTTTTAATCTAGATTGAGCCATGTTGCTTCTACATTGAGTGATTGTTTGTCAAAGATGATGGCCATGTCAAAGGATGAGGACCTCTCCATTAATTGCACCTACTAGCTCTTGCTTTAAAACATAGATCAGATCTTTACTATAGATAGAAAACTAATTTAAAGACATTGGTTTTCTTGTATCCATTTATGTTGATGTAAGTCCATACAAATCCAAACAACTACTTACAAGGTTTCAAATTTTGACATTTATGGGTCCATCATGAGATATTTGAATCCCAATTGCTATTTGTTGAGCTTGAAATTTAACACTAGCACTAACATCATGTTTCCTTTGGACAGTTTCCTATGGGCCTTTTCCTTTCAGGTCTTTTTCTTTTAGATAATTTTCTTGAATAATTTTTGCAAACTTTTTTCTGAAGGAATTAAACTTTGGACTTTTATAGAATGACCCTTCATATTTTGAAAAGTCTTTTGGAGAAGTACCCCTTATAAAGGAAAAATATCTTTCAACCACTTTGAAAATTCCCCTTTCCAAAGGGAAAGTACCCTTTAGAACTTTTTAAAATGTCCTTTGGTTATTTGAAAAGAAACATCAACTTTTTTAGAAAAATTGTCTCAGATAATTTTCTTGAAGGAAAAGTGCCCTTTGGAAAATTCCATCCATCTTTTGAAAATAAACATTTTTGAATAGAACATACCCTTTAGATCTTTAAAATGGAATCTTTTGTCGAGAAGAGTACCCTTCAGATTACTGAAAAGGGCCATTTCTTCAAAAAAAATACCTTTGAGGAATTGAAAAGTACCTTTAAAAAATTGTTTTGGTCAAAAAGTCCAAAATAATTTCTTTCATTTAGTATTCATACATAGTCCAAAAAATGAACAAGTAAAGACTTAGTTGAATAAGAGATTTTACACTTAGCACTTTTAGTTTGTGGGATCTTCTAGGTTTGTGCCTAAACCTATGAAGGCTTGATTCTGTGAAGGCTGAGAAACCATGAAGACTTACTCAGACCCTTCATCTTTACCACATCAAGCTTGCTTCAAAGCCTTGGCATGTGGGCCAAAAATTGGCCAATAGATCCAAAAGGATATTTTTTTAGCTCTCTGCACCACATAGGACCATAAATCAAATGGAGAAGCCTGAAAGGTAAAAGGAATGCCAAGAAACTTAAACTGTAACCTTGATAGAATCCACTACCACTAAAATTCCTCCAACTAAGGAGGTTTGGGGCCTAAAGACTACTGGTAGCATTGGGTCTTATTCCATTGGATAGATTAGCATGAAACCAAACCAAAAATATAGAGACATTCCATGGAATTTATAATGGATTCTTCTTCCTCTTGAAGTGTGATAAAATAATCATCTACAAAGTGATAATTTGAAAGTTTCATATCAAACTGAGGGAGGGAGATACCTTTCACTAAGCCCCTATCATCATAGTTAGCAGGAAGTATATAAATCTTTATACTACAAGCACAAGAGGATTGGATGCTATTGATAGTGATAAAGGCCCAAACATCTTGATAGAACATGTTGCAAGTCTGAACAAATTTGGGGCCAAAACTAAGTGCCTATAACATAGCCAAAATGAATGACCACTCAATACAGTCATAAAATTTCTCAAAATCAATCTTTACAAACAAAGCTTTTTAATTATAAATCTAATCCCATTCCATACCTTCCTAGACAACAATGACATTATCTAGAATGAACTTATTTTGGATGAAACTAGTTTGCTCACTCTTAACAATTAAAGGGAGAAGGTGTTTCACCCCGATGGATAGATCCTTAGAAATAATATTAAAGGAGACATTAAGAAAAGTATAAAGCCTCTTTTTTGTGACAATTTCAAGATCACCATCCTTAGGAATAAACTTGATTTTAACATGATTTATAAGGAATCTTAAAGAGTTGGTTAGAACAACTTTAGAATAAACTTGGTGAAGATCAGAACCAATAGTATCCCAAAGGGTTTTATAGAACTCACAAGGGAAACTATCAATTCTTGGAGTATTATCCATTATCATCTACTTAATAGCCTCATGGAGGTTGCTGAGAGATTAGAACCTATCACCAAAAACTCTTTGAGAATTAGAGACTTTGCAAGGAATAACCTAGAGGCATTGAAGGAGAGCCACCTCCCTCTCTAAAGAATAAAATTGTGTTGATAAAACACCATGGTAGTGATGTATAAAATCTTGAAGAATGTCAAGAAATTTGGTAAACTGAATGTTTCCTTCCTTGACAACTTTGATTTTATCAACAACTCTCCTAAATAAAAGAAGGGAAAAAAGTGCTTAAAAACTTTTTCTCTAATTTTCAACCATTACATTCGAGCTCGTAGATAAGATCCTATGGATTTTTGTGCCTCCTTAGTTTAGAGATTATGTCTCTAGTTCACCACTTGCATGTTACAAGTTTGAACAAATTTGGGGCCAAAACCAAGTGCCTTCAGCATGTTAAGAATGAATAACCACTCAATGCAGTCATAATATTTCTCAAAATCAATCTTAACAAACAAAGCCTTTTAATTATAAAGCTAATCCCATTCCATACCTTCCTAGACTATAATGACATTGTCTAGAAAGAACTTATTTTAGATGAAACCCATTTTCTCACTCCTAACAATTAAAGGGAGAATGTGTTTCACCTAGAGGGATAAAGCTTTATCAATAATATTATTAAGAGACATTAATCAAAGTAATAAGCCTCTAGTTTATGAAAATTTCAAGATCACTAGCCTTAGGAATAAACTTGATGTTAACCTAATTTATAAGGCATCCTAAAGAGTTGGCTAGAACAACTTCATAATAAACTTGTTGAAGATTAGACCATTAGGATCCCAAATGTTTTTAAAAAACTCACAAGGGAAACTATCAATTCTTGGAGCATTATCCATTACCATTTTCTTAACAGCCTCATGGAGGTTGATGAGAGATAACAACCTATCACCAAAAACTCTTTGAGAATTAGAGACTTTACAAGGAATAACCTGGCTGCATCGAAGGAGAGCCACCTCCCTCTCTAGAGAATAAAATTGTGTTAATAAAACACCATGGTAGTGATGTATAAAATCTTATAGAATGTCAAGAAATTTGGTAAACCAAATGTTTCCTTCCTTGACAACTTCGATTTATCAACAACTCTCTTAAATTAGAGAAGGTCAAAAAGTCCATAGAAACTTTATCTCTAATTTTAAACCATTGCATTCAAGCTCTTGGATAATATCTTATGGCTTTCTGTGCCTTCTTAATTTGGAGATTATGTCTCTAGTTCACCACTTGCATTTAAAGTTGAACATTGAAAGGTGACCGATCCATCTCTTGTGAAGCTTAAATATATTCACAATTTGTAGCATTGTGCAAATGTCATCCAAAATATGTTGCTTATCTATTGTAGATCTAATGAAATGTGGAAGTACAAGTAATAGCATCAGACCACCACTAAATCCAACCATTATCTCCCTTTGGTCGAGGGACTAAGTTCCAGATTATGACAATATGCCCCACTATTCTTTCATGTTTGAGGTGGGAAGTATTGAGATAGGATTACATGGAGGTAGGCTTAACTTAAGGTGTGGTCAACTCAACATTAAATCAAATAGGGTTATGGTATGATAAAAATATATCAGGAATGACTGAAACTAACCTATTTTGGACTGGGGTAAAATAAAAAATATCTTTCTCAACCAAATAAGATCTATCAAGGTACTAAAGCACCCTATCTTCTCCGTATTAAAATTTGGACTAGGTCAACCAGGGGGTGTCTAAATTCTTCCTATGATGATGGTTGAGATCAAACACCTTAAGTTTATTGCATATATAAAACCATGCTTCACACTCACCAGTGCACCACTATATTGGAAGGTGTCAGTCGTTATCCTTTATTGATTAATCCATGTTGAAATCACCATAGAGGATATAATGTGCATTTGGGAGTGAGTTGGTTAGCCACCTCCACAAGGTGGCCTATTCCACAACCTCATTAGAGGCATATAAATTAACCAGCCCAATGATGTAGTTATTAAAGTCAAAAAGGGTCCACAACATCTAATGGGTGGGGTCATTACCCCAGGAAATAATATTCTAAGTTAGCTATCAAGCACAAAAAATGATGGCCCTACCATGCTCAAATTCATGCCCAATAGCCTAACATATGGCCCCAGGCTAAATTATTCATGTTGCATTCTACATTAAGAAGCCAAAAACTTAACCACTTATAAATAAAGAATTTTCATGTTATGAAAAAGCTGAAAACTATTCTTGATCACATACTTATGCAGTGGATCAATAATACTTTGAACATTTAAAGAATACATAATCATTGGGAAATATTGAGGTGTATGTCATTCTCCTCTATGAGACCTTATAGTGAAATAAACTTATTATATATGAGTTTTTTGTGCATGAAATTAGTCATTCTAAATGGTTTTCACTTTTGTACCATATATACTTCCTCTTCAAGAGATGGAAAGGGCTTACGAGAGTGTCAGAATACTATTTTTTAGTCCAAGGTGTCTAGGCTCCTTTCTTCCTCTAGAACACTCACCCTAGGAGAGGGTTGTGATAGTGGTGATGAAGGTGGCATCTCAACCAAAGAGGCCACTACTTACAGAGTGCATAAAAGAGGAGGATAAGCTTTAGTAGGCAAGGTATATTTTTTTATCAAAATTCAAATCATGATTATTTCCAATAGGTCTTGAATAATTTTTTGGTCTATCACCACTTTTGGAAGAGGTATTATTTTTTTGGTTGGTGACGGTAGTCTAATTGTTGTTATTTCCTTTCTAAGATTTGGCTTCAAATCCACCCTTTTCCTAAGGAGCATGGGTGTATGCACCATTAGAGGGCATTATTGTATCACATGTTTCAAGGACTAAAACTAAAATTAAGTATTTAGGAGATTGTTATACAAGACATGTTGAGAAAAGCATTTAGAGCCAATTTGTATATCAATAAAATCTTTTAAATCTCAAGATAGATCCACTTCAACACAAACCCTACTCTAAGGATAAGCCATAAATAACTTAGTTTGATCATGGAATATGAAATGCCCTATGGATTTTATGAGCTAGTAAATAAAACCCCATAAGGGGAGAGGTAAGCCAAGAAATTCAACTCATATAAGGATTTTCAGTTTTGCTTACTCTAAGACTTGAAAGTCTTGAGTCTAGTGAGAAAACAAAAGCAAAGTATTATGAATGAACCAAAACCCATGATTAACAATAGCTTTGCAGTGATCTAGGTTAGAAAAGTGAAACCAAAAAAATCCCTTTTTAAGGATTTTGACTCCTTCAAATTTCATACCATGGCCTTACCAGTGGTTGTGAACCCATTACTTTTGAAGGCTCTAATGGGGGACTCAACCAACAAAGTAAGCAATCAAAGTAAAATTTTCAAATAAATGATAGGATTTATCAAATTTTTGCACATCCAAAATAACAGCAGGGAATGGAGATTTAAAATCATCAACATTACCTCATGGAAGACCTTCAAGATAGATTTTATCTCCTACTTTGGGGCCATGATTGTGCTCACTCACTCCAACTTTCTCTACATCTATTGATCTAGTGAGGGAGGTAATGGTCATTAAATAAAGGGTATCCCCTATCACCTAGAAGGTGAATCACCAGTAAAAATTAGTAATAAATGCAAACAAAGCAATATCCTACCTAGATCCATGACAATATGTAATATGGCAAAGACCTAAAGGCTCATCAATGCAGATCTATGAAAACCTAACTTATCTTTAGTTTGAGATTTAAATTTTTATATGACCATATCCAAAAAATTAGAAATATTTCTGAAATGTCAAAATTTATAAAATATTTTCAGCATATTAATTTATTTTATAAGAAATATATATATATATATATATATATATATATATATATATATATATATATATATATATATATATATATATATATATATATATTTCCTTTTTTTAAATGTATTTTCCTACATTTTGAAGGGTAATTTTGAATTTATGGCTAACATTAAAAAATTATCTGACATGTAGGTAAACCATTAAATTTAATTCCCATATGGGAACTTCAAAGTTTTATTTTTAATATGACATTGTATTAAGTTTTATAAGCTAATATTTTTATTTGATAGGGTAAAAAACTAGGTTTTATAGGGATCTTAGTGATTTAACCATTTTGGGAATATTTGTATATTATTCCTAATTTAGTTAAGGGCTATGAGTAGCAAAATTAGTAAATGAATATGTAATAATTAAGCTACCGATTTGTGTAAATTAGATTATAATTTTGACCTTTCTAAAAATAGTAATAAGAGATGGAAAAGAAGACTTAGATGGAAACTGAGTGATTCAACTGAGATAGGGTATGATATTCACTGTGTAAGACTGGGACATTATTACAAACTAAGATTTGATCTTCATTTTATGATTAGATACGAGTGTTGAAAATGGACAAGAGTGGCACCAATGTTATAGTCTACCTCTATCACTATTGTCCTGAGGATCTGAGCTTTCTAGGTTGTATTCACTAGGTTTATGTGACCCTATCCATGAAGTTTCAACAAATGGAAGTTTGAAGAGCTCTATATAGAGTAAATTTTATTTTCAAACCCTAGACTCCATTATGATTTGACCAATTTTGAGAAAGAATGGGGGATTATTTTATGTAAGATTCATTGAACATGTATCCACACCCTTTGTATGGGTACGATGCCTACATACCAATACTCTAAAAATGGATTAAGATATATGTAGTTCTCTCACTTAATGTGCTTTGTGAAATTGAGTGTATGAATATGTAAAATTCTAAACTAGATGTACTTGATGTGGCTAGGGACTAGTGTAAGGATTTGAATAAGCTTGTAAGTATATTGGTTGGTTGTATGCAGAGAATATGGAAGATTACTTGAGTAGTCTTGCTTGTATTCTTGCTTAGTGATATTTTCCAACCCCTTCTAAATGATCTTTGAATGGGATTTTATAAGGATCTATTGGTTATGGGTTGAATGGGCTCACATTAGGTTGACAAGGATAAGGATGGGGAACTAAAAGAAAATAACCATTGGGGTTAAAATGCACTTTGATAAGAGCACCAAAATCATACAGGAGTGGCACTGATTTTATAGTCCAAGTGTGGCACTATTTCCCTAAGCTAATAAAACATGGGGGGATGGATTACTCATGAAAAAAGGGGTTTGGCTCAGCTAGGATCAAGTTTGGAAGGCTATGGATGACTGGGAATCAGTGAAAAGATATCTATGAGGGTCATGAGAGAAAAAAAGAGGGACCTAAGGGTTAGGTCTCATTAGCCACACTCAAGTTGGTAATTTTTGCATTTTATATTACTATATTCCCCCCCTCCCACTTTATTCTACTAATGAAGCAAAGTGAAATACTAGGATAAAGGAAAAATAGAAAGTGTACTTGAACTTACCTTTAAGGGTGAAAATCATGAAACTATGTGATGTTGGGTGTGCATAGAGAGATAATGCTATAAAATATGAATATGTAAGAAAAACAAAGAGTAGATATGTTCTTACTAGATACATTATATCTAAAATAAGAATGTACAAATCTAGGTAAGAGATAGAGAGGAAGGAAAAGGAATAAATACACCTCATTGGATACATAGACCAATATAATACATGTTGTGATGCTGAGTGATGTTGGATATGTTGGATATGTTGGGTATGTTATACCAAGAGTAATATCACAAATGGAGCTGAGTGCTTAATTCCTCAAGAGTGTCTCAAGAATGCAAAGGCTTATCCTTTGGATCCATCATCACACACTAAGTGAAGCTAGGTGATCATGCATCTGTTAATCAATGTTTGGATTATGTGTCTAATCCCTATGAATAGGTGGCTCAAGAATACAAAGTCTAGCTAGTCATTTGGCTCCATCATTGCCCTGTGAGGTGAAGCGATAATCTGATACCATTATAAAATGTGTGTCGAATGAGATGGATCTTGAATCCCATGAATGATATGTAATATGATAATTTTGGTGTGGATATCCAAATGCATGTTAGAAACTAGGCCACTCTTGGCCACTCCAAAAGATGGAAATTAGGCTTAATTGAAAGCCACTCCAAAATAGGTACACTAGGTTTATATGAAAGCCACTCTAAAATGTAGAAGTAAGGCTTGTATGAAAGCCACTCCAAAATGATTCCAAACACTTGTATATGGAATAAAGAACATGATTGAAGAGAATGCTTAGGTAATGTTGAAGTCAAAAAGAAAAGAAAAGAAATGTGCCATGCACATTACCCCCAGTCACTGGTGTCTGAAACATGGATTCTGATCTAGAAGTTATACCAACTACTCTATATAAAACTAGAAGTGAGATTCATCATGTCGTGCATGATGCCCCCTATATCTATATTATCTAAGCAAAAGTGTACAAAAAACTACTTCTTTTGAACTGGTCTGACTATGCAAAACTATAGTTAAACCTACTTTTTTGACTACTTTTAGAAACTCTATTTTTTTTAATATTTGGATAAGAGTGCCAAAAATAGATAGTAATGGCATCGGTGTTGTAGTCCAATCTTAGAAATATTTTCTTAGGCCAAATTTGGTAACTATTCTGACATTTTCACTATCTAACAAGTCTGTTCTAATAGGTTTGATGTCTAGTTATTATTCTAGGTGTGATGAATGCTAATTTTTTATCATTAAGAGCTCTAATATTTATGATAAAACCCCTATTTGTTTCCCCCTCTTTAGAGGGTAGGAATGAAGACCCTATAATGAATATCATCAAAAGAAAGAGCCTTGTAAGTGTGTTATGTTGCAAAGATACATGATATAACAATGTTAATCAATAAGATATCTCAAGAAATAACATGGTTTGTATAGAGAGATATAGTAAATTGGGTTTGTAGTCATATAAAATACAAAAAATGGTAAATTTAGTGTGGATAATGATACCCAACCCTTATGTCCCTCTTGCTTGCTCTCATGACCCTCATAGGCATCTTTTCACTGATTCCTAGTCATTTGTATCCTTTCAAACTTGATCCCAGTTGAGCTAGACCCATTTTTCAATGACTAATCCTTCTTATAGGTCTTGTCAACTCAAGACAATAGTAACACACTTGGACTATAGCACTAGTGCCACTCCTATCTACTTTTGATGCTCTTATTCAAGTGAATTTTTGGACCCAATAATTAGTTTCTTCTAGTTCCCCATATTTATTCTTATCAGCCTAATGTAAGAACATTCAACCCACGACCAATAGATCCCTATAAAATCCCATTAAAATATCATTGGAAAGGTTTGGTGAATATCACTAAACAAGCAAGACTATTCAATCAACCTCCCCTATTCTCTGCATATAGCCAACCAATATACTTACAATCTTATTCAAATATTTACAATAGTCCCTATCCACCTCAAGTAAAACTAGTTTAGCATTTCGCATATTCATACATTTAATTACACAAAACACATCTAGTGGGAGAGCTACATATGGCTTGATCCCTCTTCAAAGTATTGGTATGTAGGTAGTATTCCCACAAAAGGGGTGTGGATACATGTTTAGTGAATCTTACATACCCTAACCCCCCCTCTTTCTCAAAATTGGTCAAAGCATAATCAAGTATAGGGTTTGAAGATAAAATATACTCTATAGAGAGATCTACAAACTTCTAGCTATTGAAAATTCATAGACAAGGTCACACAGACTTGGGGAACAAAACCCAAAAATCTCAAATCCTCAAGACAATAGCAACAGTGGTGGACTAAAACACTATTGTCACTCCTGTCCACTTTCAGTGCTCCTATCCAATCATATTTTAAAGGTTAGATCTTAGTTTGTGATAGTGTCCTAGTCTTGCATAGTGAATATCAGACCCTGTCTCAGCCATATTAGTTAGTTTTCAGCCAAGTCTTCTTTTCCATCTCTTATTACTATTTTTAGAAAGTTAAAAATTTCAATCTAATTTACACATTCAGTATCTTAATTATTGCATATTTGTTTATTGATTTTACTGCTCAGACCCCTTAACTAAATTAAGAATAATACACAAATATTTCCAAAATTGTTAAATCATTTGGCAAACCTGACATATTTTGTTTGCACATAAAAACCCTAGGGTAAATTTCTTACTGATTTTTCTTATTTTTTTCTAATTTTTTATCTACATGATAAAATCAGAAATTAGTATTTAATTTTAAAATTTTGTAGTAATTTTAAAATAATTTTCTTTCAAACCCTAGTTGCCCATACTAGGTCCTAATATTTTCCCCAGTAATTTTCCAATAATTTTTTGATTTTTTACTAACATATTAAAATCATAAATTCACTTCATATTTCAAAATTCAATAGTAATTTCCAAAAATGTTTATTTTTCAAAACCCTAGTTACGTCTTCTAGGTCTCTTTAAATCATAATTTTTTCAATGAATTTATGATTTTTTAATTGCATATCTAAATCAAAAATTCACTTTAAATCTCAAAATTTCATAATAATTTTCAAAATAATCAATTTTCAAACCCTAGTTGCATACACGAGGTCCTATTATTTTTGAGATATCACCTTACAATCTAAAATTATATTTCAAAAATAGATGTCACTTATTTAAAAAAATTCTTCCATCTTTTGTAAATAATAAAGAGACCATCATTGGTCCTATCATGTACATGAATGATGAAGTTTATCATATGTTAGTACAAAGCTTCATTATTTTCATTTCATGCTTACTCTTTATAATAACAGATGATATTACAACATTTATTGCTTAAAATGCATAAGATTTCAATATTCCTTTTGCATATTCTCTCTCATTCATGTGGAATAATTTTCATCTCCATTTTGCTAAACATGTTACCAATGTTATGTTACATGTCAAAATTTTCTAAAAATTCATGCACAATTTCATGTTTTCTATCCTTTCCTTTCTATCTCTCATGTCAAATTTCTTAAAATTTTATCATTTTAAACACATTAGAAATGTCATAGTAAATGTCAAATTGTTTTATGTATTTATGCACAAATTCATGCTCTTTATACCTTGCTTGTTATCTCTCCTATGGAATGTTTGTTATAAACATATTATTTTACAACTCATCACTAACATTTCATGCATTTCATTCCACTTTCATGCTTTCTACCTAGATGAATATAACTCCTTGGCCACTTTTGAGTATCTTCCTATCACTACTAGACATAAGCAAACACTATTTTTTGTATCTATCACCCCTCCTTTCAAACTTGGTACATATAGCTCTTATCCCACACCTACTACCTATTATATTCTTATAGTAGATCACACGGTACATGCTATCACCCAAGTTTTATAAGATAGGTAGGTTAATTACACCCATGGCTATAACTATATCACTTAGGTTAGCAACCCTTCTGATATAGTTTTAGTTCTCAAGCTCCTTCAACAATCAGATGTTTACAAATATGTGTTATATGCATCCCTTCACAATATTAGAATTCATGTTTATGTCAAAACAAATTATGTTACACCTATCCTCAATACCATGAAATAGACTAAAGAACATATTTCCTTTGAAAAAGAAGATTTACCCCCATGCCACATCATTAAACAACATCTACCTCTATATATTTAATTAAGAATTAATTATGTGGGGGTCATAAGGGTATTAGTTGATAATGGTTCAAGACTCAACATTTGTGACATTTCTTTTCTTAAATGTCATAATATACAACCTCAAGATCTTGACCATTCTGATATGAACATCAGAGGTTTTGACAACATTCCATGAAAATTCATGGGTCAAATAACACTCAATCTTACCTTAGGGCCTAAGACACTTCCAAATACTTACCAATTCATGTGAAATGACATCAACTATAATTTATTACTTGGTCGGCCTTCAATTCATAATATGCATGTAGTCCCTTCTACACTCCATGATTGTTTAAAATCTAGTCACAAAGGCTACATTTACATATGCCCAATAAATAATGAATCTTTTAAATATTTCCAAGTTGCTAAAAATCCATAAAATTATATTTTTCACTTTAATCTTGGCAACATACCAACATAACCTATTATTCACAGTGTACCTTCAGACTATGAAACACATCAACCAACTCCAAGTTTTGTAATAAAATTGATACCACATCACCATTTTACCCATCCTTTCTCACTTAAATGTCTCAATAAGATGGGATATCATGGCAAAGGTCTTAGAAAGCATGAATAAGAAATTGTCAATCCTGTCAAGGCATCTACACAACATGGAACAAAAGGGCTAGGATATTAGTTTACCCACCTTCATAATAATCCTTCTTTCACCAATTTAAATCATATAAAGTTCTATACACCAATTACACCAATATACCACACCATTAATCATACTTCAACACTATCATTTATCTATCATGATCTCATTGATGATGCAGTTTCACTAAACATGCTCACATTAGATGAATTATCCAATGATGAATCCCTCCTACAATTTATCAGATCATATGAGGACTTTCCATTTTATTATCATAAAAATATATTTCCTCATCACATAAATACCCATGCATACTTTAGATAAAGTTTAGATTCTCCATAAGGCATACCAGTTTATTTAGATGATACTATTCTTACCATTCCCTACACATTTGACTGTTCCACATTGCTTAACGAAGAAATAGTTAATTTTAATTTTGAAACTGATCAAGATCCCCATATTATTTTATTAGTTGTTTCCCTATGAAAGGAAGAAGATATATATATTCATCAAACCTTAACAGATTTTCCAAAACTCTTTGATTGGTCTTACTTAGATATGCTAGGAATTGATACATCCATAACAATTTACCAGATTCCTTTATACCCAGATGTTAAACCCATTAAACAAAAATTTTACAAAATGCATCCTAAAGTGGATATCCTAGTCAAATATGAGATCCAATGCCTCTTAGATGTTGTTTTCATTCAACTAGTAGCACACCTTGAATGGGTTTCCAATGTAGTCCCTGTGGTCAAACCTAATGGACAAATTTGGTGTTGTTCTGATTCTTGTGATTTAAATAAAGCATGCCTAAAAGATTATTTTCCTTTACCTAACATTGACATGATTTTCAATTCCACAACTAGATATGAAATGTTATCATTTATGGAAGGCTTTACAGGATACAACCAAATCCAAATTGCCAAAGAAGATCAAGAGAAAACATTTTTTATAAGACCTTGGGGTATATTTTGTTACATTATCATGCCTTTCAAATTAAAAAATATCAGAGCCACATACCAACATACCATGACACATATATTTTATGATTTTATTCACCATATTTTCAAGGATTATGTTGATGATATCTTAGCTAAATCCAAATAATGACAAACTCATGCTATTGATTTATGAAAGACATTTCAAAGACTCAAACAATACAATGTTCAATTGAACCCAAAGATGTATGTCTTTGGAGTTACATCAGGAAAAATCTTAGGTTTCATTATTTCTTGGGATGGTATAGAGGTTGACCCTAAGAAATTAAAAGCAATCATTGGCATGCCACCTCCTAAGAACTTAAATCACCTTTGATCCTTATAGGGCAAGATCTAAGTAATCTTCCATTCTATAACTTAGCTTGCTAATAAAACTCAATCATTCACTCAATTACTAAAGAAAGATACAAAGTTTTTTTGGGACCAAGCCTGTCAAGAAAGCTTTGATACAATCAATAAACATCTTCTTAATCCACATATCTTAGTACCAATTATCCCTGATAGGCCTTTCCTACTATATATCTCAACAATAAACCATGCATTAGGAGCACTCTTAGCACAACATGATGATCAACACACTGAATGAGTAGTTTATTACATTAGTCACACATTAGTTGATTATGAAAAAAATTACTCTGTAATAGAAAAGTTATGTTTAGCACTAGTTTTTGCCACACAAAAACTTTGACATTACATGGTAAATAATGAGACTCAGGTTATCACAAAAGTAGACCCATTAAAGTTTTTCATGGAAAAAACACATCTCTTTGATCACATCACAAAATGGGTCATGTTATTAATAGAGTTTAACATAAAAATAGTTCTCCAAAAATCAATAAAGGGCCAAATCATTACAGATTGTTTGGTAACCACACCTTTCTTGGACACTAATCCTATTAGTGACACATTTAGAGATTATTTAATTGCTTATTCTACTCATTCCAATACTTGGACCATGTTCTTCAATGGTTCTCAATGCGTATTCGATTTAGGGGCAGGCATTGTCTTTGTTGACCCTTCTAGTCACATATTTCCTATTGCATATCGATTAAGTTTCTCCTACACCAACAACACTAAAAAATATGAAGCACTTATTTTAGGTCTATTTTTTGCCTAGTCTCTCCAAATTATATCTATTCAAGTATTTGGTGATTCCTAACTTATGGTCAACCAAGTCAATGATGTCTATTAGACAAAAGAAGATCTTATCCCATACTAAAACATGGTACAATGTTTATCATCATAGTTTGACTACTTTTATATAGAGAGTATACCAAGAAAAGACAACTAACATGTAGATACAATGGTAAGTGTCACATCTTTAATTCCTATCGACATTAATGATGATCAAGCTATTTTCACAATTAAATGATTATAATCGCCATAAATATCCAATGTAGATTTGATTGAACTATCCGTTCTAGCCACTACACATAGTTCTACAACTATAGAATGGTTCTCTGATATCTATAACTTTCTAAATAAATTTATTACACTAGACAATTTTTCTCAAAATGACAACACAAGTTACACAAACAAGCACTGTGTTATGTAATCATTGGCAGAGACCTTTTTAAATGATACTTTGATGTATAATTGATTCAATGTTTAACGTCATTAGAAGCCAAAATTGATCTTACATAGATACACGATAGTGAGTGTGGTGACCACTTCAGTGAAAAATCCATGTCACACAAATTGCTTCATTAAGGGTACTACTAGCCCACCATGGAAGATGAATGTATAAAATATGAAAAATTATGCAATTAATGTCAATGACACAATAACTTATAACATGCACCATCACAACAATTGTAGCCTATTGTCTCTTCATGGCCATTCATGTTATGGGGATTTGATCTTATTAGAAAAATTAACCTTGAATCTGTCGATGGACATAAATTACTAATCACAGCCACAAAATACTTTACCAAGTGGGTGGAATTTGTTCCACTTAAATCTACTATAGGTGAGGACTTTTATAGCTTTTTCATGACTCACATTATTTCACACTTCGTCTTGCCTTCAACCATAATTTCTAATAATGGAACATCATTTAAGAATAAAACTATCAATAAATTTAGCACAAAGTATAATATTAAACACATATTCTCCACTTTATATTACCCATAAGGAAATGGTAAAGAAGAGGCCACCAATAAAACCGTCAATAAAATTTTGAGAAAAAAATTGACCAAATTTGGAGATGATTGGCACAATCAACTAGTATTTGTATTATTAGTATATCACACAAGTATCTGCATGCCCACAGGAGTCACTCCTTATTCACTTGTTTATGGCACAAAAGCAGTTTCACCATTAGAATTAGAAATACCATCTCTTTGTGTCTCCCTTAAAGGTATTATTACTCATGACAAATATCATGAAAAGTGTCTACACTAGCTCGAGTAGTTAGATAATACACACATTCAAGTAATAAAACATCTCCAAATCTACCAACAACATGTACAATGATCCTACAACAAATGAGTTCACACCAAAGAATTTGAAGTTAATGATATCATTCTCAAAGAAAACCCTTGCAATGTCAATGCCAAAGAAGAAATCAAAGGAAAATTCAAACCAATTTGGCTAGGTCCATACATTATTACCAAAAATCTTAGCTCTAAAGTGTATTGTATAGCCTCAATTGAATGAAAAAACTCAAAAATGTAATGAATATCATGCATCTACGTAGATTCCATGTCTAGAATTTCATTTCACACATTATATTGTACATAATTTTACAAAATTAATTGTACATAGTTTCTTTTTCCTTACTTGTACACAATTATTTTTTTCAAATTATTGTGAATAGTTTTCATGTGATTTATTGTACATAGTTCAAAACATATCATAAACACAAAAACATTCAAATATATCAAAATTCCAAAAACAGTCAAAAATGTCAAAATAACAAAAACACTTTGATTGTATGCATCATCCATGCTTTACATTTCTACTATCATGCCAGACTTATATTTTTTATTATATGTTATTATTTATTGATTTATCTGCATTATCATGCTTCACTTGATCTCCTTTGAGTGTGTGCAGTGACATCCAACTCTTTAATTACTTCATTCTACCTATTAAGGGGGAAACTTACTTTTACATTCAAGACATAAATATATATACCCACTGGGGGTATCTTCAATATGACTACACCATCCAAGTTATGTCATTACTACACCACACACTCTAGTTATCATGTTTATGTAAATTAATTATTATTTTGCATAGATTACTCTATCGACATTCACTAGTAATTATCACTTATGTATTTCTTAGCATTTACCTAGTCTTGTACTCTATGTCTTGCATATTTTCACCTCTTGCTCTGATTAGTTATATGTGATTGCTTTTCCAACATTCACATGATTTCTTTTCTTGCTTAGCATAGCTAGATATGATTATATTTTCTTAGTTCTTGTTTTGTCTCTTGTATGTGCCTTAGGACATTTGGCAATGTCTTTTGCTTCAATTCATGTGTGTGCCTTTGGACATTTGACAATGTCCTTTGTTTATAATCTTCTATGTGATTATGGATTTCACATCAAACCTTCCTTGTTTCAATCATATGTGTATGTGGCACTTTAACATGCCGTGTATGCTTTCTTTCCATTTTAAGTGATATGTACCCATGTCCCTTGTTTGTTTGCCCCCCTTGGTTATTTTTGTTTGCTTCTTGCTTCCTACCTTATGTGTTTATTGTTTGTTTGCTTGTCATTGTTTACAATGACATGATTCATATCTTGCATTATCTTTTTATCTTTGATGCTATAATGGACATCATGCTCCATCCCTCCTTGCCAACTAACAACTAATAACTAAGAACTAACACTTCCAATTACAATTCAGTACATTGTCCATGTTATTACATTGTTATATATATATATATATATATATATATATATATATATATATATATATATATATATATATATAGGTATAACCCTATTGATATAAAAATCTCTAAATACAAACCATGCTATATATTGAGATATTTTGTCAATTATCATTACTATATCATGTATCTTTGCAACATAAAACACTTGTAGGGATATTTATTTTGAGGGTAGTCATTGTATGGTCTTCATTCCTACCCTCAAAAGAGGGGGTAAAAAATAGGGGTTTTGTCATAAAGATCAGATCTCCTAACAGTCAAAAAAGTAACATTCAGCACACCTAAAACAATAACTAGACATCAAACTAGTTAGAATAAACCAAGAAAATAGTGAAAATGTTAGAATAATTACCAAATTTGGCCTAGGATAATATCACCAAGATTGGACTACAATGTTGATGACTATAATGTCAGTGCCACTATTCGCTTTTAGCACTCCTATCTAAATAATAGAAAACTAGTATTTCTAAAAGGATGCATAAAAGTAGGTTTAGATATAGTTTTGCACAATCAGATCAGTTTAGAATCAATAGTTTTTAGTACACTTCTACTTAGAGAATCTAGATATAAGGGGCATCATGCATGGCACGATGGCTTATTGGGTCATTTAATGATCCAAAGTCAGTTTATTTTATATTTTTAGATTAATTTTTAGTTAGTTAATAATTAGTGTTTACTTTATTTTAAATAAATGTTAGTTTATGGGCTAGTTGTAAACCATAACCACCATAAAAGATTATAAATCTTTTACTCTTCATTTTAAAAAATAATCTGAATGAATACAATAAAATATTTTTGTTAAATATTTTACTCACCATGTAATTTCTTCAATTTTCCACCATTTCCCCTGGGCCAACAATGATATCAGATCTTTTATGACGTGCATGTCTCTAGGATTCAAACTCAAGGGGGAGACAAAGGATTGGTTATTTATTATTCTGGTCATATATTATTACAAAATTCTTGAACTGATATCCATCACTTTCTACTGCTAAACACTTTGTTGATTCTTGTCAAAACCTCGATCACCTCTATCATCATTGATTTCCTTGTATCTGGCATTGCCAATGGAAATGCCATATATCCCTTTCTCCACTTAACACTAAGATTATTGAGTTGATGAGTGCATAGGATTTTTTGGTGAAGAATTGTGGTCGTGAAAAGAAATCTAATGATCATAATGACTGTTGTGGATGATGCCATTTGAAGCACTTTTAGTAGTTGTTTGATTTGAGCTCTTGGTTTTATTTTGTAGAGGTATTGAGAGATTTTCTACTAGGATTCTCCTAGTTCTTCAAATAGCTATGAAATAAAAGGAATGATGAGATTGGTGCCATGAAAAAATTCAATCCATTGAGTCTCCACAATGTAGAATAAATTGATTAAAGGGAAGCAATTACCTTAAAGGATAACTTACTAGTCCATAAAAGCAAAAATATTCAATGTAAACCTATATGGCAAAGTGGTATTAAAGGAAGTTTTTTAATTAGGTTATATTTCCCTTTCCTACATTGAAGTGGGTCCCACAAGGAAGAAAGATACTTTATACTTCTCATATGCAAGTGAAAAAGAGGGTGAATTAATTTTACATGTAAAAATATTTGTGAGTCACTATCATATAAGGGAGGTCAAGGTTTCAACCCTCAAAAGTGACAAAATTCATTTTTTTTACAAAGAGATTATTTGAATTAATTCTGAAAATTAGGAAAATTTGTTCCTACTGTGACCATCTCTACCATATTTTGAACACAATATCATATTATTTTTTAAAAGTTACTTTTTTGGAAACTAGACTCGAATAGCTTTCCAATGAGTATAAGCAAGGAGGGGTCCATAATGTCTTTCTATGAAATTTTAATCCCTATAAACTAGTAAAATTTTCTGAATTAGCATTGAGGAGGGGTCTGTCTAGCCTAACAAAGGAGAAAAATTTAAAACTATCATATATTTTGCATATGGTAGCTAGATTATTCATGTGACCACTCATTTTTCATAAAAATGGATCTATAAGAGCATAAATGCAAGCAGTTTTTGATTCTGACATGTGTAAATATGTTTTTTTACATATTTTGAATAAATTACGCATTATAATGAAATCAGGTGCATTTTTGGTGGAATCTGATACCCAAATTTCTTTTCAAACAATAAAAATGAGTTGTATACATCAAATAAATATTGTAATGATGTGTCCCACCACTTGTGTTTTTGGTGATGATAGTATTACATTTCAGCATTTATAGGTCCCTGAAGATCTAATAGGTTAAACAAAGCAAACTAGAGGTTGGAGGATCCACGGAGGTTGGACGATATTTTACCTTGTCTAGTTCATTATTCACTTAGAGTATGGGTTCACTACTAGGATGACAAATTTTTGGCTTATGTACTTTGCTTTCATAGATATAATGATGATATGATCTTTAATGTGGAGCATTTCAATGATTTGTACTTGGTTTATTTGTTACACGAATTCTCACCTCTCCCCTAATAGGGGGAGAAGATATTTGTTTTTTTGATCAGTCATTGGTAATGTGTAGTATGAGTCAACATTGTGTTGTTAGCATTATTAGTGCTGAGCAAAGGCCTATGGGAGATGTTGGCAATTGTTGGGCATCAATTTGAGATGTGTCATACACAATACAGAGGGAAGTCACTTGTTGGATAGACTCTATGTGAGGATCGATGTAGTTGGATAGTGTGTGATCATGTTCTACTATAGTGTGGGGATGATCAGGATGTGATCAGTCCAGGATGCACAGTGTACCAATTTTAGTTGTGACAAAGTCTACTTGGATGACTCATAGTTCTTTGCTCCAGTCTTTCTAGACCCTTTTAGATCAAGGGGGAGTTTTTTTGGGTCATTTAATGATCCAAAGTAAGTTTATTTTATATTGTTATATTAATTTATAATTAGTGTTTACTTTTTTAAAAATGAAAGTTGGTTCACGGGTTAGTTATAAACCATAACCACCGTAAAATCTTATAAAGCTTTTAATCTTCATTGTAAAAAATAATCTGAATGAATACAATAAAATATTTTTCTCACCATGTAATTTCTTCAAGTTTCCACCATTTCCCTTGGACCAACATGGCTCTCACTTCCAATTTTAGATACGATAATTAATATAACTTCTAGATCAGAATCCATGTTTTAGACACTAGTGATTGGGGCAATGTGCGTGGCACAAATTTTTTCTTTTCTTTTTGAGTTCAACATTACCCAAGCATTCTCAGTAATTATGTGCTTTATTCCATCTACAAGTGGTTGGAATCATTTTGGAGTGTCTTTCATACAAGCCGTACTTCCACATTTTAGAGTGGCTTTCATATAAGCCTAGTACACTAGTTTTGAAGTGTCTTTCATAGAAGCCTAATCTCCATCTTTTGAAGTGGCCAAGAGTGGCCTAATTTCTAGTATACATTTAGCTATCCATGCCAAAAGTTTTATATTACAAAGCATTCATGGGCTTTATAATCCATCTCATTCAACACACATTTCATACCTATATCAATTTATAGCTTCACTTCACGAGGTAATGATGGAGCCAAAGGACTAGGTAGGCTTTGAATTGTTGAACCACCTATTTAGAGGGATTGGACACATAATTAAAACATCGATTAACACATGCATGATCACCTAGCTTCACTTAGTAGGTGATGATAGAGCTAAATGGCTAGCTTTTGCATTCTTGAGCCACTTTTGAGGAATTAAGCACTTAGCTCCATTCATGATAGTACTCTTGGTATAACATACCCAACATATCCAACATATTCAGCATCACAACAAGTTTTGTATTGGTCCACATACTTGGTGAGGTGTATTCATTCCTTTTTCTTCCTCTATCTCTCTTACCTAGCTTTATGCATTCTTATTTTAGATATAGCATATCTAGTAAGGACTGATCTACTCTTTGTTTTTATTGTAGATTCATATTTCATAGCATGCTCTCTCTATACACACCCAACATCACATAACTTCATGAGCTTCACCCTTATAGGTAAGTTTAGGTACGCTTTCTATTTTTCTTATATCCTATTATTTTGCTTTGCTACATCACTAGAATAAAGGGGGGGTAAATATAGTCATATAAAATGCAAAAATTGGTAACTTGAGTATGGCTAATGACACCCAACCCTTAGGTCCCTCTTGCTTGCTCTCATGACCCTCATAGGCATGTTTTCACTAATTCTCAATCATCTGTAGCCTTCCAAAATTGATCTAAGCTAATCTAGACCCATTTTTCCATGACTAATCCATCCCCCTAGGTCTCGTCAGCTCAAGACAATAGCACCACACTTGGACTATAACGTCGGTGCCATTCTTGTTCGCTTCAATGCTCATGTCCAAGTGCATTTTTGGTCCCAATGGTCAAATTTTTTTGGTTCCCCATCCTTATCCTTATCAACCTAATGCGATCACATTTAACCTATGACCAATAAATCCCCATAAAAGCCCATTCAAATATCATTTGGAAAGGGTTGGCAAATATCACTAAGAAATCAAGAATACAAGCAAGACTACTCAAGCAATCTTCCCTATTCTATACATACAACCAACCAATATACTTATAAGATTATTCAAATCTTTACACCAATCCCTAGCCACCTCAAGTATATTTAGTTTAGCATTTTACATATTCATACACTCAATTACACAAAGCACACCAAGTGGGAGAAATACATATGGCTCTATCCCTCTTTAGAGTATTGGTGTGTAGGAAGTGTGCCCACACAATGGGTGTGGATACATGTTCAATGAATCTTACACACATTAACCCCCCTTATTTCTCAAAATTGGTCAAATCACAATAGAGTATAGGGTTTGAAGACAAAATCTACTCTACAAAATTCGAGCTATCAAGACTTCATGGACAGGGTCATATAGACCTAGTGAACAAAACTCATAAAGCTCAAATCCTCAAGATAATAATGACAAAGGTAGACTATAATGTTGGTGCCACTCTTGTCCACTTTTATCACTCTTATCCAATCATAAAATGAAGGTTATATCTCAATTTTTGATAGTGTCTTAGTCTTTCACAATGAATATTAGACCCTATCTCAGTTGTATCAGTCAGTTTATTGCTACATCTTCTTTTCCATATCTTATTAATATTTTTAGAAAGGTCAAAATTATAATCTAATTTACACAAATCAGTAGCTTAATTATGAAATATTTATTTACTAATTTTACTACTCATACGTCTTAACTAAATTAGGAATAACACACAAATATTCCCAAAATTGTTAAATCACCTAAAACCATGAAATTGAAATACAAAAAGTATCAATAGGCCAAACAAAGGTCACCCAAAAAAAACATAAAAAACAACTATACTAAACTAAAAGAAAGGGAAACATAATCAACAAACATTAGGAGGGGAGACCCTCTATTAGGGCTTCTTCTTCTTCAAGATTCTTCACAAAGATGTCCTACTTAACCTTTGAGATCTTAGGCCATGTGTGGTTGCCAAGTAATTTTGTTTCTTCCCTTGGAAAGATCATATGAGGCATCTTCTACCATTGGACCTGAAGGGGAGTCTTATTTATGGGGGGCACTTTAGGGGAACTAAGTAGGGGAAGGGGGGTATCCAAGATCTTAGGCAACTATTTGATAGGGGTTTGATTAGGCTTAGAAGACTAGATGAAGGTCTGCAATATGGATTTAGCCTGCCTATGAAGAGCATTCCATTCCTATATAAGATTTGTAAGGACTTGCCCTACCTCTTGCACCTTGGAATTGAAAATATTTAATTGTGCCTTGTTACTTTTCATCTCCTCCAATAGAATGGATTTACATTTTTGGGTGATCTCCTTAGAAGTTCCCACATTAAAGGTGATCAACTTGGTTTTGGGTATGAAGATATTGAGGGGGAGGTCATCGGTAGGGGATTTGGAAAGACTATCTTGGGGGTGCTTGTGGAAGGTTGATATGATCCTAAGGTGGGATCCTCCTTGAGGGAATCCTCTTGAGAGTCCTCCTCAGTAGGTTATCCCCCTAGGGGACCTCCTGACCTTATAGGGTTTAGCCATATTTGACGAGGAGAAGGATTAACCCCTGGTGTAGGATAGGGTTTTTCTCATGAACTTGATGAGCCAAAGTGGTGTAATCAAGAGATTTAAGTAGGAATAAAGGTATACTTATCTTCTATCCTATAAAATGATTCAACAACAAAAAATGGTGAGAAAATATTAGTGTGTATTTACCCTCAAGGGTCATATAGTGCATTACCTAGAGATAGATTTATAGCCAGTGATGAGGAAGGTTTACCTGGGGGAAGCCTTTCTTGTTAGTCTTCACAAACTCATTTATCTAAAAAAATTATTGAAGTTCCTATTTTTTTGGGTCCTTGAATGCCATAGTCCACTCATAGGACATGTTGGTTGTTCCCTAATAAATTCCTCTGTAACAGTGATTTTATGCCATAGATTATCACCTTGCATTTGTTTTAAGATGCTACAAAATCTCGAGCCACTTCTATGTCATGCTTTGTGATTCTCACCATAAAATTGATGAGACCCCCATATTTGAGTTTCTTCCAAACCTTTTTTTTTACTCATACTTCTATGTATGAGATGGTCTCAAGACTTTCCCAATCTCCTCCCATTGAAGCAATGCCAACAAAACCTAAGCAAGCAAGTGGATAGTTCTGGATGGAGCAATTTTAAATAATGTGAATGGTGCTTGGGAAGCCCATCGATATGACCCTATAGAAATTAAACTTGCTCATATGATCATAATTTCAGATCATTATATTTGATATCCACCCCTTAAATGAAAAATTGCATGTGTGTGGTGACATGATGTCATATTCAAACAATGGTACTTTCATCCCATAAGGGCTTGAGGACATTATTAGGAACATTGCTTTCTTTGTGACATATTTTATAAGCTAATCTTAACCTTTGGTGAACATTAATATATAAATTAAATATTCATGTAAAGAAATACAATCTCTTAAAAAAATATTGAAGGATTTGTTTAAACAATGAAAAATTCAAAAAAATATATTAAATTTTATTTAGAAAGGATATAGAATTGAGTGTCTCTTATAATATTATAAATTATTAAAACTTAAAATTTATAGGTTTTAATGTACTGATTAAATGGAAAAATTGTACAAGTGTAATTCATATTTATGTCAGAAGTGTTATACTACTAGGAACCCTCTATAGATTTGTCTACACCTCAAAAAAATACCGAGATGGTAGGTGATAGTTGTAACTCAATTAACAAGGGCTACGCTATAGCTATAGTACCTACCTTGCATGGTTAGAGGTGAAAAGATGCAACAGTTGCCATGATACTGAGTTATACAATTTCCAAATGGTTTAGGTTGTTGGAAAGTCAAAACATTTAGTCCTTGAAAGGTATTTATTGCAAGCAATTCTATTAAATCTACAAATGTTTAAAAATGTATTTTATCAATTGTGTAAATATTGTATCTTTAATGCTAAAAACATGGGAAATTCATTCATAAATTAGGAATTCCATTGATGAAATGTATTTAAATTTACTAAATTATCCGTTGTGATTTTAGGTTGAATAGATTTGACATAGACTTGGTATCTAAGCTCATGCACTTTTAGAAAATCAACGAATGTTTCTCAAAGTTTTCTAAAAGTTTTAAAAACCAAAAAGACAAGCGAAACATATAGCATAATAGGTGGTGTTATAGGTTATGAGTCATTCAAATTGGATATTACAATCATAACCTTGATTTGTAGATACATCTAAAGGCTTTAACTATACACTTCAAACACATAGTTGGTAGACCACTTGTCCGTCCCAAAACCGTATACATGAAAACTGATCTATGAAAGTCCTCCAAAATGCCATATTACTGGTAATGGATAACCAAAGAGTTTAGACATTATTAAAAGGTGGAATCCATATAGTTCCCTAGTAGTATGTGAGAGGTACCTTTGAGCCCTTGAAGGCATAACATGTCTAGGTTCTTATCATTGACTTGCATGGCTTGGCCTTCCAACACCTAAATAAGTAGATGGTAGCATATATTTCAAATGTAAAAGTAGTGGGCATGACCTTTTCTAATCTTCATTTACAATAGAAGGAATTTTATTAAAGTGAAGAAGATGGGAATCCTATTGGCTATCACTGAGTTTATATTTAACATGTGAAATCTAGCGTATTATTTCTAAAAAGGATTTTTAAAAAATTATGTGTGCGGATAATAAGCAATGGAAAATACAATAGAATCAAACATAGGATTTTAGTTCATAAGGATAGGATAAAGATGTCATGGTCCATGTTTTGTACTCCACCAGTGAATGACCTGATCATCTCACTATTGAAATATTGACTGGTAAAGATTATCTTCTTGTGTACCAAGAATCAACCTAGAAAGAATATCTTCAAAGACTTTTCACCAAGGCCATAAATATTGTGTGTTTATCTCATTATTTGTAAAAGTATTTGATTGAAAGATATTTTTTATTAAGTAATACTCCAACAGTAAAGGCATTTCAATAAAATTTAATCCAAATATGTAAAATGCTGAAACAATGAGATATACTTGAGGTTGTTACTTATGTCTAAGCCATTTTTGAAGGAACAAAATTTAGAAAACACATTGATGATGATGCACATTAGTGCACTGAGAACCATAACAATGATGAATAAATTTACTGGACAAATATGAAGTAAACAAGCTTTCCAATGCATTGTGTTGCATACCTTAGTTGATAGCAAAATAATAAAAAATCTAGGTAAATTATTTTTCGCTCTCCCAGTTGTAGATGTAAATTTGTGTTTCACTTATTGGTTCTCTTTTAACAATAGATTTTCCAACAAAGATATTCGATCTTACACCTCCTCTTCACTTGCATGTGCTGGGAAGAGTAACTGCATACATTTGGCACTACTTCCTATCCAAAGTTTCTGCCACACACATCCTCCTTCCGATAAATATAAATCACATCCATGCTATTGCAAAAGGTTCAAAAGAAAAATAAAATAAAACCACCCAATTAGTTGCATGCCAGACCTACTATTACCTCTTTAACAATAATGTAAAAGTGAATAAAATATTAATATCAGTCCCCATAAATTCGAACATGCTTTTGTTTTTTTCATAACAGCCTAATCTCAATAATCTTAGATGGCAAGCAAGTTAAAATAATTCCTAAAATCAAAACCAATAGTTCGTAAAGGGCAGGGACTAATAATACTACTAGGAACCATCCATAGATTTGTGTGTGCATCGAAAAAATGCTGAGACCAGTGGGTGAATACTAAGACTGGTGGGGGATAGTTGTAACCTAATTAATAAAGTGATTTTGATTTTTTTTTCATGATATCCCATTCCGTTGATTTTTCCTTTTTCCCTTTTTAGAAAAGGAAGGCACCCTTCCCACATACTAGTGTCTATTTCCCCTAACATATAGTTGAAAATATTATTGCTGACATGCTCTAATCAACCTTGTAACCCACACATCATGGACAAATAAACTAATGATTTAATTCATTGATTCAACAATGATGGTACCATAGTCTGATCTTGATGATGTGGCAAGGCAACTCATGACAATATTATTTTCATCATGGACAAGAATGATGTTATCATATAACCTATCTTGTAATCCTACCTATCCAGTATAGTCTATATGCAATCAAAAATACATCATGTTTATAAATCAATCCTAACTCAGAGAAGATAGATCATACTTACACTTCTAATTGGAGATACATTAGATAATTGAGAACATGGCCAATATGTGGATCCACTAGACCCAATTAGGAGATCTCTTATCACAATAATACTACTAGGGAGGGTTCTAAAGGCTCCAGTTAAGCACAATCAAGTAATATCCCTATTTAAGCCCTATGTTTTCATATTCACTAAACTAATAACATGTAAAGTAAAATATTAATATAGTGCTCACCAAAGCTTGTGGCATAAAGTGGGGGTAATAAAAAATAAAAGTAAACATGCATAGAAGACATATACTCACGTCAATATATATGGAATCCTAATGCATGGAAGGGAAGTACAAATACATATCTATCTACTCTTACAAAGGAGGAACAAAGTTAGGAATACTTACCGTTGAAGACAAACTTGCCTAGCCTCAATTTCTCCCTTGACCAAGGTGTTTCATAAGAGGTCATTTTGGTATGTAAGGATGACAAGGATAAATCAACTTTAGGCTACAAAACCTATCAATGCATCCAAAGACTTCTCCACAAGATAAGATCCATATATTTAAATAAAGTATGAAACCTTAAGCTTGATCATCAAGTATAATGGTGGATACGGAGATGCGCAATAGCTCTTACTTCTTCCCCTCTTCTCTAAATAATGGTGAAATGGTCTTGTATATATAGGTGGATTTAACCCTAAGCCCTTCCGAAAGTTTTGGTTGATAGGGTTGACCTAGTCGACCTAGTACTAATATTGATAAAAATTTACTAAGTAACGGGTTAGGTCGACCAAGAGCTCACCTAGACCTTAAATGAGTTTCACCAATAAGAGTACAAATTCGACCTAGTCGACCTAGTACTATAAACTATTGAAAGGGGTTTTAGGTTAGGAAAAGGGGACAAAAGGTGGGAAAAGACTAGAGGATTATAAAAGAGAGAATAACAAGCTTAGAGAAATGGTTTTTAGGAGATAAGTGTGTAGATAACAAGTGGCAAAAGGGACAACAATCTTGTGAAGCACCAATGGTCTACCCAATCCTTTATCGGTGCACATCTTAGGGCGTGCACTTAGAGAGATTAAGACTCAGTAGGTTCCTACAAGATAAAGAACGTCAATAATTGATAAACATTTGAAAATATTATGTGTATACATATGCCCCACTCGAAGCTCGTCAAATGTCACATAAGTGTTAAACAATTTAATTCATTATTTGGTAGAGCCAAAGACTCAAAAGAGTGCTGAAGCATGAAATATTTTCTCTGTCAAATCAACATATTATTCAATAGCAATGAGGTCACATTATATAGGCCTAGTTAACTCCTTTAATACTGGAGTCTAGGCTTATCATTCTCACATATCACTCTTTCAACTTTCCCATTATCACTCACACACTTCCTAATACTACGTGAGTTGAATTATCTCACATACAACTCATAAATGAGTTGTTATTACGAATATAATAACCTACACATTAACCTAATACAATATTAAACTCACTAAATGATTACACATGGGGAGAGGAATTAGATGATTACACATCTCTATATTTCCCCCTATCGATGTTCATGGAAGAGCAACTTTACATATTTTAATGAATTTTGGAATTACCTATCTATATAGGCTTTATTTGAAATATTTTGAGAAACATATTGTATTGGACTCAAATAAAAGACGACTCAAAACTATAAATGACATTTATGACACAATAGACTTGATTATAGACACAAAAAACACTTCTAAATTTTTCTTAATTTTACGCTGATGACTCTCGACAAAAAGTTAAATAATTATAACGAAAAATTTATTACCTAAATAAAAAATATCTAATACACCCATAACAAAAGTCTTTGACACATATGACTTTACAATGAACACAAAACAATTTAAACAAATATACTAGAAACATAAAATACCAAATATCATAAAATTTATAAATTTTAAAACCATGTATTTATAAAAATTAATTACAAAATCTAAAAACCTAAAAAACAAAGATATATATTATATAACTAAACCTAATAAAATAAAAAAAACTAAATCTAAAAGCTTTAAAAAAAATAAAAAAAAAATAGAAACTACGAAGCAAAAAATAAAAACCATCAAGACTTATAAAACTAATACTACGGATTTAAACCCCTTTAATTTAAATCAAATAACAAAAAGACAAATCGGCGAATTATACTATTTGACTCACAAACCCATAAGTATCTCAAAATGCTAAACGAACCCTAAAAAGTTTTGAGCCTCATTAATATCTTCTTTTGTTACAGAGTTTGACAGCGGTAAGGCAGGTCTTATGCAGAGGTGATCGTTGTGTGAAGAGGATGGATTGTGGAAGTCGTTGGTGCAAGGAAAACTTGCCGTTTGGAGGATATCTCATTGAGGGAGAGACATCCTGCAGTTGGAAAGGTGGGTGAGTTGAGCCAATGTGAGGAGGAGCTCGGGTGGCTCGAGGAAGTCGATGATTAAATATTACATCGAGTCAAAGACTGAGGGCAGAGACTGCTTGATGCGAGTCAGTTGCATGAATGAGGATGGAGGCCATGGATCGGGTGGAATTGGATCTGGGATATTGATGGAGAATGCCCGAGTTGAAATCTGAGCAGTAAAGGTGGGGTTCGATGGCAGAGAATGGAGCAAGGTGGAGTGATCTAATGACGAGGGTTTCGATGCAACGTTTTGAACTAACAAAAATGTGTACCAAGTTTACAGAATGTTGATGCTATCATAAAAAAAACACAAGAACCATCCTCCATTACTTAATCTTGAGGCAAATACCCATAATATTGGATTTGCAAGGAAACTCCCATAATGTGTAACCAAACTTGCACCAACAGGGGTCGAACGAAAATATCCGTGTGTCAAACAAAAATATCCGTGTCAAAATAAAACGCAATTAACTAAAAATTGTATGCTCTGCTTCACCTATGTACTTGTACAACCATCAATAAAATGCATATATATTTAATATACTGCCAATATCTAACATGCATAGTCATTCTCATTTACTCAAGCTAGATAACCCTGATTTATTAAATAACACACAGTAAAATACTACAATAAATATATATATACATATACATACATACATATATATATATATATATATATATCTTTCAGAATACCAATGGCCCTGTAGTGGTCTGCACTACATTACCACTGTCACAAGGAAAGAAGGTCTTTACAATGGTAAGGTCATTGGTCTTTATCTTCACTCCAATGATTTTATAAAGAACAAGACCGAATTGCAAAGAGGTTCCATAAGGAGAACTTACTCTAATCCCAGATAAACAATTTAACTCATTATTTGGTAGAGCTAAAGATTCAAAATATTGTAGGATCATGAAATATTTTGTCCATCAAATCAACATATTATTCAATAACAATGAGGTTACATTATATAGGCCTAGTTAACTCCTTGAATAGTGGAGTCTAGGCTTATCATATCCCACATATCACTCTTTCAACTTTCCCATTATCACTCACACACTTCCTAATATAATGTGAGTTGAATTATCTCACATACAACTCATAAATGAGTTGTTATTACAAATATAATAACCTACAAATTAACCTAATACCTCATTAAATGTGAGAACTAACTTAATTATTCTCAATAAGTGTAACATGGGATGGTGTGTCGAGAATAGAACATGACGACACATAGCGATGATGCTAAGTAAAATGTAGTAAAGAGCAAACAAGATAAATGAAAAGACATAATTGAAAAACACATACCTTTACTTACCTTAGTAATTTAGATAAAGAAGGAGACTACGAGAGATGTGAAGGCATCCAATGTGAGGAACACTAGGCAAACTTGTAGATATTAGTGCAAAAAAGATTCAAAAATCAAATTTTTTAGAATATATCCATATATTAGTGGAGATATTCTCTACGACATCAAAATTCCATAACTTTTTACGGTTCCAAAAATGAGTGAGTAAAAACAAATATATGATCAAAACAAGGAATCTGACAGTAAATATTTGAAATGTAAATAATTGTAAATAGTAAGTTTAAATAAGGTGAAAAGAAAGTCATCTGCTATTGTTTGACTTATTTATAGAGAAAAAATAGAGATCTAAGAGACCAAATGAAAGATGAAAGAGCCAAGATGGTGAAGAGATGATTGATGAGATGAGGAAGACGCCTAGTGACCACAACGGGTGTAATAGAGGTAGACAATTGAGAATTTCAAACTTGTTTTGACTATTTTATTGAAATTTAAGTGTTTTATAGAAATTTGTAATTTAGAACAATTATAGATATCAAAATGAACCCTAGTAAGTTGCTAAGGGTACTAGAGGCCAAATGGGGAAATGGATTAAAAAGAATCGGATTAATAAATGCTGAAAGTATTTATTATAATCAGGGCAAAGAGTCAGTAGTTTAAACCAACTAGGTTGACCCAGTCACCTAGTAGGTTAAGAATTAGCTTTTTACACTACATAGGTATGGGTCGACTTAGTTGATTTAGGTAAAGTGATGACTTAGTACCCATATCCCAATTTAATCCACTCTACCGACTTAGTACTAAGGGGGAAATGAAAGGGTCGACTTAGCAGATTAAGTCCACAGGGTCGACCTAGTACTATTTGGTCAACTTCATATGTGACTAAGTGGTTGGTATAGTATTGAAATTTAAGAAATTGGTCAAAATAATACATTAAAGGCCCAATTTGATCAAGTAAATATTAAAATGGATGAGTAGGCTAAGAATAGGTGAAATTGATCGAAAATGAATAGATTTAGGCAAATTAGGTTTGTTTTTATTAAAATTTTAAAGTAATGTATTTGATTATAAGTGACATAGAGGTCTAATACATATTTTGTTATTTGATGGTTACAAGGGCACCAACATTTTGATGATTAGTGGATACTTCATGGCTACCAGATCTATTACATCGATTGACAGTAGAGGACTAATTTAGGTTAGTCACACTAGGCTTGGGAGGTATCATGGAGATGTGTCAAGTGCTGCTGAGTAAAGATCTAGTAGTCATGTTCTTAAGATTCTAGGAGTGCTTGACTAATAACTTTTAGTGGGTGGTGGATGGGGATACCATCAAGGTGGGTATCATGCTAAAGGAT